>JAVGWX010000015.1:8446367-8823867 GCA_036924085.1 Ariolimax columbianus | reverse complement strand
GAAGAGCTCAGACTGACCTCTATTTTGGTGTCCTGGCTGGAAGAGCTCAGACTGACCTCTATTTTTGGTGTCCTGGCTGGAAGAGCTCAGACTTACCGCTATTTTAGTGAACTGGTTGGAAGAGCTCAGACTGACCTCTATTTTGGTGTCCTGGCTGGGAGCTCAGACTGACCTCTATTTTGGTGTCCTGGCTGGAAGAGCTCAGACTTACCTCTATTTTGGTGTCCTGGCTGGAAGAGCTCAGACTGACCTCTATTTTGGTGTCCTTGCTGGGAGAGCTCAGACTGACCTCTATTTTGGTGTCCTGGCTGGAAGAGCTCAGACTGACCTCTATTTTGGTGTCCTGGCTGGAAGAGCTCAGACTGACCTCTATTTTGGTGTCCTGGCTGGAAGAGCTCAGACTGACCTCTATTTTGGTGTCCTGGCTGGAAGAGCTCAGACTTACCTCTATTTTGGTGTCCTGGCTGGAAGAGCTCAGACTGACCTCTATTTTGGTGTCCTGGCTGGAAGAGCTCAGACTTACCGCTATTTTAGTGAACTGGTTGGAATACATTAACTGCGGCGGATTTCTCATGCACGAAAGCGCCTTTCTTCCAACATTTGACGTCGACATCTTGAGATTGTCTTGTCGCTTGGTTTTTTTCTTTGAAATGTACTGATGAACGCTTCTTAGTAAGATCACGTTGAGGATAACAATTCTGTGGAGGATAATCAGTAGATACTTGCGTCAAGGTTACAGATAAAGCATGAAATAATGATTGTACGGTGTCGGACAATACATATCATCAGCAAACCAGATATATTCTACATTATTCTCGCGTCTTCAACAATTACAGGCCCTGCCTACAGCCTGCTGTCGATACGGGCCTTCTGACTGACGGTAAATTCCTGTGAAACGTCACAATCCACGGCTGACTAAATAACGGAACTTGCATGTGTCAACTATCAGTGCAACTATAAAAGCGTGTTCGGAAAAACAAAGATAGATGTACAGTTGGTTTCGGGACAGGATTATGTGAACGGATCGCTCTCAACAGGGATTTGATGCGTTTTGTACCTCGAATTTGTTTTATTTCTTGGAGCTTGGATTGATTATAAACCTTGACACAATATGAGTTTCGCCTTAGACCGATTGGTATGTGACGTTTAAATGGGTTTTCCCGGTGAGTCAGTCAGCCTATCTAAATTAGACCATGTCCCGTCCTCCTGTCACGTGTCATCTATTCAAGCTCTTGTCACGTCTTTCGTATCTCGTCGATGCAAAAAATCAAACTCTAATCCCCTTGTGTGTTTCAGTCGTCCTCTATTTCTAATATTTTGGAAACTCACGAACAGGGATTGTCTTATACTTTCACTACAATCATAATAATTATTTATAAGGTTGGTACGTGGCAAAGATATATTTTACGTCGTTTTACCTTTCAACTTTAGCGTTCTTAAATACATGTCATGCTTACGTAGTGTTTATATTCATGCTTGGTATATTAATATATATACATATATATATATATATATATACTTGCTTTAAATTTATGCTGATGTTCGGGTAAACACATATATCAATGTTTTAGTGGGTGTGAGGAAGAATTTATGTATTTACTCGCCCAATGATTGTGTACATGAGTGGTTGACCTATATTAATCAGAGGCAAATACACACTTGACTTAGTTTTTACTACAGAGGAAAATATGATTGAAAACGTTACTGATGGGGAACTGTTTGACTCAAGTGACCATCAAATCATCCGTTGTGATCTTTTTAGAGAGAAAGAAGTAAACATAAACACGCGAACATACGACGACTCTAAGGCAGATGGTAAGAAGATGAAAGAGGCAGCGAGCCATATAATCTGGAAAGATATTGTCAGAGGAGCAGATGTTGAACTAGAAAAGCTAAAACAGGAATGTGTTCCATGTAGGGAGGTAAACCACAAGCGGAAAAAGTGGATAACCTGATTTGTAGTTCAGAGAAAAGCTAAAAATAAAGCATGGAAAAAAATATATGAGGCAGGTAAATCAAAAGAAACATATTTAAAATATTTGGACAAGCAGTACATAGCTCAGAAAGTGAGTAAAATATAAAAAATAGACTTCGAAAAAAACTTGCTCAGACAATCAAGACTGATAGTAAAAGCTTCTTTTCTTGCGTTAGAAATAAACAAAGAACGAAAGACAAAGTAGACCCTCTCATAGACAGCACAGGAAAAATAATAAGTGAGAATAGGGAGGCAGCTAATCTACTCAATGAGTAGTTTGGCACAGTCTACACAAAAGAGGACTGCTCCAAGGTACCAGAGCCTATATTTATATTTCAAAGAGACATGGATACAGGGGCATTAAGGTCAATCTGCATTACAGAGGAAAGAGTTTGTTTTTTAAATTGGAGGGGTTAAAAGTGGATAAATGTCCAGGCAAGATGGTATTCATTAAAAATTGCTGTTTGAAATAAGAGACCAACTAGCAAAACTATTGGCTATATTATGTTCTCAATCACTTGCAAAAGGGATTGTTCCACGGGATAGGAAAGATACAGGAATGGTCCCCTTATTAAAAAAAAGCAAATAATCAGATCCAGCAAATTATAGACAGGTGAGTTTAACGAGCATAGTCTGTAAATTGTTAGAGTCAATAATCAAGTAAAGCTTTGAAATGCATTCAGGCAAGTTTAATCAAATCAGAAATAGTCAGTATGGGTTTACTAGAGGGAAATCTATTAGAATTCATGGAGGAAGTTACTAAAATAATAGATAAAGGGGAGCCAGTGGATGTTATTTACCTAGATATTGGAAAGGCCTTTGATAGAGTAGCTTATCTGTGGCCTGATGTGAATTTAAGATACTTTTCTTCTGCGTTTGTTCTTAATCTCCAACTACCAAGCCCTAAACAGGGCTTTGCAAGTAGCAGTTTGGAGTAGGTTACTCAGATGATAGATAAAGGGGAGCTAGTGGATGTTATTTATTTAGATTTTGCAAAGGCCTTTGATAGAGTACCTCATCAAAGATTGTTTCGAAAGTTAAAATCACATGGAATAGGTGGGAAAGTTGCCAAATGGATTGAACATTAGTTAACGGGAAGAAGGCAGAGGGAGGGCATAAATAAGGAGTATTCTCAGTGGTGTGAAGTAAAAAATAGAGTGCCACAGGGCTCGGTTTTGGGACCAATTTCGTTCTTGATATTTATACACTATTTGGACATTGATATAGAATCCAGGATTGCAAAATTTGCGGATGACACAAAACTATGCAGTAGTGTCTCATCTAAAGCAGAAGTGGATATATTGAGGTCGGATTTAGATCAAATTCAAGAATGGTCTGTAAGCTGGCAAATGGAGTTTAATGTAGATAAATGTACAGTCATCTCATGGGTAGATCCAATTTGGAACATATTTACAAAATGGGCGAGAACAATATTAGAACGATCGATAAGTAAAGGGACCTAGTGGATATAATAGATCATTCAGGTAAGGTGAGTGAGCAAGTTCAGGTACCAGTGAAAAAGGCAAAAGCAATGCTAGGTTTGATGAAAATAAATATTAAACATAGGTGTACGGAAGTGATAGTTAAACTGTATATAGCATTAGTTAGCCCTATATTGGAGTACTGTGTACAGGTGTGGAGTCCTTACTATAGAGGTGATATAAACATGCTGGAAAGACAAAAAAGAGCGACACAGCTGATAGTAGGATTCTAGAATTACAGTTATGAGGAAAGAGAAAAACCAGCCTACAGTGTCTAGAAAAGAGAAGAATTCGAGGTGACTTAATACAGGTTTATGAGTTGATCAGAGGAACGAACAAATTAGACTATAACAAGTTGTTTTTTCAAAATATAACTACCTACAAGAACAAGAGGGCATAGCTACAAATTAACTAAAGACAGGTCCAGATTAGATAGTAGGAAATATTTTCTTAGTCAAAGAGTGGTGAATGCTTGGAAAGCATTGCCACAGGAAGTAGTGGAGGCAGAGACGATTAATGCATTTAAGAATAAATTGGATGCGCATAGCTTTTAGAGCTAGGTAATGTAAAGGAAACTGGTTGTATACAGACCTTGCATAGTCTTCTAAACCAGTATAAAGACGTTAAGTTAAATTAAGTTATATACTCACCCAATGATTGTATACATCAGTGGTAAACATATTTTTATTGTTATATTATTTCTTTGCATTCGCCTTATTTCTCTGTTCTCCAAGGCATTATGTCGCCCCAATGCATTTGACTTCGGCATGCATTTTATGTAAGGTCTGCTTTCCCTTGCATTTTCTAAGAGTTAGCTTTGCCGGGGTAACGGCCGGTGATGTGATGGGGAGCGAGACCAACACCTTTGGGTTGTGAGCTATGTCACTTAACCACTAGCCCACGCCGTTCCCGGTAAATATATGTACTCGATCAAAGAGTGTGTACATCTGTGGCAAACATATACCTCTCATGCAATTTTAAACGTATATACTCACCCAATGTTTATAACGACGTAGCCTTTGTGATTTATCAAGAAATTTAAGAGAAACAAATAGAAGTCCTCCACAAAATGGGCGCAGTAATTTATCACCTGTCGGTACATCTGTGTAGAAACACGGACCTCAAATCACACAGCTAAAATGTATTATAGACATCGCATCAGTTTGTAATATTGACTACCTGAGATGATCTGCATTGTAAAGGTGAGGTAAAAAATGTAGAATAGTGGAGAAAATCCGCTTGAATGTTGTTGGTTTATTGTTTTTCTTTTGTGTCGACTGACTTGTTCACTAAGATGGAGTGCGATGTACAGTGTTTTGTGCTTACGATGTAGTGCATCCAACTTCAGTACTCATTTGTTATAGAATAATTTCTCATAGGGGTACGATCTTACTGGCTCATGATTTGGAACACATGCAAATTTGGTTTGTCATCCGTCTCACTAACCACTAGGCTACGCCACCCTCCACTCTTGAATCTGACATTCATTTACATGCATAGATTACATATTTGATAGCAGGAACGCATCCATTTCAATGTCAGTTCAAATATGGATGCAATGTCGTATCAACTAATCGATGGCTGGAGTTAGGATCAGATGGGACACATTGACAAAGACCCCCATCTCACGTACGCGCAGTGCAACATGGAAAGATGTTGTTGTAGCAGCCTGGACAACGATGAGTAAATCATTACCGCAATTCTTGCAGTGGTGAACCTACTTGCACGTCTGGTATTACACTACAGCAGGGAAGACCAGGTACACCATCATCAGTGCGCCATCCTCGGTGCGCCAATCGATGTAAGAAGGTAGGTAGGTATGCAATTAGGTAGGTATGTATTAAGGTAGGTATTTAGGTAGACACATGGGTAGGCTAGTAATTATGTTATTATGTAGTTAGTTATGAAGGTAGATAGGTGTGTTGGTGGGTAAGTGGCCCGCTTAGGCTACAAGCGTCCGTCCTGCCAACCATTCATGGTCACGATGAACGGTTGAGTTTCCAAGCACAGTACAATGAGGAAAACTTTGGAACTGTCCCATTGAACCGACTTCATTGCACATGAGCGTCTCCATTTGTGCTCAGTGTATTTCATTGACAAAAGTGGCAAGGGCAGAGCACTAGAACAGAGAACTGGCTTTTAAATCATCATCATCATCATGTAGCATGTCCTTCGCAAAACGTCGCTGTCATCACAGCCAATCGATAAGAATCTCGATCAGCAGTCAATTTACTCGTCTGCTCCATGGTCATGTTTAGGGTGTCCTTGATATCTTGTGTCCATCTATGTCTTGCTAGACCTATTTCTCGTCTTCCTGGAACAATGCCATCCAGGACCAATGTTTCATTCTATCATGGTACTTGACGTGGCCGACAAACCTGTTTCCAAGACAACGTGGTTTATAAGCCAGTTCTCTTCGACACTCAGATCTTGCAGGATAGCTTTATTTGTTATTTTGTTAACACAAAACTCTCCAAATTCAGGATTATCCTGTAGCATTTTGTCTCGAAAGTCCCGATCTTTTTTTCTTAATAGACTTTTAAATAGAATGTATAAAAAAGTCCTGGCTAATTTGAGAAAATCTAGGTTAAAAGTAAAACAGGGAAACTATCTGTGTAAACTTTCACGGAACACCTGGCGTTAAGTTAGCCACATAGTTTCAGTGCGTGAGACTAACATGTCATTTATTTATAGATATAATAATAATTTAAGTTGTGAAAATCCCGATACTTTGATGTCATTGTTCCGTCTAGTAGTTTGAACTTTTCATTGTATAACCGGTTATGTGTCATGTATATATGTAATTGTAGTTATTGTAGTCAAGAGATTAAGGCACTCTCCTCTCACAATAATGAACGGAAAAGGTGGAGAATCGAATCCCGCAAATTTCAAGCGACTTCTGGCTCAGCGGAAGGTAAGACTAGAGTGCCTGCATACCGAGTTACCTCCCGTCGTCTCGACCACTAGTCTTGACCTTGATCTAATTTAATTCGGGACAAAAGTGGGATTGATGACCAATGTATTCACTTCTTCGCTATAATCTAAAGACAGCGCACATCACACCATTAAGACAAAACAGTCTGAAATTGTGGTCATCATCGCTTGGGATGGGCAATAACTTTATATGTAATAAACTACAAATATGTTATGAAACTAGGAGAATCGTCAAGTTGTTTTGAACCTAGAAGAATATGTGAAGTAAGGGAAGTAATTAAGGATAAAGTGGTAAGGTAACTGTGTCCCGTTTTAATAATAAATGGTCTGCGTGATCAAGGTTCGACATATAGATAGAAAGTAACTGTCACATCGCAATTAATACTTTAATTACTACCACTACCACAATTACTAGCATTATCATAATTACTAGCGCAACTATAATTACTACACCAATTACTACGACTACCACAATTACTACCCCTACAACAATTTCTACCGCACCACAATTACTACAAGAACTACAATTATTACACCAATGCTACCCCTACAACAATTTCTACCCCACCACAGTTAAGTGTGACCATAGCCAACTGTATGATTAGGGATCATTTCTAAAGTTTGTCTTACTTCAGGAATACAAGAAATAATCATTTTCACGGTAAAGCTTCAGATCATACTTTTAGGGATCCTTTCTAAGTTGATATAAGCTATCACAGTCAATATTTCACGACCACAAGAAATTTCACAGGAAAGTGTTTGTGTGATTAATATTTAAAACAGAAACAAGTAAGTGACAACACAAGTTGTGTTTTACTGTTCAATCTATTACCACAAGTATTTTTTTGTTGCAACTTTGATTATTATAATGACCACATACGCTGTCATGAAAGTTGCAGCTGATGAGAATGCGGACTTTGGAGGCTTTCTCCACTCCCCTGACACATTGTTAGTAGCCGTGTCCGGGGCCCAGGCCTCACAGACTACCATCCCTCTAGATGCTAGCATCATGATGGGGCCATGCGGCATAGAGAAGGGTGGGGTAGCCGCATATTTTGTCACCCTGACCACGGCAGCCCACACAAAATACTCATCAAAGCTGCACGAGAGGCATCTCGAGTGGTCCGACCCTAAACTGTCTGTGACAATAGATCACCTAGACAGGCTAAGGGATAAAGCCATGGTGCAATGGCTGCCTCCAACAGCAGCTGAACAGTTTAAAAACAGGCTGGCAACAGCCATCACTGGAGATCCAGAAGCAAAACTCCAACAAAATACCACCTCACCAGACAAACACCTTCTTTTTTTTAAAAAAAGGAAGACCTCTACCTCACTATGTGGCTTGACAAGTGGGACAGTCGTCACCATCATGGTCACAGTACCAGGACGGCGAACTGAATGTCCCCACTGCGGCAGCACGGCACACTGGCCAAACAACTGCCCCACCAAACAGGGAGCCTGGTAGCGACCACCGTCAGCAGCAACACAAGAAAAAAATGCGTCGAAGTCATCAAAAATCACAACTAACCACATCAACACAAGCAGCAACAACAACACAAGCACCACCGACAGACCCGGAGGCCTTCATCGCGGTGACCAACAAGAGGAGGAGGCACAGGTCTGGGCCAAGCAGCCCCAGTCCGACAGAAACCCTGCACAATTCAAATATACACACAGACCAGAAGATTTCCCAGCCCCACCATCACCCACACAACAACAGCAAAGAAAGGAGCGTCGCCACAACTCCATAGACATTTGTGAGAGCAAGCGACCAGCCCACATCGGGACAGACGGAGAAGCAGCCACAACCATTTGGGGGACCCCTCTAGAACCAAGGGTCCCCCTCCTAGACACACCACTAAAATTGGTGATAGCACTGGACAGCGCCGGTGAGAATTAATCTCACCACTTCACACCAAAACAAAACATCTCAAACACGCACACGCGCGCGATCATGCACACACATACAAAATAAAAACATTTTTTTTTTAATTAATTTTTTTTTTTTAAATAATAAAAATAAATAAATAAATAAATAAATTGTAAATGGCAGAAATTAAAATACTCAGCATCAACATCCCTGGTATGCGCGAGAAGTTGAATAAGCTCATATGCCTCGCCAAAAAATACAAACCAGACTTTTTAATGGTCCAGGAGACTAACATACACACAGATCAACATGCAGCACACATTACAACACAACTAGGGATGCAACATTCATGCTTCAGCCGCAGTACACAGCGACTAGGCTCAGGAGTAGCCATTATACAAACATCGGACAGGTGGGAAATAACAAATACAAGCAGGGACAGCAATGGGGACATGGCGATAGTCCAGGTCAGCAACAACACACACACACATACAATAGTAAATATCCATGCACCAAGCACTTACAGAGACCAATCACTTTTTAACGAAACTTTAGACGACATACTGACACGTTCATACCAGGGACATAGTATCATCCTGGGTGGAGACTTCAATTGTGTTCTGTCAGACAAAGACGTTTTTTGGCAACAACGTCGGAGCGCAGTTACGGAAACTCAGAGGAACGGATACTAACCAATTGGAAATATTACAAGACATAATAAGCACGCACAGTTTAGTTGACACATACAGACACAAATACCTACATGGGACAGAAACCACACACAAAAATAGTGGACACCCTAGGGCCGCACGTCTAGACAGAATATACGTGCACTCAGATCTATACACCACACAAGCCAAACATCTGCCAGAAACACTAAACTTTACAGACCATAAGGCAGTCATGGCTACCATCAATACAGCAGAAACAAACACACCACTTAGACGCTCCACGCATTGGAAGTTCAACACTGCTACAAAATAAAGGCTACGTTAACCACATTACACACCTCATCCTAACATACGTTGATGACACACAAACAGAAAACATACAACGTTGGGAAATACTTAAAAACACAATTTAAGAGAGAACAAGGATTCTTGCAACCAAAATACACAGAGATAAGATGAGACAGGAAACTTCTTCGTACGCTGTCAGACGTCAACCTGAATTTTTTTCGAAGAAAGCAGCGGTCATCCTGAGGCTGTCGACACTGCCATAGAACTTGTCTAGTGTTGCCACATGTGCTTTCTCTGGTCCCTGTATATCGGGCAGTTTTGCAGCAGATGTTCAGCGGTCATTTTCCCTGTACCACAAGTACATTCGTCAGTGCCACCTATCTTCAGTTTATTGAATAGGTGGTACCTCAGTCGGTTGTGGCCTGTGCGGAGTCTGAAGACCACAACCTGCTCTCTTCTGTTCAGCTGGTAGTAGGCATCATTTTTTGAGCAGCCAGTATGTTCTGTTTCCTATTTGGTCATGTATCTGGCCCTAATGAGCCCTAATTTGGACTCTTCGTAGGTCACACTAGACTCTGGTTGTGGTAGTCTTGCACCTTCTTTTGCCAGTCTGTCTGCCTCCTCGCTGCCTTGGATGTTACAGTGGGATGGAACCCACTCTACCACTACTCTTTTTGGTGCGGCTTGCTGGCATAGTTGACAGAGTACTGCTCTTAAATCATTAAGTTCAGTATTTTTCAGGTTTTTTAGTGCTGTAACTACGGCCAGGGCATCTGTAAACAGGACTATATGGCTTTCATTGCTTTCGCCTGTCAGCAATGCTTCTACTGCAGACCTCAGTGCCTCTGCCTCCGCTCTGAAATTGCTTGAGAATTTTCCAGTTGCCACTGACAGTGTTGTTTTTCTAACATTTGGTAGGCTCAGGGATACTCCTGCCCCTCCGTTCTGTGTTGTGTTTGTTACAGAACCGTCGGTGTATGCATGGGTCCAGTCCATGCTTGGGTAGTTTTCCGTTATGTACCTTAGGGTTGTGCCTCTTCTTTCTTTTTCAGTCTGACTGTTCTTGTTTCCAATACCTGGTATATTTTCTAACACCTCCGGAATGATATGCTGCTTCCATGTGGGTTTGCGTACAGTAGGGATGGGCTTTGGTATTGTTACGGTGTTCATAGGGTCTTCGCTCAACTTTGCTTTGGCAATTTCTACAAAGTTTCTCCGCTTTAGCTTTCCATTTCCAAATCTATTTTGTCTCTGATACATTGGATGGTCTGTCAGTTTTCTGAGTTTCTCTGCTTGCTGTTAGGCTCTGCAGTCTCTTCAGACGGGAAACAATAATAGAAGAAGCCATCCATCTAACGAAACGAACAGATAAATACTCACCAGGCTTATACACATTACAAGACGAACTAGAAGAATGCCAACACTGCAGGTTTCAAGGAGCTTTCATGAGAACAAAACTAAACACGATAACACAAGAAATAATACCTAACGATAGAACAGAATGTACAGAGGAGCAGACAGATAGGAGTAATAGTGGACCTAGAGGGCAACACGCACACAGACACACCAGATATAGCGCGAGCTTTTGAGACATACTACAAAGAACTTTACACAAGCGAAGACACGGGAAAACAGATCCAAGACGTTTTCACAAAATATGCAAGAAAACTCAACAGCGAGGAGAAACTGGGCCTTGACGCTGACATTACACTCACAGACATTACACTCACAGATATAACAAATGCAGTAAACAACATGCAAAAAGGCAAGTCACCAGGACCCGATGGGCTCACATCAGAATTCCTCCAACACTTCTTCCCCATTTTAGGACCACTCCTACTTAAAGTATATCAAGAAACTTTTAAAGAGAACGAGCTTTCTCCCAGCCAAAATCCGTCCTACATTACACTAATACCAAAGGATAACGTAGACAAAACACAACTTAAAAATCACAGACCCATATCACTTCTAAACGTACACTACAAAATCTTAACTAAACCTCTAACAAATAAACTCAAACCATTTATGCTATCACTCATACACGAGGACCAACAGTGCAGTGTACAAGGCAGAAATATACACCAACATACACATTTTATCAGAGACATTATCAACCTCACACACGATAAAAACACGAAATCATCAATCCTTTTCCTAGATCCAGAAAAAGCTTTCGATAGGGTATCCCATCAGTTCCTTCATAAAGTCCTCGAGAGTTGCAACATAGGAGACCATTTTAGAAAGTGGATAAAAATCATATACGCAAAGCCTGAAAGCAAGGTACTGGTAAACCACCAGGTTACAAGTGCCTTTCGGCTAACGAGATCAGTGAGACAGGGATGTTCCCTCTCCCCATTGCTCTATACCCTTGCCTTAGAGCCCCTATTATAGAAAATCAGACAAGACAGCTCCATAAAAGGCACACACATACATGGAGCAAAGGAGAAGAAGTTGCTTGCCTACGCAGACGACACCGTCTTCTTTCCCCCAGACTACACATCAATAGAAAACATTATAAACACGTTTGCACAATTTGGCAAAGACAGTGGGGCAAAAATAAATATACAAAAATCCACTATAATGGGCATAGGCCAGTGGAAAAACAAAGTAGACTTTCCTTTTGTTCTAAAACACAGTGTTTGACCCCGCACAGCAGACAATCATAGATATCAACAAACACATTAGGGGTTTCATTTTCGCAAACACCATACACAGCATAAGGCAATACACACTGGCACAAGACAAGAGGCTCGGATGTATAGCACTCCAAAACATACAGACCAAAATACAGTCGCTCCGAATAGGCCATGTCGGGCGGATTGTCAAACATCCAGAACAACACACACTTGCGCACTACTACATTGGCCTCAGTATATCCAAGCTGATACCAATAAACAACGCAACACCCCACAGTTCTGTGGGACATTACCGCCCTTCTACGCGTCATGCATAAAAGCCATCCTAGGACACGAACAACTAACACAACAGAAGACAAATCAAATATACAAACATCTAGTCAAGCTACAAGCACCCCCACTACACCTTAGAATTAAAAGAGGTTACAAATATTTTAAAACAGACTACACGAGCACGTTCACAAATCTATACAACCCACACATTACACCAAAAACTAGAGAAATCGCTTACAGACTTTTTTTCAACTTAACTCCCATAAACACAGGAAAACAACGCAAACCCAAATGTCAACTATGTCAGACAAGACAAAAAAGAAACAGAAGACCACATTTTCTACTCGTGCAGTACAGTCATACCCACAAGACAAATTCTACAAGACACAATCGAGACACAAACAAGACAGAAGGTAGACATATATAAGGCAATAATGTTAAACACTATACCAGACACGACACCAAACATTCAAACACAAATGCTAATTCTGCTATCAGAATACAGACACATCATATGGAGATGTAGAAATGAAGCCTCATATCGCTTCAGAACATACTCCCCAGACACTCTACTACACATGTTCATGAGAAAGGCGTTGTCCAGTAGCGACATACAAATGTAAAAGTTGTACTGTGATATATGTATGTTAAAATATGCTTCATCATTTTCAATTTCAATTTCTCTTGCCAAGTCAAACAGGAAAAAATGTGTTAATGTGGAAAAGAGAGTGAATTAATGTATGCCGTTTTGAGTCTATCCTTCCTTTTTCTCCAAAAACCCCACAAACAAAAATAAAGTATTAAACGGTTCGCAGAGCCGGAAAGTATCCATTTCCCCCATTCCAACTAAGGGGTGGCGTCTCTGATGAACTAAATCACTCAAACACTCCTCCAGCGGTCAAATCTTATCTCCTGTCTTTTCAATTCACCAGTTTTATGGTGGTCCTTTTCCTCCACTTGTCAATTCTTCAGTCTTGACTCAAAGGACAATGGACAGGAAATAGGCGGGGTTTTGTGGCAGAGTGGACTGACAGAAACCTAATGGTTCTCACGTAGGCCACACATTACTCACACCCTTGACTACTGTACAAGTACACAAAACCTTTATGGCTCTATAGGTTTTTGGGGAAAATATAATACTTATATATATATATATATATATATATATATATATATATATATATATATATATATATATATATATATATATATATATATATATATAAATATACAAATGTGTGTGTATAAACAAATATGTATGTACGGATATGTACGCATGTTGCATATATGTATGTGGGTACATGGTTTTATTCATGTTCATATACGTACATATATATATATATATATATGTGCGTATGTGCATGTGTACATGCATGTGCATGTATGTGTGTATATGTATGTATGTATGGAAGGATGGGTGGATGGAAGGATGGGTGGATAGACAGATGGATGGATGTATGTATGTATGTATGTATGTATACATGGGTGTAAGTATGATTGTGTATGTATGCATATACGCATACATGTGCGAGCGCATGTATATATATATATATATGGATATATTTGTATGTGCCTGCGGGTGTGAAAAGATATATGTATGTGCAACAATGAATAGATATGTATAAGCAAGTACACATGTGCATTCATTTATATGGGCATTCATTTATATGTACATTCATTTATGCTTTCACAAATAAATGTATGTCACCTTTCACCTCACAAAGTGTAACTCCCACCATCTCACGTTTCATCTCATGGGAATTTTCACCTCACTTCACCTCACATTACACAAAATTTTGTTTTAAAATTGTGCAATAAAGAATTTTTCAAAATTTAAAATAATTTTGTTTTAAAAACAGTTACTACCACTACCACAATTACTACCCCACCAAATTACTACATCAATTACTACCAGAGCCACAATTACTACCCTAATTGCTACAACTACCACAATTACAACCACTACCACAATTACTACCACTAAAATAATTACTACCTCAATTGCTACAACTACCACAATTACTACCACTACCACAATTATAACCACTACCACAATTATAACCACTACCACAATTACAACCACTACCACAATTACTACGACTACCACAATTACAACCACTACCACAATTACTACCACTACCACAATTACAACCACTACCACAATTACTACCACTAAAATAATTACTACCTCAATTGCTACAACTACCACAATTACTACCACTACCACAATTACAACCACTACCACAATTACAACCACTACCACAATTACAACCACTACCACAATTACAACCACTACCACAATTACAACCACTACCACAATTACAACCACTACCACAATTACAACCACTACCACAATTACTACCACTACCACAATTACAACCACTACCACAATTACAACCACTACCACAATTACAACCACTACCACAATTACAACCACTACCACAATTACTACGACTACCACAATTACTACCAGAACCCCAATTACTGCCATCACTACCTGAATAACAACATTACAAAGAGGCGTCGATAAATAACCTTCATAAAATATATTATTTTAATGTCAAAGAATATTAAGTTCACTTTTCTACTGTCCCTCGTACAAACAAATAAAAAAGCCAAAGAAAACTTCACATTGACCAGTAACAAAAATAATGCTCCTCCATCAATCTCTCACCTGTCCAGTGTTATCTCCCTCCTCTAGGGAGGTGGTGTAAGATCTCCAGGTCAGCTAGTCACGTACGGACCTCTGCTATGCCGCTGTAGCCAATTCGAGAACTGATGGCAAATTTAAATAATCGATAAGAACATAAAACTAACTAATTTCTCGGTGGTTCGATATACCACGATTGACATTTACAGCGACCCATAGCTGGCTGCTAGCGTCAGGGCCAGCGAACCAAAGCTGCCAAGACCCTTCTACACCTTCACGTGGTGATCCTAGATAACAGGCTACAGCAGGGTAGACTGGCTAAGGAGAAGGGATCGAAGAGGGAATGCTAACCCGATACTCAAAAAATGCTTGCTAAAGTCGGATGTGTTTAACCGAAAGGTGCAAATATCGCAGTCAAGCTGTAAACTACGACACAACGCATTCCGTTCTCTGGACTACATTCTGCTACTTAAGCCCATTCAGGGTTTGGTAGTGGGAGATTGAGAATGAACGAAGCCAAGCCAAAATCGTGTACAAATATTTCTTGGACGGTTGACTATGATTGCGCCATGTAGGATAGTTGTCTGTCTTTTATTCTTAAATGCATTAACTGTCCCTGCCTCCACTACCGCCCGTGGCAATACATTCCAAGCATTTACCACTCTCATACTAAAAAAATATTTCCTAATATCTAATCTGGACCTCTCTTTAGTCAACTTGTAGCTATGCTCTCTTGTTCTAGTGGTTGGCTGTATTTTGAAAAACTTGTTATAGTTTAATTTATCCATTCCTCTGATCATCTTATAAACCTGTATTGTCACCACGAATTCTTCTCTCTTCTAGACACTGTAGGCCGGTTTTTTCTTAATCTTTCCTCATAACTGTAATTCAGGAATCCTACTATCAGCTTTGTCGCCTTTTTTTGTCTTTCCAGCATGTTTGTATCCCCTCTATGATAGGGACTCCACACCTGTACACAGCACTCCAATCTAGGACTAACTAAAGCTTTATACAGTTTGACTAACACTTCCTTGCTCCTATGATTAATATATCTTTTTATCATACCTAACATTGCATTTGGCTTTTTCACTGCTACATGAACTTGCTCACTCACCTTTCCTGTATGATCTATTATAATCCCTAAGTCCCTTTCCTTATCTATCTTTCTAATATTGTTCTCTCCCATTCTGTAATTATGTTCCATATTGGATCTACCCATGTGGATGACTGTACATTTATCTGCATTAAACTCCATTTACCCGCTTACAGACTATTCTCGAATTTTATCTAAATCCGACTTCAATATATGCACTTCTGCTTTAGATGAGACACTACTGCATAGTTTTGTGTCATCAACAAATTATTTGTGGTCTCTCTTTCTCAAATTACGTTTGCAAGCGAAGCCTATGCTGTAGCCAGTTAGGTATAATGTTACATTTGCTTCTTTGCTGACTTCATTTTCATGCGAGTTTTAATTTCATTGTCTTATACTAAGTAAATTAATACCAGATTAAAGTATATAAATAGGGAGACATGTATCGCACGTGTTGGCGCGCTGGCTTCGCAGCTGAGTGGAAATGGTTTTTCAGACCGGAATGGGTCCCGGGTCAACCCAGCCTTAAATGGGTACTGGTTCAGTCTGGGAAGTAGAGGCGGCCGGCGTGATGCTGACCTCATCACCCACTAAGTGCCGTGGTTTACAAAATAATATGGACCTAACACCATATTTCCTATGCGCCGCATGGCGTGACGGGATGTTTACTTTTTTACAAAAGAATATAAAACATAGATCTGTAATAAATCATATCCAGTGTCTGCAAACTTTAGTCAAAAGAGCTCGATAGTCGGTTAGTGTTGCTCATATAATGTCAAAGACTAGAAGGACAGAAGCAAATGTAGTCCCATTTGTATTGATAATGTCCAATGTTGAGTTAAAAAACCAATTTGAAGAGAAGCAACAGAGTTTGTATACCACATTTAAGGTATGCCAGTTTGATAATTTCGATGTGCGAATTTTTCTAAGAACGTACAAAGTCGAAAACAAGACCCCATGTATGTCATTTCCCAGGTTAACGATATATTTAGCTCACTTATCACTAAGCACGTAGTTTGTGCCATTGAAACCGCTGCTTGGACAGGACCATGTGAACTTTTAAATATTACTGATGGATAGCTCCGTGCTACTGAAGTTCGAGAAATGCTGACTGGAAATATCATATCCTATAAAGGCCGTTTGTAAATAATGACCGATGTGTTAATGATCCATCTGTGCCATGACAAGTCTTACATACACGTGCCTCGGGTCGCTTATGATTACACATCTGCTGTCAGCACATGTGACATAGATAGTGTCTAATTTCAGCACGTGTCTCAGATAGTGTCCAATCTCAGCACCTGTCTCAGATAGTGTCTAATCTCAGAACGTGTCTCTGATTGTGTCTAATCTCAGTACGGGCCCAAGACTGTGTCTAATCTCAGAACGTGTCTCTGATTGTGTCTAATCTCAGTACGGCCCAAGACTGTGTCTAATCTCAAAACGTGTCTCTGATTGTGTCTAATCTCAGTACGGGCCCAAGATTGTGTCTAATCTCAGTACGGGCCCAAGGCTGTCTCTAATCTCAAAACGTGTCTCTGATTGTGTCTAATCTCAGCACGTGTGTTTGATAGTGTCTAATCTCAGCACGTGTGTTTGATAGTGTATAATCTCAGCACGTGTCTTAGATTACGTCTAATCTCAGCACGTGTGTTTGATAGTGTATAATCTCAGCACGTGTCTTAGATTACGTCTAATCTCAGCACGTGTCCCAGATAGTGTCTAATCTTCGTACATGTTTCTGATTGTGTCTAATCTCAGCACGTGTCTCAGATAGTGTATAATCTCAGCACGTGTCTAATCTCAGTACGTGTCTCAGCACGTGTCTAATCTCAGTACATGTCTCTGATTGTGTCTAATCTCAGTACGCGTGTCGCAATTTCTACTATCAACACGAGTGCCCATAGACACACACACACACACACACACACAGGAACATGAACAAATATACAAAACAAGGTAATTATGTTAGTGTTGAGAGGTATCCCTGTCACAATACACTTCTTATCTCAGAAAACCCAGCAAGCTGGCTTTCATGCAAAACTATACACCGCCTTGTAATGCACTTTCCGAATGCACTTAGCAAACGTTAGATCCAGTTGATAGACATGTGGCAGTTTCCTAAGGAACCCTCTGTCTGAACTGTCATCATCATCTGGTTGATCAGTCCTAAGATTGGTTGTAAGGTTATCTGAGCATGTCTCTCTATTGGACCCTATGCACTGGTTGATCAGTCTTAAGATTGGTTGTAAGGTTGTCTGAGCATGTCTCTCCATTGGACTCTATCCTCTGCAGCTCTAAACTGTGCATACATTTATTTTTTCAGGGAACAGAAGGCTGAAGAAAAAGCAAAATACAGGACGTACTGTGTTTTATTTTAACAGTGCTGGAATATGCATTTTTTTTCTTCTCGACATAATAATGAGATATGGGGCGGACAGCAGCAATATGATGAATGTGCGTCCATTCAGTCTAACGTAAAAATGGTGTCATCACGGGGTAAGGGACCTAGGGGTTATAATAGATCATACAGGAAAGGTGAGTGAGCAAGTTAAGGTAGCAGTGAAAAAAGCAAATGCAATGTTAGGTATGATAAAAAGAAATATTAAACATAGGAGCAAGGAAGTGATCGTCAAACTGTATAAAGCTTTAGTTAGACCTAGATTGGAGTACTGTGTACAGGTGTGGAGTCCTTATCATAGAGGGGACATAAACATGCTAGAAAGAATACAAAAAAGAGCGACAAAGATGATAGTGGGATTCCAGAATTACAGTTATGAGGAACGACTCAGAAAAACGGGCCTACAGTGTCTCGAAGAGAGAAAAATTCGTGGTGACTTAATACAGGTTTATAAGATGATCAGAGGAATCGATAAATTAGACTATAACAAGTTTTTTTTAAATACAGCCACCTAAAATAACACGAGGGCATAGCTACAAGCTGACTAAAGAGAGGTCCAGGTTAGATATTAGGAAATGTTTTTTTAGTCAGAAAGTGGTGTCTGCTTGGAATGCATTGCCAGGGGAGGTAGTGGAGGCAGGGACAGTTAATGCATTTAAGAATAAACTGGATGCGCATAGCTTTTAGAACAAGGTGATGTAAATGTAACTCAGTTACTAACTGGTTGTATACAGACTCTGCAGGGTCTTCTAAACCAGTATAAAGACGTTAAGTTAAGTTAAGTTAAGGATTATTGGAGATGCTAGAATGTGGCTCGTGCTACAGCTGTTGAAAATACTGAGGTTAATCGATATTTACCAAATAATTCCATCAACCATTGGAAATAAACTGCATGTCCCTTTCATTGATGGCTGCCTTGGTGCATAGGAATATCTGCTCCCAAATGTCTGATATGACGTAAATAATTCATTTTTTGGAGAGTTCCGTGTTCGGTAAGAAAATGACGTCATAGATTCGAGCGCTAAATTTCACTCATAATTGTTTTATTTACTTGATTCCAAAACGAAACAAAGAAGAATGACTATGGTACTACAGAAAACAACTAAAATGACAATATATTGCAGAACACTAACAAAATAACAAAAATAAAGATCATGAGGACTTGTATCTTGGCTGTAGCAACTGAAAGATGCGAGACATGATCAACCTCATATGCTCTACAAAATAAGTTTGAATCCATCGAGCTAATGTACCACAAGAAGGAATGTCCTCAAAATACCATGGATAGGGAACAAACAAAATGGAGGAATCCTACAGGAGATGGATTGGATCAAAACTGGCTCGTATATAACATTTCCTCTAGGAAATTACCATACGTGGCCACATTTAACAAACGAATGGTCTAGAAATAATAATACTCGAAAGGGCGGGGGAGGGGGGGGGTAGTCTTAGGACAAGGACATGAGCCTCTATGCAGGTCCCAACTCTTGTGCGAGTTGGTAGTACCGGGGTACATTTCTCTGCTTAGCGGACTGGGCTCGAGCAGTGCTGTTTTTTTTTGGTTTTGTGCTGGTCTCATCTCGGTTTCCAGTCGATTCTGTCTCGGGCACGGGTTGTCCAGTGGATGGCTAACTTGTTTGTTTCAGGATCACGAGTGTTGTGCAACTCGAGCTAATCTTGCCATCTAGTGGGGACGAGGTACGGGTCTGCCAGTTGGTCTTTTTTTTTCCTGCGCATAGCACCACAGAGTGGCTGCTGTGCTCCAGAATTTGTCTTCCCTTCTGACTACATAGCCAGACCACCGGTGCTTGAGTTGTTGCCCGTCTGACTACATGGCCAGACCAGCGGTGCTTGAGTTGTTGCCCGTCTGACTACATGGCCAGACCAGCGGTGCTTGAGTTGTTGCCCGTCTGACTACATGGCCAGACCACTGGTGCTTGAGTTGTTGCCCTTCTGACTACATGGCCAGACCAGCGGTGCTTGAGTTGTTGGCATGAAGAATGACATCCTTAACGTGTGCCAATGCCTGGATGTCACTGTTGTGTACGCCCACCTGGCACTGTTTACTAAGTGATAGGCCCACGAGACGGCCCACAAGCAAGACATGTTGTTGTTCTTAGGTGGTTCTTCATGGTTTTTGTCAGAGACCAGGTTTCACATCCAAAGCATAGCGCCGCCTGCTCGACAGCGCCTGGCAGCCTCGGGCTTCAATTTAAGATGAGGAGGAGACGGTCGAGGTAGATATTGGGGAGGTGGCCGAGGTAGATGAGGAGGAGAGGGTCGAGATAGATGAGGAGGAGACGGCCGAGGTAGATGAGGAGGAGACGGTCGAGGTAGATATTGGGGAGGTGGCCGAGGTAGATGAGGAGGAGAGGGTCGAGATAGATGAGGAGGAGACGGCCGAGGTAGATGTGGAGGAGACGGCCGAGGTAGATGTTGGGAAGGTGGCCGAGGTAGATGGGGAAGAGAGGGTCGAGATAGATGAGGAGGAGACGGTCGAGGTAGACGAGGAGGAGACGGCCGAGGTAGATGTTGGGGAGGTGGCCGAGGTAGATGTTGATGCGGTGGCCGAGGTAGATGTTGAGGAGACGGCCGAGGTAGATGAGGATACGGCCGATGTAGATGTTGGGGAGGTGGCCGAGGTGAAATGTTGAGGAGACGCCGAGGTAGATGTTGGGGAGGCGGCCGAGGTAGATGTTGAGGAGGTGGCCGAGGTAGATGTTGAGGAGGTGGCCGAGGTAGATGTTGAGGAGACCGAGGTAGATGTTGAAGAGGTGGTCGAGGTAGATGTTGAGGAGACCGAGGTAGATGTTGAGGAGGTGGCCGAAGTAGATGTTGAGGAGGTGGCCGAGGTAGATGTTGAGGAGGAGACCGAGGTAGATGTTGAGGAGGTGGCCGAGGTAGATGTTGAGGGGGAGACCGAGGTAGATGTTGAGGAGGTGGCCGATGTAGATGTTGAGGAGACCGAGGTAGATGTTGAGGAGGTGGCCGAGGTAGATGTATTCGTCGACATCCTCCAATGATATCTCATTTAGGGATACGGGGTTGGGCTCCGCAAATCGGTCACACATAGGTTTCCCTTATATTGCACTCCATTTGTGCCTGCCTCTCTTCAACTCTACATATCCTACATAAAACGGTTCCTTCATCTTCCAACGTTGTAGTAATACTAACATTTTCGCCACACAAATCACATAATCTGACTTGGCCTTTCCTCGCAGCAGTTCGTCTCGTCTTAGTGGCCATACTAATTTTGCTATTTATTTCCGTTAGCCAATAAGTTATATTAATACCTAATAAAATGGGAGAACTGGCCAGGGACCTAGTGTCTCACAGATCTGTGTAATGGGAGAACTGGCCAGGAATCGAGTTTCTCATAGATTTGTGTAATAGGAGAACTGGCTAGGGACCTAGTGTCTCACAGATCTGTGTAATGGGAGAACTGGTCAGGAATCGAGTGTCTCATAGATTTGTGTAATGGGAGAACTGGCCAGGGACCTAGTGTCTCACAGATTTGTGTAATTAGAGCGACGTTATGTGGGAGAACATCAACACATCAAAAACGGACACAATGAATATAGGTAGAAAGTACAACATGAACATCAACGCATCAAAAACAGACACAATCAATATTGGTAGAAAGCCCACCACATTTGATATTCATGTGAATTAAACCAAAAAAATTAATGTTCAAGAATTTAGGTATTTAAAAACTGCTTTTACTGAGGATGGCAGACCTGATAGAGAGATAGAGATGACAGTGCAGAGGACAAACGCTGTCACTTACTAGCTATCTCCACTACTAAAACACCCCAAGATTTCTCTGCAAGCAAAAAAGCAGATGATAAATAATATCTTCATCCCAACACTGTGCTACCAGAGACAGACATGGACATTGAATAAGGCCCAGAAACGAAAGTTAGCCACCTGCAAGATGCGGTGCCTACTGCATTAAAAACTGCAGTGCCTACGAAAGGTCATTAACAACACCAGAAAAGACAAAATCATTAATTCGAATATTCGGGAGAAGGTTGGAACAATTCCTTGCCTACAGTACATCGAGCAACAGAGAAGAAATTGGTTTGGCCACATTGTAAGAATTCAATCAGACACCATTTCAAATAGCAATAGAGATACATTGTGAAAGGCTATTGAAAAGAGGGAGTGAAAAGTATTTGAGCAGAGGGGGTGGTAAACGTCAATACAGTGAGTGAGAGGGATATTGAGTAGAGGTAGCGATATATTTTTAAAAGGGAGAGTGAAAGAAATTTCAATTCATGAAGTGAGATAACTATCAATACATGAAGTGAGATAACTATCAATAGATGAAGTGAGATAACTATCAATAGATGAAGTGAGAAAAATATTAAGAAATGAAATGAGACAAATATTAATTTAAAAAAAGCAAGATAACCATCAATAAAAGAAGTGAGATAACCATCAATAAAAGAAGTGAGATAACCATCAATAAAAGAAGTGAGATAAATATCAATAAATGAAGCCAGACCAACTTCAATAAATGAAGTGAGATAAATATCAATAAAAGAAGTGAGATAACTATCAATAAATGAAGCCAGACCAACTTCAATAAATGAAATGAGATAAATATCAATAAATGAAGTGAGACAAATTTCAACAAATGAAGTGAGATAAATATCAATAAAAAAGTGAGATAACTATCAACAAATGAAGTGAGATCAATTTCAATAAATGAAGTGATACAAATTTCAATAAATGAAGTGATACAAATTTCAATAAATGAAGTGATACAAATTTCAATAAATGAAGTGATACAAATTTCAATAAATGAAGTGATACAAATTTCAATAAATGAAGTGATACAAATTCGAATAAATGAAGTGATACAAATTTCAATAAATGAAGTGATACAAATTTCAATAAATGAAGTGATACAAATTTCAATAAATGAAGTGAGACAAATTTCAATAAATGAAGTGATACAAATTTCAATAAATGAAGTGAGACAAATTTCAATAAATGAAGTGAGACAAATTTCAATAAATGAAGTGATACAAATTTCAATAAATGAAGTGATACAAATTTCAATAAATGAAGTGATACAAATTTCAATAAATGAAGTGATACAAATTTCAATAAATGAAGTGATACAAATTTCAATAAATGAAGTGATACAAATTTCAATAAATGAAGTGATACAAATTTCAATAAATGAAGTGATACAAATTTCAATAAATGAAGTGAGACAAATTTCAATAAATGAAGTGATACAAATTTCAATAAATGAAGTGATACAAATTTCAATAAATGAAGTGATACAAATTTCAATAAATGAAGTGAGACAAATTTCAATAAATGAAGTGATACAAATTTCAATAAATGAAGTGAGACAAATTTCAATAAATGAAGTGATACAAATTTCAATAAATGAAGTGATACAAATTCCAATAAATGAAGTGATACAAATTTCAATAAATGAAGTGATACAAATTTCAATAAATGAAGTGATACAAATTTCAATAAATGAAGTGAGACAAATTTCAATAAATGAAGTGATACAAATTTCAATAAATGAAGTGATACAAATTTCAATAAATGAAGTGAGACAAATTTCAATAAATGAAGTGATACAAATTTCAATAAATGAATTGATACAAATTTCAATAAATGAAGTGATACAAATTTCAATAAATGAAGTGATACAAATTTCAATAAATGAAGTGATACAAATTTCAATAAATGAAGTGATACAAATTTCAATAAATGAAGTGATACAAATTTCAATAAATGAAGTGATACAAATTTCAATAAATGAAGTGATACAAATTTCAATAAATGAAGTGAGACAAATTTCAATAAATGAAGTGATACAAATTTCAATAAATGAAGTGATACAAATTTCAATAAATGAAGTGATACAAATTTCAATAAATGAAGTGATACAAATTTCAATAAATGAAGTGATACAAATTTCAATAAATGAAGTGATACAAATTTCAATAAATGAAGTGATACAAATTTCAATAAATGAAGTGATACAAATTTCAATAAATGAAATGATACAAATTTCAATAAATGAAGTGATACAAATTTCAATAAATGAAGTGATACAAATTTCAATAAATGAAGTGATTCAAATTTCAATAAATGAAGTGATACAAATTTCAATAAATGAAGTGAGACAAATTTCAATAAATGAAGTGAGACAAATTTCAATAAATGAAGTGATTCAAATTTCAATAAATGAAGTGATAATACTATCAATAAATCCAGATGAATCTTAAACTTTCTGTTTTTGTTTATTCTGTATATATCAAATGTCTTACACAGAGGAAGTTTGATATAACCTAAAAGTCTGCGTCTGAAGCTGAGAGGGGTGCTTTTGTAGAAACTTACGCAGTTTTCAAATCAATGACCGAGACCATATCCATAACAGCTATGATTCAGTTCCTTGCTACCTTCACAATTCCCACTATGGACATGACCTGAATCCAGATATGGCCAGCCCCACCTAACTAAAAAAATTGGAGCCCCACTAGATCCAGGGCATGTGGCTGCATTATACGTGTACATACTTTTTTCATCTCCTGCCTCACCTACCATCACATCTCTGTGAGTGCAGTAACCAACACTGATCTGTTTACTGCATCCGTGAGGGTGGGATATTATAATGATTGGTTCCTCCCCAAGATCAGGTATAGGTCTTGACACACATCGTTCATACATGTCAGGGAGAGAATATCTATTGGAATACATCACCTTTAAAATAAACATTTTATAATGGCGGTGATCCACCAACTTGAACAGTCTGTCAGCCAGGTCAAGGTCATGAGTTGCATATACCATAAGGCTTGTGTCTGTATCAATGCTACTTAACACATATGCCATGCCTTCAAGCGAGATGACACCCCTGCGTAAATCAGGTGTACCGCCTCTATCGAAGAAGAGATGACATGTCGTGTGTGCTCCCTCTTGGTCATCGTAGACAACATGGGTCGCTGTATATATATG
Source organism: Ariolimax columbianus (assembly GCA_036924085.1). Lineage (NCBI taxonomy): Eukaryota > Metazoa > Mollusca > Gastropoda > Stylommatophora > Arionidae > Ariolimax > Ariolimax columbianus. Next base: position 8,798,605 of record JAVGWX010000015.1, on the reverse strand, counting down.
AATGTGAGCAAACTGTGTTTTTGGTGTAGGAGAGTTTCGACATTCCTTACACTTACAGGTTTGCTTGTCATTATTCTCCATTGGGTATATGTGCACAGAACCCACATACCCAGTCCCTACCCTCGACATGTTACGCCCCCTGTTCCTGTAGCACGGGTAAGGCTTGTCACTTCCAGGAACAGTCTCAGGTCTCCCATCACTGACATACTTGACTGACACACGGACAGTTAAATTTGACATAACTCTGACCAGATCAACTAAGTCATCGTCATGGTAATCAGGTGGGAGGTGGTCCATATTAAATTGGTCTACAGGTACAAATTTCAGGTGACCTGGATTCTTCTCACAACGGTCGAGATGTCTGTGAAGATCTACCTCTCCTCCATAACTGACCTCCACTTCCCACAGACCTGGTGGACACATACAGATATCATCAGGAACATATTATAATATATATACTCACTGATCTTATCATTACAGCTCTTTCTCTATCCATTTGCCTGCTTATTGCTACTATTGTGACTTTCTTTTTCTCTTCGTTATTCTAGTACATCATTGCTCAAATTACTGGTATTCTCATTAATAAAACTTGTGTACTTCGATTATACAAATTTAAATCCCTCTCATTGCTCAAGTTTCACTTACTCTGTTTATTCATATTGCTCTCATTCTCATTTTACCTATTTGCTTTTGTTTATTTTAACTTAAAGTCTTTCTACTGGTTAAGAATGATTTATCATCTGGCAACAAAAAATGAAAATTAATGGGGAGAAAGAGAAAGTTGGGGTGAAAAACAGTGGTTGATGCTACAGATGTCCATCTAGTCAAAAACAGGTAGATGAGCAACTTAATAGCATAGAAAAGGAGAGTACATGGAAATTATTATTAATGGAGGATTTCAACTTTCCAGACATAAAATGGGATGCGGCAGAAGCACTTGTAGAGTCAACAGCTTTTGTTAAGTGCATAACTGAACATTTTTTTTTTCAACATGTAGAAGCACCTACCAGAGGCAAAAACACACTTGACCTAGTTTTTACTACAGAGGAAAATATGATTGAAAACATTACCGTTGTGGAACTGTTTGGCTTAAGTGACAATCAGATCATCTGTTGGGATCTTACAGCAAGGAAAGAAATAAACACACGAAACATACTACTCCAAAACAGAAGTTAAGAAGATGAAAGAGGCAGCAAGCCACATAATCTGGAAAGATATTGTTGGAGGCGCAGATGTTGAATAAGAGTGGTAGAGTTTCAAAACAGTTCTAGAAAAGCTAAAAGAGGAATGTGTTCCATGTAGGGAGGTAAACCCCAAGCGTAAAAAGTGGATAACTAGATTTGTAGTCAAATGTAGAAGAGCTAAAAATAATGTCTGGGAAAAATATATAGATGCAGGTAAATCAAAAGAAACATATTTAAAATATTTGGACAAGCAGAACATAGCTCAGAAAGGGAATAAAGCAGCAAAAACAGACTTTAAAAAAAAACTTGCTTGTTGGATTAAGACTGATAGTAAAAGCTTCTTTTCTTATGTTAGAAATAAACAAAGCACAAAAGAGAAAGTTGGCCTTCCCATAGATAACACCGGAAAAATAATAAGTGAGAATAGGGAGGCAGATAAACTACTCAATCAGTATTTTGGCACAGTTTACGCAAAAGAAGACTGGTCCAAGATCCCAGAGCCTGTAGATATTTTTCAAAATGATATATTTATACAGCGGGATTAAAATCAAACTGTATTACAGAGGAACTGACTTTTTCTTAATTTGCAGGGGCTGAAAGCAGATAAATATCCAGGTCAAAATGATATGCATCTAAAATTTTGGTTTGAAATTAGATACCAACTAGCAAAACCATTGGTTATATATTGTCTCAATTATTTGCAAAAAGGGATTATTCCAGGGAATTGGAAAGATGCAGTAGTGATGCAGGAGTCAATAATCAAAGGAAACATTGTAATGCATTTAGACAAGTTTAATCTAATCAGAAATAACATGGGATTACTGAGATCAAGCTTAACAAATCTATTAGAATTCATGGACTAAAATGGTAAAGGGAAGACACTAAATGTTATTTATTTAGATTTTGAAAAGGTACTCTATCAGAGTACCCTATCAGAAATTATTTCAAAAGTTAAAATCACATGGAATAGGTGGGAAAGTTGTCTAATGGATTGAAAAATGGTTAACTGGAAGAAGGCAGAGGGTGGCATAAATAAGAGTACAGTAAGAGAGGTGTGAAGTAAAAAGTGGAGTGCCACAGGGCTCGGCTTTGAGACCAATTTTGTTCTTGATATAAACAATTTGGACATTGATATGGGATCCATGATTGAAAAATTTGCTGATGACACAAAACTATGCAGTAGTGTTTCATCCAAAGCAGATGTGGATATATTCTTCTTCGTTCGTTCTCAATCTCGCGCTACCAAACCCTGAAAGAAAGGGTAAGTTGCAGAATGTAGTCCAGAGAACGGAATGCGCTGTGTTGTAGTTTACAGCTTGGCTGCGATATTTGCACCTTTTGGTCCAACACATCCGACTTCAGCAAGCATTTTTTGAGTACCGGGTTAGCATTCCCTCTTCGATCCCTTCTCCTTAGCCAGTCTGTCCTACTGCAGCCTGTTATCCAGGATTAGATTTAGATATAATTCGAGAATGGTCTGCGAGTTGGCAAATGGAGTTTAATGTAGATAAATGTACAGTCATCCACATGAGTAGATCCAATATGACACATAATTACAGAATGGGTAAGAGCAATATTAGAATGATAGATAAGAAAAGGACCAAGAGGTTATAATAGATCATACAGGTAAGGTGAGTGAGCAAGTCCAGGTAGCAGTGAAAAAGGCAAATGCAATGTAAAGTATGATAAAAATAAATATTAATCATAGTAGCAAGGAAGTGATAGTCAAACAGCATAAAACATTTGTTAGACCTAGATTGGAGTACAGTGAACAGGTGTGGGGTCCTTATCGTAGGTTATTGATCCAGCTGCCTATGGGATCCAGCCCTTTGGCCCTCCTTATTGTAGAGGATATATAAACATGCTGGAAAGGATACAAAAAAGAGTGACAAAGCTGATAGTGAGATTTCAGAAGTACAGTTTTGAGTAAAGACTCAGAAAAACCAGCATACAGTGTCTAGAAAAAGAAGAATTAGAGGTGACAATTAGAGGTTTATAAGATGATCAGAGGAACGGATAAATTAGACTATAACAAGTTTTTTTAAACACAACCACCTACAAGAACAAGAGGGCAAAGCTACAAATTAACTAAAGAAATCTCCAGATTAGATATTAGGAAATATTCTATTAGTCAGAGACTGGTGAATGATTGAATTGCATTGCCACAGGAAGTGGTGGAGGCAAGGACAATTAATGCATTGAAAAATAGATTGGATATGCATAGTTTTTAGAGCAGGGAAATGTAAATGAAACTGATTGTATACAGTCTTCTAAACCAGTATGAAGACGTTAAGTTAAGTTAGAAGACTGCAGAGTCTGTACCACCAGTTTCTTTTACATTCACTTCATCTAAAAATACCTATGCACTTCCATGATTTTGATTCATGTATTTACTAGCTGGAGTGTCTGAGTAATACAGTGGTAGAGTGATTTTTTTCTAATGGCTAATGGATCATCCATTGCTATATTAGTACTAATTTTAGTACGAGGCTTCATCTGGAAAATCAAAAATTGATATGCAATTTGGCAGTATTTTACTCGTCGTAAGAAGGGATAATGTGAGAATAATTTTAATACATGCAATTTGGTAGTATTTTACTCACAGTAGCCAGGGATAATTATGAAAATAATTGTAATACATGCAATTTGGTAGTATTTTATTCGTAGTAGCCAGGGATAATTATGAAAATAATTGTAATACATGCAATTTGGTAGTATTTTATTCGTAGTAGCCAGGGATAATTATGAAAATAATTGTAATACATGCAATTTGGTAGTATTTTATTCGTAGTAGCCAGGGATAATTATGAAAATATTTTTAATACATGCAATTTGGTAGTATTTTATTCGTAGTAGCCAGGGATAATTATGAAAATATTTTTAATACATGCAATTTGGTAGTATTTTATTCGTAGTAGCCAGGGATAATTATGAAAATATTTTTAATACATGCAATTTGGTAGTATTTTATTCGTAGTAGCCAGGGATAATTATGAAAATATTTTTAATACATGCAATTTGGTAGTATTTTATTCGTAGTAGCCAGGGATAATTATGAAAATATTTTTAATACATGCAATTTGGTAGTATTTTATTCGTAGTAGCCAGGGATAATTATGAAAATAATTGTAATACATGCAATTTGGTAGTATTTTATTCGTAGTAGCCAGGGATAATTATGAAAATATTTTTTAAACACTACCCGCTCATCATAACTATGATAATGATATGAAGATTAACGCTGGAAGTCAAAATTAATGACCAACAATAGGCAGAGGACTTCAACAGTGGGGTAAAAGCTAATTGACAAGAAATCAAAATGGTTGACCAATTAAAAAATTTTGGGTCTGATTGTCAGTGGTGAAGAATCAAAATGTGAGGTGTTAGCCAGAACAGCATAGACAATAGTGGTGCTTCCGTGGCTTAACAAAATCTTACAAGAAAAACGGTTAGACTTGTGCCCATAGATCAGATTAATGCATACACTGGTCCTGTCAATATTCTGCTATGTTTGTGAAGCATGGACAATTACAGCTGAGCTGCAGCGGAGGATACAAGCCTTGGATTTGAGATGTTTCTGAAGACTTCTAAATGTCACATACAAAGACTGAGTTGCAAATGAGAAAATACGAGAAAGAATTACAACACCAATAGGGCCTTTTGAAAACCTCTTGGCAATGGTCAAAAGACAGAAGCGCCCTTGGTACGGTCACATATTGAGATCAAAAGGTCTTGCAAATAGGATCATGCACAGAAATGTGCAAGGCGGACGACGAAAACCTCGTTCCAACAAGACGTGGGAGGAGAACATAAAAGAATGGACCAATCTCTGACCAGAGGAGGTACATGCACTAACCGCTGATTGGGAAGATGGCATGAAGTTGTAGGAGTGTCTTAATATTTAACGGAGTCTATATTCAACCAGTTTCTTGGAAGGTGTTTTTTTTACCAAAGTGGGAGTCCATCTTAATAGACTCAAATACTAGAGCGGGGACGGCGTGGGCTAGTGGTTAAGTGACACAGCTCACAACTAGGAGGTGCTGGGTTCGATCCCCATCACAGCACTGGCTGTTACCCCGGGGAAGCAAACCCTTAGAAAATGCAGGAGGAAGCAGGCCCTTACATAAAATAAATGCTGAAGTCAGATGTACTGGGCCGACAGGCGCAAAATAAAAACCACAGTGCAACGCACACCGCCTTAGGGATGAGAGACATAAGGCGAACGCAAAAGAAAAAAAAATATACTAGAGCTAAGTAGACCCACAGCCAGTTAGTCGCCATCTATAGCTGCTCTTAACAATCCACCTGGGAAAAGGTACAAATAACTTGGGTAGATTTGAAAATTTGAATTTTGTCTGGGCAGTGGCCATTTAGTCGACTATTTTTGATTTCCAACTGCCAAGGAATTTTTAACATGCTCGACACTGAACATGGGAGTCTGTTCTCACTACCCAGAGATCATGAAAATTTTTACCAGAAGATCCACAGAAATTAAAAATCACGGTCTCCATTAGCGGAAAAAAGAGTTTGCTACAGACAGGCTATCATGAGAGCGACATTCTGCTAAGGACATGCTACATGATATATATATATATATATATATATATATATATATATATATATATATATATATATATATATATATATATATATATATATATATATATATCCATCAAGCAGGGCGAAAACGTGCTCACAGGTAAGAAAGCTGCAAACGCTTTTGTCGATCACTATGCCAGAGCAAACCACATCGAGGTCCCTGCAGATAAGCATACAGACATTAGCGAAGAGCTAAAGGGGCACGACAACATCAATACGGCACCTGAAGAGCACATGATGGCCAAATTAACAATGAGCGAAATGGAAAAGGCTATGAGAACATTAAAGAAAAGACGGGATAACAAACAAAATGCTGATGGGGCTGGGCCAAACAGCGAAGAGGAAACTGCTATCGGTCCTGAACCAAAGCTGGAAAATGGGAATTGTAACCCCAGGCATGGAAAGACGCAATGCTGGTACCAGTACCAAAAACAGGAAAGGACAAAACAGATCCAAATGGATACAGGCCCATCAGCCTATTGAGCTGTGTCGGCAAGCTGATGGAACGTATGATAAATACCAGACTGATGTGGCATCTGGAAGAAAAACGAATACTAATTCCACAGCAAGCCGGCTTTAGACAGCACAGATCCACTGAGGACCAGGTCATCCTCATAGCCCAGGAAATAGAAGATGCCTACCAGGAACAGAAACACACAGTAGCTGTTTGGGTGGATCTGGAAAAGGCATTTGAACTCATGGCTGGTCAAAATAAACGAGGAGAAAACCACATGCACAATATTCTCGCTTTCAATAAAACCCCAAAATACCAAATTAAGTCTAAATGGCAAATTCCTGCAGCCAAACGACAACCCAACCTATCTGGGAGTCACATTTGATCGGCGCATGACATGGAAAAGTCAGATCGAGAGAAACCGAATGAGAGCCAGAGAAAGAATGGCAATCATGAGGAAACTTGCTGGCACAAGCTGGGGAGCAGACGAAGGCATACTAAAGAAACTGTACACTGGAAGAGTGAGCCCAGTTCTCGAGTATGGCATTGCGGCATGGACAACAGCAGCAAAGGCGAACTTCGATAAAGTTAGCAAACTTCAAAACCAAGCCATGAGAGTTATAACAGGATGCATGAAGTCAACGCCAATTGTAAAACTTGAAAAGATTACAAAACTGCAATCCATGACCGATAGAAGAGACTGCAGAGCCCAGCTGCAGTCAGAGAAACTCAGAAGACTGTCTGACCATCCAATGCACCAGAGACTAAACAATTTGGGAAATGGGAAACTAAAGCGGAGAAACTTTGCAGAAATAGCCAAAGCAAAGATGCACGAAGATCCCACAAACGCACTAACAACACCAAAACCCTTCACTACTGTACGAAAACCTACCTGGAGGCAGGATATATTTCCAGAGGTGGTAGAAAATATACCAGGTATTGGAAACAAAAACTGACAGCCTGAAAAAGAAAGGAGAAATACTATCCTAAGCTTCATATCGAAAAGCTACCCAAGCATGGACTGGACCCATGCATACACCGACGGTTCTGTAACAAACACTACACAGAACGGAGGGGCAGGAGCATTCCTGAACCTACCAAATGGCAGACAAATAACACTGTCATTCGCTACTGGTAAGTACACAAGCAATTTCAGAGCGGAGGCAGAGGCACTGAGGGTGGCAGTGGAAGAAATTGTGACACACAATGAAAATGAAAGCCATATAGTCCTGCTTACAGATGCTCTCGCCGTAGTCACAGCGCTAAAAAGCCAGAAAAACACTGAGCTCAATGACTTAAGAGCAGCACTCTGCAAACTATGCCAGCAGTCCGCACCAAAAAGGGTAGTGGTACAGTGGGTCCCATCACACTGCAACATCCAAGGCAACGAGGAGGCAGACAGACTGGCAAAAGAAGGTGCAAGACTACCACAAACAGATACTAGTATGACGTACGAAGAGTCAAAACGGCTTATCAAAGCTAGATACATGACAAAATGGGAAACCGAACATACTGGTTACACCAAAAACGATGCCTATTACCAGTTGAACCGAAGAGAGCAGGTCGTTGTCTTCAGACTTCGCACTGGCCACAATAGACTGAGGTACCACCTATTCAACAAATTGAAGATAGGTGGTACCGACGAATGCCCGTGCGGTACTGGTAAAATGACGGCTGAACATCTGCTGCAGAACTGCCCGACATACGAGGATCAGAGAGAGCAGATGTGGCCATCACCAGTGGAACTGCAAGAAAAGCTCTATGGCAGTGGCGACAGCCTCAGGATGACTGCCGCTTTTTTCGAAAAAATAATGGTTACTGTCTGACTGCGTACGAAGAAGAAGAAGAAGAATATACATATATATACACACAAACTTTTTAATTTATATATTAAAAGAAGAGTAGAACAGTCTCATATGCCACATCTCTTGATCTCTTGTAACAACAACTAACCTTGTTTCTCTCGTTCCTGTGTAGCCAGTGTCACAGTGTCAATCATTGTGTTACCTGGAGGCAAATTATGGTTTTCAGATAAATTAGTTTAACAATAACCGTCGTCAACACACCACCTTGATCCCTTTATTGTCCAGGTACAAGTATTTTTCACTCAGATCAAAACTTATATATTCTCTTATATCCTTCATTTGATATCAATGTTACATTATTGCTGAATATATTAGTGGCTACAGTTCAATTTAATTTCAATATTGGCTGGAATATAAAAAAGGTTAAAAATCAGTTCTATATAACTATGCTAACCAGCGATAACCAACGTTTCAACCTCAATAGGTAATTTTTAGGGATGGGACAAATATTGGGGCCAATCCTTTGTCTTGTAATGGGAAGTCCTGGCACAGCTGTCCAACAGACAGAGGAAACAGCTAAACTTTGTGTAACCCTGCTGTAGCCACATTGATGACAAAAACCTCCAGTTCACCACACATCTGTCACTTATACTTGATAGTGTGTAAGAGTTGTTTCATGTTGTTGTACGTTTCTTTCGTGTGGTTGTTACTTGATTAGAACAAATGGTAAAACGTTACTATTGTAGAGTAGCACAGCTTTATAGCTCAACTTTGATGAATGAATAAATGAACAGCCACCAATTGTAATCTGTGTAACTTGATCTGTAGTGTTGCCATCAGACCAACTATATGCACATTCTCTTCTATGAGTTTCCAAATTATTTGCATCTTCCCCCAGGACTAGTAAGTCGCAGGAAGTTGTAAAATACCTACTGTTTGAATACGACAACATCAATATGGCACCAGAAGAGCATATGATGGCAAAATTAACAATGGATGAAATGGAAGAGGCCACGAGAATGCTAAAGAAAAGGAAATCTCCCGGAAAACGCGGGATGATAAACGAAATGCTGATGGGGCTGGGCCAAACAGAGAAGAGGAAACTACTATCAGTCCTGAACCAAAGCTGGAAAAGGGGTATTGTACCCCAGGCATGGAAAGACGCAGTACTTGTACCAGTACAAAAGAAAGGAAAAGACAAAACAGATCCAAATGGATACAGGCCTATCAGCCTACTGAGCTGCATAGGAAAACTGATGGAACGTATGATAAACACCAGACTGATGTGGCATCTGGAAAAGAAAAACACATTCTAATTCCACAGCAAGCAGGCTTTAGACAGCACAGATCCACTGAGGATCAGGTCATCCTCATAGCCCAGGAAATAGAAGATGCCTACCAGGAGCAAAAACACACAGTAGCGGTTTGGGTGGACCTAGAAAAGGCATTTGACAAAGTCTGGAAAGAGGGACTTAGAGTCAAGTTAAGAAGAAGTGAAGTTTGTGGGAAAATGTACAAATAGATAAGTCACTACCTCAAAAACAGAACAGACAGAGTTCAAATACAAGGGCAGATGAGCAAAAAGGTGACACTGGAGGAGGGAGTACCCCAAGGGGGAGTACTGTCACCCACACTCTTCCTGGTGTATATAAATAACATAACAGAGAATATACCAAGAAGAGTCCATAGCTCAATGTTTGCAGACGATCTGGTTATGTGGAACTCTGAAAAGAATCTCACCATAGCAAGAAATCGGATGCAGCAGGCCCTAACATCGCTGGAAGAGTGGGCGAACTCATGGCTGGTCAAAATAAACGAGGAAAAAACAACATGTACGATAATCTCGCTTTCAAACAAACCCCAAAACACCAAAATAAGTCTAAACGGCAAATACCTGCAGCCAAATGACAACCCAAACTACCTGGGAGTCACATTTGATCGGCGCATGACATGGAAAAGTCAGATCGAGAGAAACCGAGTGAGAGCCAGAGAAAGAATGGCAATCATGAAGAAACTTGCTGACACAAGCTGGGGAGCAGACGAACGTATACTAAAGAAACTACACTGGAAGAGTGAGACCAGTCCTCGAGTACGGCATTGCAGCATGGACAACTGCAGCAAAGGCGAACTTCGATAAAATTAGCAAACTCCAAAACCAAGCCATGAGAGTTATAACAGGAGGCATGAAGTAAACGCCAATTGTAAAACTTGAAAAGATTACAAAACTGCAATCCAAGACAGACATAAGAGACTGCACAGCCCAGCAGCAAGCAGAGAAACTCAGAAGACTGACTGACCATCCAATGCACCAGAGACTAAACAATTTTGGAAATGGGAAACTAAAGCGGAGAAACTTTGCAGAGATAGCCAAAGCAAAGATGCACGAAGACCCTATGAACGCACTAACAACACCAAAGCCCATCCCTACTGTACGAAAACCTACCTGGAGGCAGCATATATTTCCAGAGGTGGTAGAAAATATACCAGGTATTGGAAACAAAAACTGACAGCCTGAAAAAGAAAGGAGAAATACTATCCTAAGCTTCATATCGAAAAGCTACCCAAGCATGGACTGGACCCATGCATACACCGACGGTTCTGTAACAAACACTACACAGAACGGAGGGGCAGGAGCATTCCTGAACCTACCAAATGGCAGACAAATAACACTGTCATTCGCTACTGGTAAGTACACAAGCAATTTCAGAGCGGAGGCAGAGGCACTGAGGGTGGCAGTGGAAGAAATTGTGACACACAATGAAAATGAAAGCCATATAGTCCTGCTTACAGATGCTCTCGCCGTAGTCACAGCGCTAAAAAGCCAGAAAAACACTGAGCTCAATGACTTAAGAGCAGCACTCTGTCAACTATGCCAGCAGTCCGCACCAAAAAGGGTAGTGGTACAGTGGGTTCCATCCCACTGCAACATCGAAGGCAACGAGGAGGCAGACAGATTGGCAAAAGAATGTGCAAAACTACCACAACCAGACACCAGTGTGACATACGAAGAGTCCAAATGGCTTATTAGAGCTAGATACATGACAAAATGGGAAAGAGAACATACTGGCTACACAAAAAACGATGCCTATTACCAGTTGAACAGAAGAGAGCAGGTCGTGGTCTTCAGACTTCGCACTGGCCACAATAGACTGAGGTACCACCTATTCAACAAATTGAAGATAGGTGGTACCGACGAATGCCCGTGCGGTACTGGTAAAATGACGGCTGAACATCTGCTGCAGAACTGCCCGACATACGAGGATCAGAGAGAGCAGATGTGGCCATCACCAGTGGAACTGCAAGAAAAGCTCTATGGCAGTGGCGACAGCCTCAGGATGACTGCCGCTTTTTTCGAAAAAATAATGGTTACTGTCTGACTGCGTACGAAGAAGAAGAAGAAGAATACAAGAATTCCAAGTAGGTTTCCATTGCTGCAATTTGGATCCCAGCAGCTTTGGTTACTTTTTGGCAATTTCAAATTCTTTTAGTAGATCATGGAAGTCTCAATAGTGAAGTGGTCAAGCCGTTTCCTCGTTTTCAGAAGGTCGGAGTTCGAATCCGAGCTGAGGCTGTCGGTTCATGGTGGCAATTTTTTATGGAGATCCCGGGATTGATCGCTTGAGCTACGGAGATCATGCTTTGTGCAATGCTCTTGGCAGGCGGGATAAAGTTTTGCAGATTGAGACCGAGCCATATGGGAAGACCCGCGGCGATCAAGTCGAGCATTTGCTTTTGACCTTTCAACTAGATCATTGAATTCACTCTCAATAATTTTAGAGAGCTGTGGAGAATTTTTAACGGGTACAAAATCAGGATCTCTTTATGTAAATACTTTCACTGCCTTGTTTTTTTTTGTCTTCATCATCCAGAGTATAAGCATCTGGTCAGCCTAGGGAAGACCTTCCCAATTTGGCACTGAACACAAAGCAGAAGGAACATATTCTGGTGTTTGCTTGGGTGCTCTACAATCGCATGTGGCAGTGTCTCTGAGACCCATTCTGTGGAAGTAGCCCTTGAGTTTACAATGTCTCTGAAGATCTTTGTCTGCCCATGTCTGCCAAGTTTGTCTTTTTTGTCATTTTCTGGCGTATTTTTTGTGATGGTCACTCCATTCTGTCCTCATAGATTGTTTGATGAATGTCTGTGCTTCTTTATAGCTCTGTGGATGGGGAATCTACATGCCTTCACTTCCTACTTTTGCAAGCTCATCTGCTTTCTCGTTTCCAGGGATCCCACAGTGAGCGAGAATCCACTGTAGGACTAAATGTGTTATTTGAGACAACAATCCTATGTTGTATTTTATTTCATTTGAGAGTCTATCTTGTTTGTGGCTTGAGATGGCTTGGAGTACACTTCTGGAGTCTGTTAGAATGACTTTATTCTTGATAAAACTTATTAGAATCTGAGTTGCTGCATGAACAGCTCTTGTTTCAGCTCTGAAATTAGTACAAGTCTCTCTTCTGCTGGTGTGGAGTGATTTTCTATGTCGCCATTAGAGTGAGTGAATGGTCTATTGCTTCTTGAAAGATGGTCGATTGATTAAGAATCAGCTGTTAAAACCTGCATCTAAAATCTAATCAATTGTAGCTGTTAATATTATATTTATTTAGTTGAAATTGTAATAAATCTTGAAATTTTTGAAAAAATGCAATATATTTAGTACCACGCAGAATAATGTAATTATTAATGGCTCACAGTTCAGCATTGCATGCAGACATTGTTGCTGGTGTAATTTATGTGTTTAATTCAAGTAATTTAATTTGATCATTTTTACATTATCAGTAGTTTCTAAACAATATAAACAGTGTATGCTTACCTTCATTTGACTGTTGAATGTTACTTGCTTCCATGTTTTTACTTGTTCCTGGACGTGATAGACTTGATGTAGATGTTGACTTGGGTATCAGTTAGATACTTGTAGATCTAGATAGTCGAATAAATAGAACATACAAAAGAATGAAATATATGACTGACAAGTTGACTGACACTGCCAGTGACAGTCGACACACTCACACAGCAGGCACACGAGTCGATGGGATGGACTGACTCACTGAGACTCAATAGTTTGATTAGTTCATGGCACTAGGCACTTCATCATGCCGATCATCGGATCATGGTGATGGAGTTCGGTTGATTACTCAATTACTGTCACGCTAAACAGTGTCACACTTACCTCGTCTTGTGAAGCTTTATCTGGCTTTTATTGTGCCACTGATCCACAGAGAAGAAAGAAAATATTTCAGACTCAAAGAGCCCGACAAAAGTTTAACGGCTGACACCATCCATAGCAGTATTGATTCCAGGGAATGACCGAGCTTGTTACTAAAAATAGAAGCGGCGGACTTTCCATGACTTACCTTGTTATACGGGTTTTACCGAATATTTACCAATTGTCGATTTAAAAAAATAACATAAAAAGGTATTGAGTTACCGCATTGGGGCAGTGATAAAACGAAGCCCACGTTACGGCTACGGGGACAGGCGAGCAAACGAAAACATCTAACGAATCACAACAACAATGAGGGTAGACCTAACTTAGTAACTATCCTCACAAGTTAGTTAGTTACTCGGTAGTCAGCCGTCGGTAGTCGAGTAAGTTACTTATAAGTTTAGTGACGTGATTTTAGTGATTACACTCATTTGACTCATACCATATACTGATCAGCAGTTAAATTGTTGTTTATGAATTTAATTAATACCTACCACTGACAATGAGTCATTGATTGAATTGGTTACTTTTTTTGCGCGCGCCCTGAGAATGGCTTCTGGTGGCGGGTTGTAGTAGCTTTCCTCACATCCGGAGCGTATTGGTGAATGTGGACCGGGTCCCCCAACCTAGTGTAAGTGTTACTATTCGTCATACTTGGGTTCACCTACGTGCCGCTCACTACAGTACTACGCGTAGCAACTACGGAGATCACATCAATCCACTTCCACGTTAGCTAGACTGTCATGCCATGAAACAACAAATTTTCAGGGACAACTACGTGGAAGTGAGGTGAGGATCTTGGTCAGTTAACTATATTAACTATATTAACATTATCCGATCGGTAATATTTTATTTATTTGTTATTGTACGTGTTTGCCTGGCTAGTTTCTACTGGCGCAGGCGTGCCTATTCCATCCTAGACCGTAGTCAATTTGGACGATATTAAGAGGCATAAACCAGTGGGTTTTCAACTGAATGTACCTATACTAGGTTTGTGCGCTCTCAGAAGCCAGCCCAACCAAAGTGCAATGGAAGGGTCTTACCCTGAGGGCACGTATGAAAGTTGTGCAAGAGTGTGGCTGTAGGACAGAGTCAAATGAAGCAGAGTGAAGTGAGAAGAGAGAAGGAGAGGATGTTGTTGTTGTTGCTTAGATGTTTGCCTCACTAGTTTCTACTGGCGGAGGCGCGCACATTCCACCCCAGAAGAGAAGAGAGAAGGAGCGGACTCTTCCAGAGTCGTCCGATCAGTATATTTCGCCTGACTGATTTTAACATTGTCCGATCAGTATGTTTTGTCTGACCCTGACTAACATGTCCGATCAGTATGTTTTGTCTGACCCTGACTAACATGTCCGATCAGTATGTTTTGTCTGACCCTGACTAACATGTCCGATCAGTATGTTTTGTCTGACACTGACTAACATGTCCGATCAGTATGTTTTGTCTGACCCTGACTAACATGTCCGATCAGTATGTTTTGTCTGACACTGACTAACATGTCCGATCAGTATGTTTTGCCTGACCCTGACTAACATGTCCGATCAGTATGTTTTACCTGACCCTGACTAACATGTCCGATCAGTATGTTTTGTCTGACCCTGACTAACATGTCCGATCAGTATCATTGATATCAGAGTAGTATCCCTTGCCTGACGAAACGCCTGGTCTCCCCTCCCCTATAGCCAGGATAATGAGTCTCGTAAATCACGGCAATGCCAGTTAGGTCAGAGTAGCAGTACGCACAACAAGAAATGATTAGTACACTAACATATATTCTGCATAATATATTTTTAAATGAATAAGTACTGAATAAGTGCATATGTTCAGACACACGCACAAATAAAAATATTGTACAATACGTCAAACAACTAGTACACGTACACATAATAAAAATTGTACCTCGTCGTCGAATAAGAACAATAGCCTCATCCTATGAAAGTGATGGTAACAGGAGTTGAACAGAGTACTTTTGCGTTGAAAAGCGAGTACAGTAAAATGGTATATACAGGAATGTATAAACATAATAAGATTGGAGATATCTAGAAAGATACATGGGGGTGAACAGAGAATACAGTAAGCGAGAAAGAAGAAAGTACATAGGAGCATACACAAAGGTATGAACTGTGTATTCATAAAGTTGATGGTATTAAAAAGGAAGATTCAACTATTCTGGAGATCAGACTGGTATCGATCAGCAGTGGAGGAGCAGGAGCCGATGCCAACGATTCTAATATCAACATGTCCCTGTTGACAGACACGACGACCAGAGTGTCCGAAATATTAAAAATATCATTGAGGTGTTGGCTGAAACGAGCAGAGTTATTCTTTAACGCTGTCTTTTAGTTATGCTAGGTCTGTAGTCCCATCGCTAGGACAAAGTCTAGAGTTCTCTTCAGGTACGGGTGGTTGCCCTACAGCTTTTGTGGCAGATCTGCTCCCTATGGCCAAATCTGGCATCATAGGTCTATGCATGCTGGGCAGGCCTGTGTGACATGTTCAGGTACATGAGCTCTGGTTCCACGTTGGCAGTCACGTGTGTGATATGTTGAGCCAGTATAGATAGCCAAATAGTCTGCAGTGGCCTGTTTTTAGGCGAAAGATGAAGAACTTTTGGTGTCTGTGGAGCGCGTGGATTGGGTCAGGTTCATTGCTCCTGCCAATGTCTTTCTTCCATTTTGAGTTATAATGATTATGGATGTTGCTTCTCTATAAGATACCGTGTGAACAAATTGTTTCATTCTTCTACCTGCTTTGGGCAGGGCATCAGTTATCTTGTTCATTGTGATTCCATGGTGGAAGGATTTTGTTCTATCAAAGAAAGGACAACTTTTTTATATTGTAAAAATTGTTGATTATGGCAGTAGCAGAAAAGAGAGTCGGGTAGCAATATTAGTGTCTAACTGTTAAATTCCGAGGATGGTAGTGGTGTGTGGGGAGGGGGGGGGGAGACGAGATCGCCATACGTTATTGGCGCATAGGGGTAGTTGGTCATTAGGTAGTCGAACCACTTTATTCTCTCTTCATCAGTCTATTCAGTGCAGGATCATGCTTCAACTTCTTTTCGCATCTCTTCATTGGGCATTCTGTCTTCCCCATAGTGTAACACTAAACAAGTACTATTGGCTATTGCAGAAAATGCCTTCGAAGACGAAGTGGTAGAGATACGACTTCACTGTACGAGGCCGGTATTTTTGTAGGACCAACTTCCTTTCTTAACTGTGTGTAAGTTACAAATGAGTAGAACTGACCTGGGCTCAAATCATGTCTCATTGCTATTTTGACAAACACAAAAGTCTTCGCCTCACTCAAATGGGACATATACTTGTTCCAGGGAGGACACTCTAATCGTCTCCCTGCTCCACTTCCGCTTCATGTACAGACTACCGTACGTTTAAGGTGGTCGCAAATGGCGATGAATGTTATTCGAAGGATTGTTGTTCGACCCCTCATCTTAGTGTCACTACAGAAATCATGTATTCGATATTTATCTACAAGGTAAGTTATAAGTTGTACGCTCTTACAAGAAGCAAGTCCAACAAAAACAAGCGCGCAAGCGGCAATGAAGAAAAGTCATTTATAAAGTAAACTAAGTCAGTGTAACTGTAGTAAAGTAAAGGACACGGCACCCGACTCAGAGTCATTCAATTCATTCATATTCATAGTCACATAGAGTTGATAGAGTAGACAACATTCATTGAACAATCACAAATTACTATTAGTACTATGTTTTAATTTTTTTGTTTTTTTTTACTTTGGAGTGTGTTCATTAGTGCATTTGCCTTGGCGTTTTAACAATTTTAAAATTTTATTTATAGGTGAAATAATCATTAATTTAATAATCGCCATCCATACATTTTACAATCAGTTCAATCACCTTACTCACTTACTGTACAAATTTGACAGATGAAGATGATTTATTTACAGTTAGTACTACTTACTACTTAAGTACTTACTACTACTATAACTATACTACAGTGGCGGTGTATTCATTTCTACCGCATAACTTTAGAATAACACTTTCAACTCTCTTAAGTTGGTTAAAATAGCAGTTTAAAAAATGACAGACTGGGCATATCAGAAGTTTTTTCAAGGTATGACTGCTTCTTTCAGTTGACCCAGCTGTAAAATTGGTACCTGACAAAGTCAGGGGCAAATTATGTGCTGCAGCAAGAGCTACGGAGTTTGTGCTTTGTAATCTGCACTTTTAGAAAGGTGCTGAGAGCACATATGGGGGTACACAAGTGCAATAAAGCCAGCTCTAAGAATCATTTTCAATTTCCAACTCTTAACAATGATATTTTGGTAACGGGTTAAATTGGTGTGGAGAGTGGGACTTCTTGTAAATTATATCCCAAGGTGTACATCCCCTGGCTGTAGTGCAATGCAAGGCTCCCGCAGTAAGCTCAGAACTATGAAGATTACAGAGTTGATTCCCAACTGATTACCGTAACCAAACTGATGTGACAGAACTTTTTACAGGATGGGGGGGGGGGGGGTCGCGCCTTTATCAGTATGTTTGTCTTTCACCTGCCCCTGATTACATTTTGCTCTCATTCCTAATGTTAAGACAAGGATTAACATAAATTATATTGTGACTTTGCACTCTGTGTTTTGCACATCCTGTCAAAAATTGTACCGTGATTGAGTGTACAGTGATTGTGACAGACATGTGTGTAAATGTTAAGTCAAAGTGCGTGTGTAGCATGTTATTTTCAGAAACAAGTTTATAAGAAAGTAATTTCAAATTAGAATCTCAAATGCTCTTGTCAAGTTCTTCATCCTAGATGATATCTCGTATGTATAATAACCCTTTAGGTTAGGATATTAAGCGTTCATTGCAGTTTAATGCATTCAAAGAGTGTGGCAGTGTACCTTTCAGAACTACAAAATGAAAAATTGCTCATGGAACTGACTGCTATCCACCTGGGAGAGCCCATATATGCTCAGTCCCTTTCATTGCTGAAAGTGCCCATGATAGCACGAACTTCATAACTCTTGAAAAATGTTGTTACTAATACACTATTAGGGCTACTTTTATCATGAAATTCAGTTTTCCAGCTAAGCCCTGCTAAGCTACCACCAGCATAATTCTTGGGGGAAAAGATTAACAGGCAGGAAATGATTACAAGACATTGGTCACAGTTTTGCAACTTGCTCACTTCATTTCATTATTTCTACCCTGATAGAAGAAGTCTTCTTAGTTTTTTCTTGTGGCTCAAAATTTCTACAGGTTGGACTAGCTGCCCTCTATACACAACCCTTCTTTGCTGTCTTTATTAAAGTGTAACTATTCTGTGCTTCCCTTTTGATTCTCTGTAAAACGTGACCACGCTTGTTAATATTTTATTAAAATTGTTATTATTCTTGCAGACTGGCTGAAGTTGGAATTCTAGAACCACCAAGAGAGCTGGGAAAAGCATATGACACGGGACAAGTGAGTTTATACCTACTTCAGTCAACAACATAATGACTTTAAGTATTTTTATTGAATCAATCGATCAAAGCCCATTGTTACTCTTAGTGGTCATCAATCTCACTCTTGTCCCGACTTATCTCGGATCAGTGGCAAGCCTATTGGTCGAGACAACTGGAGGTAACTCAGGATGCAGGCACTCTGGTCTTACCTCCTGTGAAACCAGGAGTCTCTTGAAACTTGCGGGATTCGATCGCCCACCGTTTCCGTTTATTACTGTGAGAGGCGAGTGCCTTAACCTCTTGACTACAGCGACCCCCAAATCAGTATCAGTATAAGGCATGAAATATCACTAGTGTGCATTTTTATTAATTGTGCTTACCAATGTGTGTTCATATTTTTGTATTAGCTCATCAACTTTCATGTCTGTATCCATGTCGTAGTCTGAATTCGAGTGTATTCAATAACCACGTGTGATCCAGTTGCATAATCATTGGGCTGATCAAGAAACAATTGATATCTTGGCTCTTTAGATTCAAATGCTATCACCTGAAATGTCATGAGTTATTCTTCTTCTTCTTTGTACGCTGTCAGACGTAAACTTGAATTTGTTCGAAGAAAGCAGCAGTCATCCTGAGGCTGTCGACACTGCCATAGAGCTTGTCTAGTGTTGGCACTGGTGATGGCCACATGTGCTTTCTCTGGTCCTCGTATGTCGGGCAATTTTGCAGCAGATGTTCAACGGTCATTTTCCCTTTACCACAGGTGCATTCGTCAGTGCCACCTATCTTCAGTTTATTGAATAGATGGTACCTCAGTCTGTTGTGGCCTGTGCGGAGTCTGAAGACCACGAGCTGCTCTGTTCTGTTCATCTGGTAATAGGCATCATTTTTTGTGTAGCCAGTATGTTCTGTTTCCTATTTGGCCATGTATCTGGTCCTAATAAACCTTTTGGACTCTTCGTATGTCACACTAGAATCTGGTTGTGGTAACCTTGCACAATGAGTTACAAAATAGAACACATACATAAATCCTGGCATATCGTCAAGAACTCTGAAAGCTGAATATGCGCAGGAAATTCAACTAAACCTAAGGTCATTCCAAAAACGTATACGTTGTTGCTAAGCAGTTGAGTAGTGATGTTAGCTGTCACATTCAGTGGAATCAGACTGCAACTGATCAAATGGGTTTGTAAAGAGCTAGTTGATCACCTTGGGGTACATGAACCAATCACAAGATGCACCTATTCATTTAATTGTTCTCCACATCTTTATCACTGGTTTCAATGAATTTATTCTTGTATTTTTGTGTGACTGTCATCAGAATTGATCTTGTAATGCTTACACTCTTGTTTTTCATTATTTCATTTTGGTTGTATTAACACTTTACAAAGCTCAAACTTTGTACCATCATGTCTCTATAACGTCATCCCAGGCTGTCTGAATCTGCTTTGGAGCTACAATTTTTAAACTATCCCTGAGACTATGATCCCCCTCAACTGTCTGGATCTAGTATATGGCTACACTTATTTAACACCCCTTGTAACTGACTTTACTCGCGACTGTCTGAATCTAATGTATGGTTAATCTTATTTAACTGTCTGGATCTGCTATGGGGCTACATGTTTTAACTACACATGACATGCGATTTATTGATCTTGAAGTGAGGTGATACAATTTGCGACAATTATCAAACTTTTTTTTTACAGCTTTTCCTACACAAGATTTTTGGTTATCGGGGCATTGTACTCTTTCCCTGGCTGGCTCATGTTTATGACCGTGACACAACAGCAAAGATTGAAGACAGGTAGAGGGAACATTCAAACTCATTCCTATATTGGTATTTTGTAATGTACTTGATTTGTCTAATGTAGAGTCACCTGGGGTGTGAGTGTTCTCGAGGTAAGACATCGGCCTCGGGTGCTGGATGTCGTGGGTAAAAATCATGGTGGAGACTGAGTTTTTTTCACGTGGACTTACTGGTATTTCCCTAGATATCTGGGTAGTAGAGATCAGACGCCCGTGTGCAGTGTCACGCACGTTAAAAATCTCTAGTCAGTTAGAAATCGAAAAGAGGAGGAGGGTTTCCTGGCTAGCGGGCTGGACTCGAGCAGCTCATTACTCCGCTGCGTTGGGACAAGTGCAGCGGAGCGTGGTTATCTGATGTGCGAGCGAATCCATCATATTAGACTCAAACACTAGAGCAAAGTACACCCGCAGCCTATTAAGCGCCATCTATGCTGCTCTAAACAAGCCACCTAAACATGGCCATGTCACACAGTTAGTTGCCTCTTACGACATGCTCTCTGTGGGGCAGTGGTGCTATTGTTGTCATTAATGTGGAGTGGTAAGTGTCACTTAATTTTTATTAATTTTATTCATCACTTGTATTTGTATTTTTACATTATCACATCAATAGCATTACCACTTATTAAAAAAAATATGTGCTGAAATCGAAATACTGTATTGTTAGGTGCAGAATACACGCATATTTTACTGGTATGACCGAGCTTCAAACGGCGCAGTCACCCCGATGTACAGGCCTTAAAAGCACACTCACCATGCTAAACCAGTCCAATTTGGGCACGTGGCCCACCTTGCAGTGGACGTCCATGCCCACCAGCTCTTTAAGAAGGCCATTTACATCACTGATGGGAAATCAACCTTTCCATCATGGTTCTGCACCACCTGGTTAGGTCAAATGGAAAAATGCATCATCCTCATTGCTTATGGCCTGAGACTCAGCCACTCATCATGCTCAAAGATGGTTGGTGCAACAGGCTCTTGTCACCTAAACAGCCTGCCTCAGTTAATCAAAGGCCATTGCTACTCTTGGGGCACAGACCACTGACCACATCTCACCAGCATTAACGGTTCTGGGCCACTCTTTCTGTCTCTCCATGTGTAATCATTTAATTGCAGTTCCCTCTCGCATTCACTTCTCCATGTATTTTTAGATCTCTCTTTTTCCTCTTTCTCTTCCCCTGCAGATTCCATATGAGAACCTGTCTTTCTATGTGTGACAGTGCCTTCCTTTTCATTTGTTCAATTCAGTCACATTTTCTTCTCTTAATTTGTTACAGTGACTGTTGTTGGCTCCTTTCCCATAGGTCTTCACACCTCATCATGTCCTTCCACTTTAAGCCCATTAAACTACCTAATCATTTATTAACAAAGTACTGGGGTCTTTGTTGTATTGCCTTGGTTGTTCCTCATGTTTCCACTCCATACAACAGCAACCACTTGGACACTGATTTTGAATATTCTAACTTTTTGATTTCTCTACATTTCTATATATTGTATAGTGTCAGCATTACGGGCAACCATGAGGATGTATAAAATCAACGAAAATATTATAAAGGTCATTGAACACCTGTATGACACTTGTATGTCCAGTGCAGTTCTTGTGAATGGTAGGTGAAGGGACTGGTTTCACACATCAGTTGGTGTGAGACAGGGTTGTACACTCTCTCCAACTCTTTTCAATATATACCTTGAGGGAATTTTGAGGGAGGCATTTGGAGGTCACGTTGGTACTGTCAAGATATTGGGCCGAACGATTGCCAACCTTCGTTTTGCAGATGACATCGACGGGTTGGTGGGTTCAGAAGCAGAACTCCAGGAATGGGTCAAAAGGCTAGATGAAACAGCTTTTGACTGTGGTGAGATAAACGCTGGAAAGACAAAATTTATGACCAACAGCTCCGAGGGCTTCAACAATAGGATGAAAGCTAATGACCAGGAACTCAAACTGGTTGGCCGTTTTAAATATTTAGGTTCGATTGTCAGTGATGAAGGATCAAAATGTGAGGTGTTGACCAGAATAGCACAGACAATAGCGGCGCTTGCGCTGCTTAACTAAATCTGGCAAGATAAACGGTTAGCACTACGCACGAAAATCAGATTAATGCGTACATTGGTCCTGTGAATATTCCTCTATGCTTGAGAAACATGGACAGTTTCAGCTAACTTTTAGCGAAGTATACAAGCCTTGGATATGAGATGTTTCCGAAGACTTTTAAAGGTCACGTACAAAGATTGAGTTACAAATGAGGAAATACGAGATAGAATTACAACAGCAATAGGGCCTTTTGAATACCTCTTGGCAACTGTCAAAAGAAGGAAACTCGCTTGGTACGGTCACATATCGATATCAAATGGTCTTGCAAATACAATCCTTGCACAGAAAGGTGCAAGGCAGACGACGAAGAATCCATAAAAAAAAGGGTTTGGATGACAACATAAAAGAATGAACCCATCTCCAACGAGAAGAGGTACAGGCAGTGGCCGCTGACAGAGAAGGGTGGTGTGGGGTTGTGCGGATGTCTTCATGCGTTCCCCAACGACCTCACCAGTTACGGGATGACCTGACCTGATCAGGAATATCCCTCTTGCATTTCCAAATCTGGTCTTCACATGTGCATCCCTGATGTGTCATTTGTGCTGCCGAATTAAGTAAAGGCATCCACTTCTTCCAATGACCTTTCCTCCCGCGTGATGAGATTGTTGTTGATTGGGTTACTTTTAAGCTACCTAACTAGAAGAGAGGCCACTAAGTCGAGAGAGGTAACTTCATATGCCACTTTCAAGTAGATGTAGACCAAATAAGTAAAAGTACTGGCATCTGCAATACCGGTATATGATTCTGTATTGCTCTTGGAAATCTGTGTGGGATCTGGAGTTCCTGTATTTGATTCTTCTATTGAATGATCATTTGTGAGCGTGAGGGGGTCTCTAGCAAAGTGGTCAAGCCGTTTGCGTTATGTTGTGGTTTGAATTTGATCTACAGCAGTCGGTTCATGATGCCAATTTTACGGAGATACCTGGGTTTTTCTCTGTAACTACAGAGTTCGTGCTTTGTGCGATTTGATTGTCAGACGGCATATCTTTCTGCAGAGAGAAACCGGGCCATACGGGGAAACCTGCAGCGATGAAGTCTAGCACTCGTCTTTAACCTTTGTGTGTGTGAGTCAATTTTGTTTTACTTTTAGGTCATATGATGACCAGACGTCTGCCGTTGGTAGAGAGGTCAAGGGCAAAAATCACATGTACTACCAGGTGCTAATTGATGCCAGAGATTGCCCACACATTGTGAGTGTATATACTTGTGGTTGTTGTTATCACTACACTATATTGTGGTTGTTGTTATCACTACACTATATTGTGGTTGTTGTTGTTATCACTACACTACATTGTGGTTGTTGTTATCACTACACTACATTGTGGTTGTTGTTATCACTACACTATATTGTGGTTGTTGTTATCACTACACTACATTGTGGTTGTTGTTGTTATCACTACACTATATTGTGGTTGTTGTTATCACTACACTATATGCTTTTTTGTGTTTAGAAATATTGAGACATTTAGAGCTACAGGCCTGTATTTCAAGTCATGACTAAACTTAGATCTCTCATGTCTAGTATAGAGGTCTTCATCTCATTAGTCTTGTAGAGAGGTCATCGCTTTTTCTTATATAATGGTCTTTGCCTTGTAGAGAGTCATCCATTTGTCTTCTGGAGAGCTCATCTCCTCATTAGTCTTGTAGAGAGGTCATCGCTTTTTCTTATATAATGGTCTTTGCCTTGTAGAGAGTCATCCATTTGTCTTCTGGAGAGCTCATCTCCTCATTAGTCTTGTAGAGAGGTCATCGCTTTTTCTTATATAATGGTCTTTGCCTTGTAGAGAGTCATCCATTTGTCTTCTGGAGAGCTCATCTCTTTTTCTGGTGAAGAGGTCTTTGAGTTGTGAAGAGATCGTTATCTCTTTATCTTGTAGAGAGGTTTTCATCTCTTTTTCTGGTGAAGAGGTCTTTGAGTTGTGAAGAGATCGTTATCTCTTTATCTTGTAGAGAGGTTTTCATCTCTTTTTCTGGTGAAGAGGTCTTTGAGTTGTGAAGAGGTTGTTATCTCTTTATCTTGTAGAGAGGTTTTTGTCTCTTTTTCTTGAAGATAAATGTCTGGGTCAAGATGGTATTCATCCAAAATTGCTGTTTGAAATTATAGACCAGTTAGCAAAACCAATCACTATATTATGGTCTCAATCACTTGGGAAGGGAATTGTTTCACTGGATTGGAAAGATTCAGGAGTGATCCCGTTGTTCAAAAAGGGCAAAAAAATCAGATCCAGCAAAGTTTTTAAGCAAGCATAGTCAGCAAAATTTTTAAATACAATAATCAAAGAAACCATTGTAACATACTTTGACAAAATTAATTTAATCAAGAATAGCCTTCATGGGTTTACTAAAGGGAGATGACATTTAACAAATCTATTAGAGTTCATGGAGGAGGTTACCAAAATGATAAATGGAGGGGAGCCAGTGAATGTTATTTATCTAGATTTTGCAAATGTATTTGAAGGGTACCTCATCAAAGATTACTTATGAACTTAAAATCACATGGAAGAGGTGGCAAAGTTACCAAATGGACAGAAAATTGGTTAACGTTAAGAAGGCATAGTGTGGTGCAGGACATTAAAAAGTATTACTCTGAAAGGTAAAAAATGGAGTGCCACAGGGTTTGGTTTTGGGACCAATTTATATACTTCTTCTTCTTCTTCTGCGTACACAGTCAGACAGTAACCATTATTTTCTCGAAAAAAGCGGCGGTCATCCTGAGACTCTCGCCACTACCATAGAGCTTGTCTTGCAGTTCCACTGGCAATGGCCACATCTGCTCTCTCTGATCCTCGTATGTCGGGCAGTTCTGCAGCAGATGTTCAGTGGTCATTTTACCAGTACCGCACAGGCATTCGTCGGTACACCCTATCTTCAATTTGTTGAATAGGTGGTACCTCAGTCTGTTGTGGCCAGTGCGAAGTCTGAAGACAACGACCTGCTCTCTTCGGTTCAACTGGTAATAGGCATCGTTTTTGGTGTAACCAGTATGTTCGGTTTCCCATTTGGTCATGTATCTGGCTTTGATAAGCCGTTTTGACTCTTCGTACGTCATACTGGTATCTGTTTGTGGTAGCCTTGCACCTTCTTTTGCCAGTCTGTCTGCCTCCTCGTTGCCTTGGATGTTGCAGTGTGACGGAACCCACTGTACCACTACCCTTTTTGGTGCGGACTGCTGGCACAGTTTGCAGAGTGCTGCTCTTAAGTCATTAAGCTCAGTGTTTTTCTGGCTTTTTAGCGCTGTGACTACTTCGAGAGCATCTGTCAGCAGGACTATATGGCTCTCATTTTCACTGTGTGTTACCATTTCTTCCACTGCCGCCCTCAGTGCCTCTGCCTCTGCTCTGAAATTGCTTGTGTACTTACCAGTAGCGAATGACAGTGTTATTTTTCTGCCATTTGGTAGGTTCAGGAATGCTCCTGCCCCTCCGTTCTGTGTAGTGTTTGTTACAGAACCGTCGGTGTATGCATGGGTCCAGTCCATGCTTGGGTAGCTTTTCGTTATGAAGCTTAGGGTAGTGTCTCTCCTTTCTTTTTCACTCTGGCAGTTTTTGTTTGCAATACCTGGTATATTTTCTACCACCTCTGGAAATATATCCTGCCTCCAAGTAGGTTTTCGTACAGTAGTGATGGGTTTTGGTGTTGTTAGTGCGTTTATGGGATCTTCGTGCATCTTTGCTTTGGCTATTTCTGCAAAGTTTCTCCGCTTTAGTTTCCCATTTCCCAAATTGTTTAGTCTCTGGTACATTGGATGGTCCGTCAGTCTTCTGAGTTTCTCTGACTGCAGCTGGGCTCTGCAGTCTCTTCTATCGGTCATGGATTGCAATTTTGTAATCTTTTCAAGTTCTACAATTGGCGTTGACTTCATGCCACCTGTTATAATTCTCATGGCTTGGTTTTGAAGTTTGTTAACTTTATCGAAGTTCGCCTTCGCTGCGGTTGTCCATGCCGCAATGCCATACTCGAGAACTGGTCTCACTCTTCCAGTGTACAGTTTCTTTAGTATGCCTTCGTCTGCTCCCCAGCTTGTGCCAGCAAGTTTCCTCATGATCGCCATTCTTTCTCTGGCTTTCATTCGGTTTCTCTCAATCTGACTTTTCCATGTCATGCGCCGATCAAATGTGACTCCCAGATAGGTTGGGTTGTCGTTTGGCTGCAGGATTTTGCCATTCAGACTTAATTTGGTACTTTGGGGTTTTAATGAGAGCGAGAATATTGTGCACGTGGTTTTCTCCTCATTTATTTTGACCAGCCATGAGTTCGCCCACTCTTCCAGCGATGTTAGGGCCGTCTGCATCCGATTTCTTGCTATGGTGAGATTCTTTTCAGAGGTCCACATAGCCAGATCGTCTGCAAACATTGAGCTATGGACTCTTCTTGGTATATTCTCTGTAATATCGTTTATATATACCAGGAAGAGTGTGGGTGACAGTACTCCCCCTTGGGGTACTCCCTGCTCGAGTGTCACCTTTTTGCTCATCTGCCCTTGTACTTGGACTCTGGCCGTTCTTTGTTTGAGGTAGTGGTTGATCCACTTGTACATCTTCCCACAGACATCACTTCTTCTTAGCTTGACTCTAAGTCCATCCTTCCAGACTTTGTCAAATGCCTTTTCCAGATCCACCCAAACAGCTACTGTGTGTTTCTGTGCCTGGTAGGCATCTTCTATCTCCTGGGCTATGAGGATGACCTGGTCCTCAGTGGATCTGTGCTGTCTAAAGCCGGCTTGCTGTGGAATTAGTATTCGTTTTTCTTCCAGATGCCACATCAGTCTGGTGTTTATCATCCGTTCCATCAGCTTGCCGACACAGCTCAGTAGGCTAATGGGCCTGTATCCATTTGGATCTGTTTTGTCCTTCCCTGTTTTTGGTACTGGTACCAGTATTGCATCTTTCCATGCCTGGGGTACAATACCCCTTTTCCAGCTTTGGTTCAGGACTGATAGTAGTTTCTTCTTCGCTGTTTGGCCCAGCCCCATCAGCATTTCGTTTGTTATCCCGTCTTTTCCGGGAGATTTCCTTTTCTTTAGTGTTCTCATAGCCTCTTCCATTTCGCGCATTGTTAGTTTGGCCATCATGTGCTCTTCAGGAGCCGTATTTATGTTTTCGTGTCCCTTTAGCTCTTCGCTAATGTCTGTATGCTTATCTGCAGGGACCTCGATGTGGTTTGCTCTGGCATAGTGATCGACAAAGGCGTTTGCGGCTTTCTTACCTGTGATCAAGTTCTCGCCCTGCTTGATAGTAATTTGTTTATTTGACGGGGTTTCATCATTCATGGCTCTGACTAGCTTCCATAGCTTGTTCCCTTCTTTGTCCAGGTTCAGACTTTCCGTTTTATTTTTCCAACTTTCTCTTGCTGTTTGCTTGAGAGTGTGTTTGTACTTCGCCGCGGCGGCTTTAAGGGCGATGTTTGCCTCCATGGATTTTTCTCGTTCTGCCATGTTCCTAGCATTTGTTACTGCATCTTCCACTTTCTGTAACTCATCATTCCAGTAGGGCTTATAGTTTTTCCTAGCTCCTCTTGGGATGGTTTCAGTGGCGGCTTGCATTATTGCCTTGCTTAGGCTCTCCACCATGGGCTTCATTTTGGTGTTTCGTGTGTTGATGGTTTCACACAGCCCATCTGTCAGGATTGCAAATCTGTCCCAGTCGGCTCGTTTGTAATTCCAACGTGGGAGCGGTTTTGTTTCCTGTGGGCCTACTTCCATGTCAATGGTTAGCCTGATCGGCCTGTGGTCGCTACCTGCCAGTTGGTTTAGCACCTGGCGGTCTATTTTATAGTGTATGTCCTGTGTGGAGAAGGCCAAATCTGGAGTCGAGGTGGTATGCCATGTTCTTGAATAGAAGCTAGGGCTATCCTCCGGCCTATTGATTAGGGAGAGATTTGCATCTATCTCCCAATCTTCCACTTCGTCACCTCTACTGTCTGTGTCAGAGTATCCCCATCTCTCCGAGTGGCTGTTGAAATCTCCAACTACTATGCAGTTGGAGTCTCTGACCTCCATACTCGAGAGCGATAGGTCTCTGTTTGGTGGTCCGTACAGATTGAAAATGCGGAGCTTCGTCTCTTTAGCCATTATGTCAACTCCTACAATTTCTGCTTGTCCGGTGTGATTGACAGGTACCGCGCTACTCGGTATGCTGTTTCTGGTCAGTATCAGGATCCCTCCTTTGTGGCCTTCTCTATCTAGACAGAAGGTCTGATATCCTCTGATTGAGAATTTATGGTTATTGTTGAGGTGCGTTTCCTGGATACATGCCACGTCAATCTTACCTTCATGCAGGTGGTGTGTTAGGGAAAGTTTTTTGTTAATGACTCCCTCCGCATTCCACTGTAGTATTTTGAGGGTCTTGAGGTTTTGGCCAATAGACGTTGCCCCATAGCCATGTGCCTTGACTCCACGACACATGGGTGGGTGACCACCAGTAGTCAAGGGTGGGCCCCTTCGAGGCGTGAGGCCCGGCGCTATCGCTGCCTGGCGGGTCTCCTCAGGATGAGCGCCATACGTTTTTCTAATAGGTTGTACTGCCATCATACTGTGATTTACGTTGCACTGTTTTGTTAGGCTTGCGGCCCCGTGCATCCGATTTCAACAGGCGTTTCTGTAGGGATGCCCTCCTTAGCCTTTGGCTGTCCCCAGCCTATCTGCAAGGCAGCAGTTGTTTACGATCAGAGTTTTCTCTCTTATGGAAGTTGTCTTACCAGACTATCGAGTCTTCACTACTCGTGTCTATAGGGTGCAATGATGATATGTGATGATATATGAGATGGACTGGTTTACCCGGAAGAGAGGCAGTTCAGTGTGTCTGTATCCCAGGATCGTCACGTCCTGCCAGAAACGTAGCATTTGCATGTGAGTGTGGTATCTCTTTTTCCCTTTATTTTCTTGGCTTCTATGCAGGGATGGTACGCCTAGCATTCCCCGCCACCTGGGGTGTTGACACAGTGGGGCAGGTGTGCAATGTCCGCTGGTCTGCATCTCTTCTGCGTCCAGTATGATAGTTTTATGGCTGATAACGTACAGAGGTAGATATCGTAGCCGGAGTGCATTCAGCCAGGGGACAAGCCTGGTAATGTCACAGAGATGTTGTTCGCCTGATGTGCAGACAACTCTCATGGTCAGTGGTTGAGTCTTGACAGTTCACAGTGAGGTGGCTGCTCTACTGTTTTCGACACCCCGACCAGGTACTAAGTCTTTGGTTGGTGTTTTCGCACCCCAACGCCGTATAGGGTGAGTATCAAGCAGTAGTCCGCCCGCTTTGATTTGCGGACGGCAAGGACCTCTTACTGTGGCTCTACCTGATAGGGCTGGGGCGCAAGCCCTAGGTCCCGAGCATGTAGGAGCCTCCCATTGCAGTGGTGCTGAGATTTTGGGCGGGATTGCGGCTTACAAGGGTTCGGCCGTAATCCCCCACATGGTAGCCTCGCGCCCTTGGCTTATCAGTTTGGTACGTGAACCAAAGTGTCTGCGGTTCCTCTCGATTTGAGCTGGTTTTCCGTAGCAACGCCCTGTCATTTGTAGGGTAAAACTGACCTGTCTTCAGATGATCTATTTCCAGCACCCGTTCACTATTTGGTCAGACGAATTTATTGAGGGCTTTTGTTTGTCAATGACCAGGTATTTGAAATCTGCGGTTTCTGCGGAGTTAAACACGATTTCCGTAGCGTTCTTTCATTTGGGTGTTTGAGAGCTGACTTGTCATCCGTGAGTCTAATACCAGCGTACGTTCATTATTAGACCCAAACGGCAGTGCTTTCGATTTGTCAGTTGTTCTACAGTATTGGCGTGTTCAGTCAAATTAAGCCGCAGGTTCCACACCTGGTGGTGCCCTTCCGTCAATTCCCTTAGCGAGACAATTCAGGTTTCTTAGGGGGTAGTCCCAGATTTTCGAGGGTCTAATTCCAGCACATGTTCTTTATTAGACCCCACGAAGGTGTACTTTTGGTAGTCATTCTGCAGTATTGGCGTGTTAAATTAACTTAGGTCTCAGGCTCCACTCCTGATAGTGCTCTTCCGTCAATTCCTTTATCAAACACTGGATGCAGACAAAACCGGGCCACAGGGGGCATAACCCCAGAATTCTGGGGGTCTAAGTCCAGCACCAGTTCAATATTAGCCCCCAGAAGAGTGGTCTCGGCATGTCAATCATTTCAGTGTTGGCCGTGTTGAGTCAAATTAAGCCGCAGGCTCCACTCCTGGTGGTGCCCTTCCGTCAATTCCTTTAAGTTTCAGCTTTGCAACCATACTTCCCCCGGAACCCAAACACTTTGGTTTCCCGGAAGCTGCCCGCAGAGTCATCGAAGCAACTCCTGCGGATCGCTAGTCGGCATCGTTTATGGTCAGAACTACGACGGTATCTGATCGTCTTCGCGCCTCTGACTTTCGTTCTTGATTAATTAAAACATTCTTGACAAATGCTTTCGCAGTAGCTCGTCTTGCGGCGATCCAAGAATTTCACCTCTAACGCCGCAATACGAATGCCCCCGTTTGTCCCTGTTAATCATTACCTCCAGTTCCGAAAACCAACAAAATAGAACCGAGGTCCTATTCCATTATTCCATGCACCATTATTCAGGCGAGGCCTGCTTTGAACACTCTAATTTTTTCAAAGTAAACGCGCCGGCCACCCAGGACGCTCAGCGAAGAGCACCCGTGGGAGAGAGCCGGCAGACGGTAGGGCAGGAGACAACGGGCAGTGAACCGGCGCGAGCCGGACCGCCCGCCTGCGCCTGAGATCCAACTACGAGCTTTTTAACTGCAACAACTTTAATATACGCTATTGGAGCTGGAATTACCGTGGCTGCTGGCACCAGACTTGCCCTCCAATAGATCCTCGTTAAAGGGTTTAAAGTGTACTCATTCCAATTACGGGGCCTCGAAAGAGTCCCGTATTGTTATTTTTCGTCACTACCTCCCCGTGCCGGGAGTGGGTAAGTTGCGCGCCTGCTGCCTTCCTTGGATGTGGTAGCCGTTTCTCATGCTCCCTCTCCGGAATCGAACCCTGATTCCCCGTTACCCGTTACAAACATGGTAGGCATGTCACGTACCATCGACATTTGATAGGGCAGACATTTGAAAGATGCGTCGACGGCACATGAGGCCATGCGATCAGCACAAAGTTATCCAGAGTCACCAGTGGGGACGCCGCAACCCCGCGAGGGGAAACGACGATTGGTTTTGAACTAATAAAAGCGCTCTTTCCGCGAGGGTCGGAGCTTGGTAAGCATGTATTAGCTCTAGAATTGCCACAGTTATCCAAGTAGGATCGTGTCATCTAAGGAACCTCGACTGATTTAATGAGCCATTCGCGGTTTCACCGTGAGACAGTGTGAACTTAGACATGCATGGCTTAATCTTTGAGACAAGCATATGACTACTGGCAGGATCAACCAGATATCTGTCGGAGACGTACTGTGTACAGCACACACCGGTCGGCGGAGGAAGGGTGTGTTTTTGTAAAAAGCCTCACTGGGACGGCCGCAGGGACCGACTGACGGGACGGACGGAGGGTTGTTCCACCCGTCCCTCACTCCGTCGACCTAGGACCGCCTGACAGGGGCCTCCCACACGCACCAGACGACCGACCGACCGGGCTCGCTCGAGGAGGGATGGCAGCGCTCTGTGCAGAACGGATCCCAACGACCTCGGCGACGAATTTCACTGGGACTAGAGACACAATTTGGCCTGCCGGCCTGCCCTTCTCCGTAGGGAGAACGCAGGGCCTCGAGGCAACGATTCCTGCTTTCCATTTGCCGGTCACAAGCTCTTTGCGAGAGTCGGACCACCAGCGAGACGTACTGTCGAGCTCTGCTATAAGCCTTAGATAAATCACCACGGACGGACCACGTTTCCTGATACGGACCAGACTAGCGCACCTCGGTGGAGGAGCCACTACCACAAACCGCACCCAATTCGCACTACGGGGAAAGGCAGGCGAGCGTTTTCCGCAAGCCCGCGCTATCGCTCCGCCTGGCGGGACTGAGATCGCTTTACGAACACTGGTTGAAATTGAGTCGCCGCGGCGAGACAACTACCCCAGATCAATTTATATACAATACAGTATCCTTGACTTCAGTCCAGCGGGTGTGTTGTATGCTAGGTAGCCAACAATGTCCTGTATGTAGTCCGATATTTTGCCGTGTCGTATCATTTCAGACCTAGATCTCTTAGCAGACCATCTTGCCATCATATGGGTGGGCGGCCGCGTGGTCGTGTATAATCAAATAGCCACCAAAACGTCGTTCTGAGTGTCCATCTTTTATCTGACATGCGCACCATGTGACCAGCCGAGTGGTATTTGTGAGACAACGCAGCCTCCACGATGTCTCGAAATAGAGTGCGTTCTCTTCTTTCTGTATTGTGGAATCGATCTCTGATCGAGATCCCGAATAGCGTCTTTTCCATCGCTCGCTGGGTGGCTTGTAGTTTCTCTGTGCCAGCATTGCGTAGGTTCCATACTTCACATCCCTAGATCATGGCTGGTATGACCGCAGAATTGAAAAGTGCAAAAAGAGTAGTGGTACAGTGGGTTCCATCCAACTGTAACATCCAAGGCAATGAGGAGGCAGACAGACTGGCAAAAGAAGGTGCAGGACTACCACAACCAGACCCTAGTGTGACCTACGAAGAGTCAAAACGGCTTATTATAGCTAGATACATGACCAAATGGAAAACAGAACATACTGGCTACACAAAAAACGATGCCTATTACCAGTTGAACAGAAGAGAGCAGGTCATGGTCTTCAGACTTCGCACTGGCCACAATAGACTGAGGTACCGCCTATTCAATAAATTGAAGATAGGTGGCACTGACGAATGCACGTGCGGTACTGGGAAAATGACCGCTGAACATCTGCTGCAAAACTGCCCGACATACGAGGATTGGCGAAAGCAGATGTGGCCATCACCAGTGGCAACACTAGACAAGCTATATGGCAGTGTCGACAGCCCCAGGATGACCGCTGTTTTTTTTCCAAAAAATAAAGGTTGACGTCTGACAGCGTACGAAGAAGAAGAAGAAAAGGTGCGCCCTTGCCATGGTGTCTTTCGGCTGCAGGAGTATAGGCTTGATGGTATTGATGCTAGATCAGGCTGCAACTCTTCGTCTTGAGATTTCTCCGTCTAAGGTATGGGTGAGATTTATTTCTAGCCCTAAATATGTGTAGGAACTGACATCCTTGATAGGCTCATTTTTCAGCTTGATCTCGAATTTACGGCAGTAAGGGTTTCGGAGACATTGCGTTTTATTTTTGTTCATCTGTAGCCGACACCTCTACCAGCCTCATCTAGTTCGTTCAGGGAGTGTTGTGCCTCCTCGGTGGTGTGGTTGATGAGTACAATGTGATCGGCAAAGCGTAGCTGGGTGGATCAATTTTTTTCTTTATATATTTATATATAAATTATTTGACTATGATATTTGGTTCGTGATTGCAAAATTCGCCGATGAAAAAAGAACTATGCAGTAGACTTGTTATTTTATATACAATTCTTAAGGTTATTGCAAATCCCGAAGCGTCGTAGCTAAGCAACAAATGAAACATATGTTAGATGTCCAAATTAGTTGAATAGTACTTTAACTTATGTTTTGCTTGCTGTCAATCCCCATTGAATGATACTACAAAGAGATAACAGAGTTTCAATAGCTTCAGTTTCTCCATTTATGTTATTTATTTTGCAATCTTTTTCTAATTTATTTCCTTTTTGTTTCAAAGTTTTGTAATTATTTTAACTTATTTTCATTTACTCTAAGCTGACTTTTCCCTAAAATGTTCGATCATAGTTTTACAACAAAATGTGGTGTGTTGCTACTCAAGAGAACACCTGTTTGTCCATTGTCTTTCACAGAGAGCTCAAACAGAAGCTGTGACGTTCCTAGGGAATCAGGATAACAGCCGGGCTTTATATGCTATCCCAGGTAACTACTGCAAAGTGTGAGGGTAATCGGTGCAAAGTGTGAGGGTAATCGGTGCAAAGTGTGAGGGTAATCACTGCAAAGTGTGAGGGTAATCGGTGCAAAGTGTGAGGGTAATCACTGCAAAGTGTGAGGGTAATCACTGCAAAGTGTGAGGGTAATTGGTGCAAAGTGTGAGGGTAATCACTGCATAGTGTGAGGGTAATTGCTGCATAGTGTGAGGGTAATCACTGCAAAGTGTGAGGGTAATCACTACAAAGTATGAGGGTAATTGCTGCATAGTGTGAGGGTAATCACTGCAAAGTGTGAAGGTAATTGCTGCATAGTGTGAGGGTAATTGCTACAGCGTGAGGGTAATCACCATGAAGTGTAAGGGTAGTTGCTACATAGTGTACAGGTAATTGCTACAAAGTATAAGAGTAATCACTATCCTACCTCATTCTTGTGTACACTAATGAATTTTTACACCATCAGACGAGTCCCTGTGACGATTCGACAAATTGTGCATGTGTTTAATTAGTATGTTAAGTCCTGAGGTGAGGAATGGTGATCTGTCCCTGCCGGTGAAGCGATTCGTAATTATTGTCAGGCTGGTTCTGATCTCTTCTAACAGCCTGGATTGCTCTCTTTTTCTAAAAGTATGTGATTCCACGTCTTGCTCTTCACATTCTCCTCTTTATGCAAGCCTGTCTACCTTTTCATTTTCAGTAACACGACAATGGGATGATAACCACCGAAGAATGGTTTGTTTGCTGGCAGCTATCCTACTTATGGGAGCGTGTTAGCTCAGTTCATTGTGAGCAATTCGACATTTTTTGTGGTAACAGTATACCTAAGTTCGAATCGCGCCCAGAGACTTAAAAAATCAG
This sequence comes from Ariolimax columbianus, assembly GCA_036924085.1. Taxonomy (NCBI): domain Eukaryota; kingdom Metazoa; phylum Mollusca; class Gastropoda; order Stylommatophora; family Arionidae; genus Ariolimax; species Ariolimax columbianus. The sequence goes on along the minus strand of JAVGWX010000015.1, from coordinate 8,763,266 downwards.
GGTTGTGATTTTAATCGGTTACCGCTTCTCCAGTCAACCCATCTGTAAATGGGTACCTGATGCATGAGTTAAGTAAAAACAGCAAGGAATGGCACTGGCCACCCCACTTCTCACAGGCTGCGACTTAGTACAGTGGAATCTTCAAAAACGTTATTTCCAACCAGTGGTTAATTCTGCTGAATTTCCACTTTTCTTTTACCCTACTTAGTTCATTCCTCAAATTTGGGATTTTACCCCCTTGGGGGCTTTGCAGTACACCATATAATGTGTCTGTGTGACTGACGACAGTCAGAATTACTGTTCTGTATCATATTAGCAGCCTGTTCTAAAGCTTGAACCTCAGATGCGTGGTTACAACAGAATTTACTTGTAGAAATACTTCTATTCTCACAATAGTTTTCAGGATACGAGACAAGGAAACCGGTGCCTCCATTCTTAACAACATTTGTTGCTGATCCATCCGTGTAGGGATGTATTCACTATAATTTTCTTCTTCTGTCATATTCAGTGCATCAACCATCCCACTTGATTTCAAAATTCTCCAGTTTGTGTTTTGTCAGTCCATCATTCAAAAGGTGGTCATCAATCAACTTCAGAATGTCACCCCTATCCATATCCAAAGTCCTGGTGGTGAAGACATCACTTAATTCATTGCTCGTCAACCTTTTTATACTTGGCGCCCACTTTTATAACTTTTGTGAGGGCACATTTTCTAAAATCGAAATTGAGAAACATTTCGCGATCGTCCATCTAGTCTGAATATTTTTCTCTTTTTATTACATCATCTTCATCATGTAGCGCATCACACCCATCACAGACCATCTGAAAGAAACTTAATCTCTTGTCAAATCTCCAGCCTGCTCCAGAGTCAGGCAGTCTTTGACATCTTGGTGTCATCGTGTTCTTGGTCTGCCTCTCTTCTTGGCACCATATCTTCCATTACCGTTTTGTCAAGATCATTGTGTCTTTTGATGTGGCCAAAGTATTTCAATTTTTTGGTTCATGATGGAATTTATGAACCACTTCTCCTCTATGCCCAACTCTTGTCGAATGTCTGCGTTCTTCTTTCTTTTGGTCCATGGTATTCTGAGAACCATTCTACAACATTTCGACTTGAAGGACTCGATTCTCTTCCTTGAGGTCTGGGTAATTGTCCATGTTTCACAACCATATGCTGTCACAGGAAAAACACAGGTTCTCAAAATGTTCATTTTTGTTGATTTGATGGTATTCTGTCATAATTTCCTCAGGTTGTGAAACCTCTCCATTGCCATAACAATAATAATATATTTTAAATACAGAATGTAATTAATCTGCTACCGCCCACCTGAAAGCTAAAATCGCCCACTAGTGTGCGCTAGAGCCCAGGTTGAAGAGCACTGACCTAATTCATTGCCATAAACTCCATCATCACCAGGACAGTCATCATGATTTACCCATCTGGCTCCCCTTGGAACATAGGGCCTCAACAGATGCTCTTCATCTGTTCCTATTGTGTGCCATCTTCTTCGGTTCTACCCACGAGACTCCAATTAAGCTGAATTCCTCCTCGATCGTTCACCACCAGGTGTTCCTTGGCCTTCCTACTCATCTCTTCCCTAGGTTTCAATCTAGCTCATGTCTGGTTATACTGTCTGGTTTCTTTCTGAGAGTGTGTCCTATCCATCCCCGCTTTCTCTGCCCAATTTCCTGCTGTATTGACTGTTGCCATGTTTTTTCTCACAGATCTGTTTTTGTCATTACCTCTGGCATCTAACAAAAAGTATGCAATGAAATTACCAGGACAGTAGACCTACTCAATCCCATGTAGGGGACGGTGTGGGCTAGTGGTTAAGTGACACAGCTCACAACTCGAAGGTGCTGGGTTCGCTCCCCAATCACTGCTTGCCGTTACCCCGGTGATGCAAACCTAACAGATGCTTACATAACATAAAAACATAGTGCAACGCACACTGCCTTGGGGAATAACGAAATAAGTCAAACGCAAATAACAAAGTTAAATAATTCCATGTATGCATGCTGGGTGAATGGTCACAAATATATGAGGGATGGTCGAAAAGTTTTGCACTTTTATATATGAAGTAGTCAAGGTACTTACCTGGCAACTGGTTTGAACTTTAGTCCTCTATGTATTCACCCTGCAAGGTGATACACTTCTCTGATCTGTTTTTCACCTTCCTGATGCCCTGATTTTAGAACTCCTCCATCGGGACTTGGAACTACTTCTCCAGTTCAGTAATCAAGTCCTGCACGACAAAAAAAATTACGTCCACGAAACGAATTCTTCATGTTTGTAAACAGAATGAATTCATTAGGTACCAAGTATGTTGGATGGGGCATGGTTTCACACTTGCACTGCTTTGCATGAGCTGGCACATTGTCTCAAAGCAGACTTATGCTTCTGATCAACATGCCATGTACACGTGGGAAATGTTAACCAATAGTGTGTCTTTACAATTAATAAACGTCACTCCCATCTTTCCTACCAATATTTTAGTAAAGTTAAAAACTTTTCAACCATCCCTTGTATAATTATTGGGCTTCCATACCTCTTCCTTGGTCAGCTGGCTCTATAACAGTGATCATATACTTGCAGCCTTCAGTAAAAGCTGTTATATGGCACCTTTTGCTTTCCTTCACAGGTCTAGATTATGTAGCACACGAAGACATTCTTCCGTACACCAGCCCTGACAGCAGCCCCATTCAGCACGAGCTGTTTGATAAGTTTCTTATGCATGAGCCAGACAGCAGTAAGTTATTCTTGATTTTATTCATCACATTTATGGATATTGTTGATCACAACCAATATATAAGATGATGTCATCAAAGCCTGCAAGGCAAGGACAAAAGTACGCAGTGGGGTACTGGAAGATAAAACAAACTTCTATTACTGCAAGTCAGTAAATGGGTCACAATCGGCTATTAACTTTTACACCACTGCATTAAAAAATTGCGCAAATTCTCCTGCCACTGCTTTATTTTTCAACGGGTCACGTTTTTCTAGGTTGTTGACTTCAAGAGCCTGTATCTTATTATTTTGTTATTGTATGAGTATGATTTGTTTGTGTATAGACATAAATGAATAAAGAACTTGTTCTTGTTGTTGCTGTGTGTGTGTGTTAGTTTCTGAGATACAAGAAGATAAAGGGGAAAATGAAAAACAGCATAAACATTTGGACTAGCCCGCTTTCGGTGTCCCTTGGTTGAACAAATGCTTACAAAATTTGCAGACAATGGATTTTCAATGTTTGCCGTAATGGCCCGTATCTGTCACTTTCGACTATAAACGTAATTATCGTTTCTGCATAAACACTCTAAACAGATCTACTTCAGAAAAATTTGTTGGAAAAACTTAACTCTCCCCATTTTCAACAATAGGTGAGTCTTCAAATCCAAGTGAAAAATATAAGAAATCGTTTCCGAAAGTCAAAATGACCATTGTTTTTAAACCCAAGTCTAACTCTCTACAATCAAATGAACAGTATGAGGGGACGGCGTGGCCTAGTGGTTAAGTGGCACGGCTCACAACCAGAAGGTGCTGGGTTCGATCCCCATCACAGCACCGGCCGTTACCCCGGGGAAGCAAACCCTTAGAAAATGCAGGAGGAAGCAGACCCTTACATAAAAAGCATGCTGAAGTCGGATGCACTGGGCCGACAGGCGCAAAAATAAAAACCACAGTGTAACGCACACACGCCTTGGGGAATAGATAAATAAGGCGAACACACACACACAAAAAAAATGAACAGTATGTTCAGACTATTGCTACATAGCCAGTTTGATTATATTTGATTAAAACGCCATTGTTATGAGACAATATTTTAAGCCTAGCACCGGCAAGAACAACCAACTCTAGTTACAATATTTTCGTGGCGGTGCTCGATTTAAATCAATGCTAGAATGGTAAAGGTTTAAAAAATAAATGAGATGCGAATGTGAAAGCCATTTTTTATGGCACTTACACTGTCCCTTATTTCTCTTTCTTCTTCTTCTTCGTTCATTCTCAATCTCCCACTACCAAACCCTGAAAGGGCTTAAGTAGCAGAATGTAGTCCAGAGAACGGAATGCGTTGTGTCGTAGTTTACAGCTTGGCTGCGATATTTGCACCATTCGGTCCAACGCATCCAACTTCAGCAAGCATTTTTTGAGTACCGGGTTAGCATTCTCTCTTCGATCCCTTCTCCTTAGCCAGTCTGCCCTGCTGCAGCCTGTTATCCAGGATCACCGCATGGAGGTGTAAGGTCTTGGCAGCTATGGGCCGCTAACCACTGCAGCTCATCTGCTGCTCAGCATCTTGATCCCATTTCTCTTTCAACTGACATTGATACACTTATCCCATTGCTTAATCAGTGCATCAAAACCTGCAGCATAGAAGTCGTTGGTCTGCTGTCTCACCAAAACCTGCAGCATAGAAGTCTTTGGTCTGCTGTCTCAGCCATCAAAACCTGCAGCAAAGAAGTCTTTGGTCTGCTGTCTCACCAAAACCTGCAGCATAGAAGTCTTTGGTCTGCTGTCTCAGCCACAGTTGCACTTCATGTTCAACCTCTTCGTCATTCGTTACTCACCAAGGTGGGGTTTTTAGTGCACCAAACGTGTGGAAATTGCTTGGAGCTGCAAGATGAATGTTCAAGAAGTTGGCACACTAGTAGACCAATTTACTTCTTGGAAAAATTGAGACGTATGTGGTCTGAGAACTACTCTGGTCAGCAGGAGCATCAATGAGGATGTGAGGTGGTGGTCTTGGTCAGTATGTTTCACCTGACCATGATTGTATCATGGGACACAAGCAGAAATTGTAGGAGTCGACATAATGACACAGGAAACGAAAACCCGTATATTCAACCTGTATGGCCCACCCAACAAAGACCTGTCACTCTCGAGTATGGAAATCAAGGACTCCAGCTGCCTAGTGGTTGGAGACTTCAACAGTCACTCGGAGAGATGGGGATATTCAGATACAGACAGCAGAGGTGATGAACTGGGAGATAGACACAAATCTCTATATATTGCTCAGAGGATCAAGACTGACAGTAAAAGCTTCTTTTCTTATGTTAGAAATAAACAAAGAACGAAAGACAAAGTAGGCCCTCTCATAGACAGTACAGGGAAAATAATAAGTGAGAATAGGGAGGCTGCTAATCTGCTTAATCAGTACTTTGGCACAGTCTTCACAAAGGAGGACTGCTCCGAGATCCCAGAGCCTATAGATATTTTTCAAAGAGACATGGATACAGCGGGATTAAGATCAATCTGTATTACAGAGGAAATGGTTTTTAAAAAATTGGAGGGGTTGAAAGTGAATAAATGTCCAGGTCAAGATGGTATTCACCCAAAATTGCTGTATGAAATTAGAAACCAACTAGCAAAACCATTGGCTATATTATGTTCTCAATCACTTACAAAAGGGATTGTTCCACGGGATTGGAAAGATGCAGGAGTGATCCCCTTATTCAAAAAAGGCAAAAAATCAGATCCGGCAAATTATAGACCGGTGAGTTTAACGAGCATAGTCTGTAAATTGTTAGAGTCAATAATCAAAGAAAACATTGTAATGCATTTAGAAAAATTTAATCTAATTAGAAATAGTCAGCATGGGTTTACTAGAGGGAGATCATGCTTAACAAATCTATTAGAATTCATGGAGGAGGTTACTAAAATCATAGATAAAGGGGAGCCAGTGGATGTTATTTATCTAGACTTTGCAAAGGCCTTTGATAGAGTACCTCATCAAAGATTATTTCGAAAGTTAAAATCACATGGAATAGGTGGGGAAGTTGCCACACATATTGAAAATTGGTTAACCGGAGGAAGGCAGAGGGTGGGCATAAATTATGAGTACTCTGAGAGGTGTGAAGTGAAAAGTGGTGTGCCACAGGGCTCGGTTTTGGGACCAATTTTGTTCTTGATATATATAAATGATTTGGACATTGATATGGGATCCATGATTGCAAAATTTGCTGATGACACAAAACTATGCAGTAGTGTCTCATCTAAAGCGGAAGTGGATATATTGATGTCGGATTTAGATAAAATTCGAGAATGGTCTGTAAGCTGGCAAATGGAGTTTAATGTAGATAAATGTACAGTCATCCACATGGGTAGATCCAATATGGAACATAAATACAGAATGGGAGAAAACAATATTAGAAAGATAGATAAGGAAAGGGACCTAGGGGTTATAATAGATCATACAGGAAAGGTGAGTGAGCAAGTTAAGGTAGCAGTGAAAAAGGCAAATGCAATGTTAGGTATGATAAAAAGAAATATTAAACATAGGAGCAAGGAAGTGATCGTCAAACTGTATAAAGCTTTAGTTAGACCTAGATTGGAGTACTGTGTACAGGTGTGGAGTCCTTATCATAGAGGGGACATAAACATGCTAGAAAGAATACAAAAAAGAGCGACAAAGATGATAGTTGGATTCCAGAATTACAGTTATGAGGAACGACTCAGAAAAACGGGCCTACAGTGTCTCGAAGAGAGAAGAATTCGTGGTGACTTAATACAGGTTTATAAGATGATCAGAGGAATCGATAAATTGGACTATAACAAGTTTTTTAAAATACAGCCACCTACAATAACACGAGGGCATAGCTACAAGCTGATTAAAGAGAGGTCCAGGTTAGATATTAGGAAATATTTTTTTGGTCAGAGAGTGGTGTCTGCTTGGAATGCATTGCCAGGGGAGGTGGTGGAGGCAGGGACAGTTAATGCGTTTAAGAATAAACTGGATGCACATAGATTTTAGAGCAAGGTGATGTAAATGTAACTGGTTGTATACAGACTCTGCAGGGTCTTCTAAACCAGTATAAAGACGTTAAGTTAAGTTATCAATAGGTCAGACGACAGCCCTAGCTTCTATTCTAGAACATGGCATACCACTTCCACCCCAGACTTGGCCTTCTCCATGGGGGATATTCACCACAAAATAGATCGTCAGATTACTTGACCAATTGGCAGGTAGCGACCACAGGCCAATTAGGCTAGAAATTGATATGGAAGTAGGCCCCCAGGAAATAAAACCGCTGCCACGTTGGAACTATAGACGAGCCGACTGGGACAGATTTGCAATGCTGACAGATGGGCTGTGTGAAACCATCAACACACGAAATAACAATATGAAACCTATGGTGGAAAGCCTAAGCAAAGCAATACTGCAAGCAGCCACCGAAACCATCCCAAGAGGGGCAAAGAAAAACTACAAGCCATATTGGAATCGTGAAATGCAGAAAGCGGAGGATGAAGTCTCAGAGGCTAGGAACATGGCAGAGATAGAGCAATCTATGGAAGCCAATATCGCCCTCAAGGCCATCACTGCGAAATACAAAAGAACACTTAACGAAATAACAAGAGACAGCTGGAAAAACAAAAACAGAAAGCCTCAATTTGGACAAAGAAGGGAACAAACTATGGAATTTAGTCAGAGCCATGAATGACGAAACACCATCAAGTAAACAAATTACCACCAAGCAGGGCGACAACATGCTTACCGGAAAAAAAGCAGCAAACACCTTTATAGAACATTATGCCAGAGCAAACCACATTGATGTCCCTACAGACAGGCATACAGACATTAGTGAAGAACAAAAGAGCCCCGACAACATCAAGATGGCACCAGAGGAGCACATGATGGCAAAACTAACAATGAATGAAATGGATGAGGCCATGTGAACTTTAAAGAAAAAGAAATCACCCGGAAAAGATGGGGTAACAAACGAAATGCTGATGGAGTTGGTCTAAACAGAGAAACTCAGAAGACTGACAGACCATCCAATACATCAGAGACTAAATACATTTGGAAATGGGAAACTAAAGCGGAGAAACTTTGCAGAAATAGCCAAAGCAAAGATGAGCGAAGACCCTATGAACACCGTAACAATACCAAAGCCCATCCCTACTGTACGCAAACCCACCTGGAAGCAGCATATTATTCCAGAGGTGGTAGAAAATATACCAGGTATTGGAAACAAGAACAGCCAGACTGAAAAAGAAAGAAGAGACATAACCCTGAGGCACATAACGGAAAACTACCCAAGCATGGACTGGACCCATGCATACACCGACGGTTCTGTAACAAACACAACACAGAACGGAGGGGCAGGGGTATTCCATGAGCCTACCAAATGGTAGAAAATAACACTGCCAGTGGCAACTGGAAAATTCTCAAGAAATTTCAGAGTGGAGGCATAGGCACTGAGGGCTGCAGTAGAAGCAATGCTCACAGGCGAAAGCAATGAAAGCCAGATAGTCCTGTTTACAGATGTCCTGGCCGTAGTTACAGCACTAAAAAGCCAGAAAAATACTGAACAATGATTTAAGAGCAGTACTCTGTCAACTATGCCAGCAGTCCGCACCAAAAAGAGTTGTGGTACAGTGGGTTCCATGCCACTAACATCCAAGGCAACGAGGAGGCAGACTGGCAAAAGAAGGTGCAAGACTACCACAACCAGATTCTAGTGTGACCAGCGAAGAGTCCAAAAGGCTTTTTAGGGCCAGATACATGGCCAAATGGGAAACATAACATACTGGCTACATAAAAAAGGATGCCTATTACCAGTTGAACAGAAGAGAGCAGATCGTGGTCTTCAGACTCCGCACAGGCCACAACAAACTGAGGTACCACCTATTCAATAAACTGACGATAGGTGGTACAGGGAAAATGACCGCTGAACATCTGCTGCAAAACTGCCCGATATAGGAGGACCAGAGAAAGCACATGTGGCCATCACCAGTGGCAACACTAGACAAGCTCTATGGCAGTGCCGACAGCCTCAGGATGACCGCTGCTTTCTTAGAAAAAATACAGGTTGACGTCTGACAGAGTACGAAGAAGAAGTATCATGGGACAGAGATGAGAATAGGACCACTGCCACAATAAGAACATGAGGCCACTAATGCTGTGGTATAACCCTTTTAAAGTAAATGGTGTTCTCTGGCAGATTTAGCCGCAGGTCTGGAATGAAGTGTTGGAGTATGCTAAGCCACAACTTGTGAGAGGTGAGGTGGCCAATTGTCTTCTTTATTGTCTTTTCCTTCCCTAAGTCAGGTACCCATTTACAGCAGGGTCAACTGGAGCAAACCCTGTACCTCTGCTGTGAAAAACGAGTGCTCACTACTGCACTTATCAACCTGGTAAAATTTCAAACTCATGACATTGGGTCAGAGGAGCACATGCTTGAACGGTTTGATTGTCGGCCTTTTTCCGCGAGTGCATATGTTCAAATCCTCAGTAAAGCATAGATTTTTTTCTAAAATATAAAGTGTGTAGTGACTGCAGGATCAAGAGGCCTTTATTTCTCATTCTTATAAATCCTGCCAGTGGGCCTCAACAATGGGAAGAATCATTGCAGTGATAGTGAGGGACCATTGCACATCCTGCCATTCACACTTGCCAACAGTCTACAGGGTGTGGAATAGCCTTCTGGGTTTGTAATAACCCTATATAGGATTTTTTTTTAAACAGTCCTACAGCTTTTTCCCATCGCTGGGGTATTCGAGGAGTTTTAAGGCTGAGAACTATAGGTCGCTTTGTCACTGCTGTCGCCACACCGTGTGCTGGCTATTTTAGTTTATTTCACCCTCAACAGAAAAACATTTGCCATACCAGGGATTTGAACTGCTGCTCTCCTTGTCAGCAGGCAGACATCAAAACCATTCACCCATGTGCTCCTCTGCATAATATATGATAATGGGAACAAAAGAAAGAATAACTAATTTTCCTAGGGATAAAAAGAAAAAGATGGCGGTATCTCCCGTTCTGTCTCGGGTGTGTAATGGATTGAATCTTTTTCATCCAGCCATAATCCAGTGGTTCGCCCAAGTGTTGCCGGGGACTAAACAGGAAGCAAAGAATAGTAACACTGTAAACCTCCCAAGCATGTCATAAGAGGCAGCTAAGGAGAGTAGTGCATAGCGCTAGCTACCTCATCCTGTAGAAACTATATACCACAAAAACATTAACAAATATGGACAAATCAACTAAGCAGAAAAATCCAGCTGTCCATCGAGACCAAAAATCCAGCTGTCCATCGAGACCAAAACTCCAGCTGTCCATCGAGACCAAAAATCCAGCTGTCCATCGAGACCAAAACTCCAGCTGTCCATCGAGACCAAAAATCCAGCTGTCCATCGAGACCAAAAATCCAGCTGTCCATCGAGACCAAAAATCCAGCTGTCCATCGAGACCAAAAATCCAGCTGTCCATCGAGACCAAAAATCCAGCTGTCCATCGAGACCAAAAATCCAGCTGTCCATCGAGACCAAAAATCCAGCTGTCCATCGAGACCAAAAATCCAGCTGTCCATCGAGACCAAAAATCCAGCTGTCCATCGAGACCAAAGCAATTCCTATGTCAAAATCGCAAATGGCGCAATGCAGAGAAAAGCGTAAGAATTCTGCAAAGCTGTTATCTGTTTTCTTCTAGGGCTCAAGATAAACAAAAAGGAAGCAAAGGAGACGTGGGCAGGTCTGGAAGAGATGGCCCAGGACAGGAGGTGCATTTGTTGAACACATGTGCTCCTCGGAGAGCTGAGAAGTTGTCATTGATTGATTGGTACACATTGGCTTAATTATCTACCCCTACATCAGGGTCACTAGCTGCGTATAAGTACATGAATGTGGTGACAGAGTGGATTGTCTGAGTAAATGAATGAATGTTGAAGATTGTTTTATGTTGCTCTGGCATATCTTGTGCAGATCCTCCATTTGTTGCCCGTGAAACACTAGGAGCATGGCAGGAGAAGAACCACCCTTGGCTACAGCTTTCTGATGTTCACAGAGAAACCACAGAGGGAATCCGGGTCACGGTGATACCATTCTACATGGGATGTAGGGTACGGTTACCATGTGATGTCTGCTGTCCATTTGTTCTATCTCTGAAGTGTATCTGAGTAGCACTGCTGGCTTCTGATAGTAGTGGTACCGAGTTCAATACTCTGTCCGACACACTAAAGTCTACCCAGTTTTAAATTATTACCTAGGATACAGGGTGGACTAGTGGTTAAATGACACGGCTCACAACTCCAAGGTGCTGGGTTCAATTCCCATCACAGCACCGGCCATTACCCCAGGGGAGCAAACCCTTAGAAAATGCAGGAGAAAGAAGACCCTTACATAAAATTCATGCTGAAGTCGGATGCACTGGGCCGACAGGCACAAAATTAAAAACCACAGTGCAACGCACACCACCTTGGGGAATAAAGAAATAAGGCGAGCACACAAAAAAAAAAAACCTGACTTAGGGAATGAAAGGCTGCAAGGAAGAAAATCGGTAACCTCACGTTGCTTTTATAAGTCGAAGATTCAGTTTTCAACACAGAAGATCATGTTTAGCAGAGATCCTGTGTTGATAACAAAGGACAGTTTTATAGTCTCTGTCAATACTATAATATTCCTATGACCGAAAGACATCACCAATTGTAAGATGCACTCACAAATTTCAGCACAACGATAACATTTAAAGCTGTGATTCTTAGATGCATAATTACCACAAAAAAACAAAAAAATTACAATAAATTATTTATTATGCACTGGTATATATCACTTCATTCAGAGCAGAACTTGGTCTAATGGTTAAGTGACATGGCTCACAAACCGAAGGTGCTGGGTTGGCTTCCCATCACAGCACAGTCCGTTACCCCAGGAACCAAACTCTTAGAAAATGCAGGAGGAAGCAGACCCTTACATAAAATGCATGCCAAAGTCGGATGCACTGGGCTGACAGGCGCAATTTTAAAAATTGGTGCAACGCACACCGCCTTGGGGAATAGAGAAATAAGGCGAACGCAACCAAAACAATACACAAATTTCAAGGCTGAAGATGCCGCAGAGTTATTGAGCTGACAACAGCCAGCGACTCATAGCTCGCTGCTTGAATCAGGGCCAGTGAACTAGACCCTATTCTGCCTCTAAATATCGACCAGGTAAACAAGCTGCAGTAGCTTAGTTTGGCAAAGAGAATAGAGTTCACAATGGGAATGCAAAACATGTACATAAAAAACCAGCTGAAATTGGATGTGTCAGATCGAAAGACACAGATAACGCAACCACGCTTTAAACTATGACACAACATCCTCTTCAGGACGAATGCAGATGAAGAAAATGTATAAATGCCAAAAATATAATTTTTGGGTGGAATTTATATATATATCATTTCATTTTGAATTCTTCTTCGTTCGTTCTCAATCTCCCACTACCAAACCCTGAAAGGGCTTAAGTAGCATAATGTAGTCCAGAGAATGGAATGCGTTGTGTCGTAGTTTACAGCTTGGCTGCGATATTTGCACCTTTCGGTCCAACAAATCCGACTTCAGCAAGCATTTTTTGAGTACCGGGTTAGCATTCCCTCTTCGATCCCTTCTCCCTAGCCAGTCTGCCCTGCTGCAGCCTGTTATCCAGGATCACCGCGTGGAGGTGTAGAAGGGTCTTGGCAGCTATGGTTCGCTGGCCCTGATGCTAGCAGTCAGCTATGGGTCGCTGACCACTGCAGCTCATGAGTTGCTCAGCATCTTGATCCCTCATTTTGAATCAATATCAGTTAATTTCAGTCTGGTTCTTCTGAATCACTTGTCGAGCCCTTTATATCTGCATTTTCCCATAATTTATATCCCGTCTTTTTAGCCGTCAAGAAGTTTGCATAAAAATATAGAATTATTGTTATTTTTCGATAAACGATAAACATATGTTATTCAACTTTTAAATATAGACTCTAGTCAAATGCTACTGTTTTGTAGGACGGCTAGAAGTGTGCTTTTACCAGTTGCTGTATATTTCCCTATCTGAAAAAGGGTTGTCCACCGTCACGCTGATTACCTTGTCTGTGATACTTGTCATTCTTACATCATGTGACGTCTCATAATCAAGGTGCGCAGATGGTTTACCAGCAATGATTGACTGGTTCTTTAATTGTCTGTGCCATTGGAGAAAATGTTGCGGCTTATCACCACAACTTGGCTGAACTACCTCCGCTACCTTATGTGGCTACAGGCAAACCGGATTAATCATAGTGCCTTAATCACTAAGTGGGTGCTTTGACTATCACCTTGTGACAACACACTGTGAATATCTTGAACATTATTTCTGTGGCATTCGTTATGAACATAAGAGATTTGGTCCTGGTCTTGCTACTTTCCCAACCTATCAGATGTCACACCTCCGCTGTCTTGCTGTATACCTGTTTACAGGAAAGACTTCGGGAGTAAACCCTGAGGACAAATTCTGCATTATGTGCTATTTCCATTCATCTCGATAATGTCTTGCCACTGGCCAAAGGTAGCTCAGGATGAGAGAGTGACGTTGACATATTGCGCAAATCATCCCCACTTTAATCCAAATCATCCATTTCAGCGGACAAAGCAAAATGAAAAGGTTGTCCACATGGCTGAACAAAGAGTGGCCTTCATCACACATGATGTACGAACATCATTTATAATATTAGTTTTCCTTTATTCAATCAATCAAAAACCTGACCACTCCTTGTGGAGCTACGGTATTCAACAAATACACACCAAGTCTTCCTATCATGAGACGTCTGAGCCAGTTCTGCCAAAATTTTGTCTGCCGACCTTATATTGACATCCAACACACATTCCGTGAGTGTCTCGGTCGTCCACTATTTCTGCTGCCCTGTGGATTCCAAAGCAGAGACACTCTTGTAATGTTATCAACTGGTTTCCGTAACGTGAGCTTATCCAGCACCTCCACATGTCATGCTCCACTGGTATCTATCCCATTCTTCTCAACAGCTCCATATGTATGATCTCATCTTACCATTACCACCCTTGTATTCTGCGCAGACGGCCGCAGTAGTTAGTGCACTGGCTTCCTAGTCACGCGATCAGGGTTCAATCCCCAGTTGGTGTGAGATTTTTATTTCTGATCACAAACCGGATTCTGTGGTCGACCCAGCCACAGAGATTGTATACCAGACAAAATCTCGGAAATAAAGACGGCCGGCGTGATGCTGACCACATCAACCAATATGTGCAGTTGATTACAAAATAATATGGACCTAACACTATATTTCCCATGTGCCACAACGGGATCTGTTTTTACTTTTATTCTGTGCAGACAATCATTTACAAAAGTCTGTACATATTTCATAAATCCCTTTGTTGTTCTCCATGTTCAAAAGGTGACACTCGAGCAGGGAGTACCCCAAGGGGGAGTACTGTCACCCACACTCTTCCTGGTATATATAAACGACATTACAGAGAATATACCAAGGAGAGTCCATAGCTCAATGTTTGCAGACGATCTGGCTATGTGGACCTCTGAAAAAATCTCACCATAGCAAGAAATCGGATGCAGACGGCCCTAACATCGCTGGAAGAGTGGGCGAACTCATGGCTGGTCAAAATAAATGAGGAGAAAACCACATGCACAATATTCTCGCTTTCAATAAAACCCCAAAATACCAAATTAAGTCTAAATGGCAAATTCCTGCAGCCAAACGACAACCCAACCTATCTGGGAGTCACATTTGATCGGCGCATGACATGGAAAAGTCAGATCGAGAGAAACCGAATGAGAGCCAGACAAAGAATGGCAATCATGAGGAAACTTGCTGGCACAAGCTGGGGAGCAGACGAAGGCATACTAAAGAAACTGTACACTGGAAGAGTGAGACCAGTTCTCGAGTATGGCATTGCGGCATGGACAACAGCAGCAAAGGCGAACTTCGATAAAGTTAGCAAACTTCAAAACCAAGCCATGAGAGTTATAACAGGAGGCATGAAGTCAACGCCAATTGTAAAACTTGAAAAGATTACAAAACTGCAATCCATGACTGATAGAAGAGACTGCAGAGCCCAGCTGCAGTCAGAGAAACTCTGAAGACTGACTGACCATCCAATGCACCAGAGACTAAACAATTTGGGAAATGGGAAACTAAAGCGGAGAAACTTTGCAGAAATAGCCAAAGCAAAGATGCACGAAGATCCCATAAACGCACTAACAACACCAAAACCCATCACTACTGTATGAAAACCTACCTGGAGGCAGGATATATTTCCAGAGGTGGTAGAAAATATACCAGGTATTGGAAACAAAAACTGCCAAACTGAAAAAGAAAGGAGAGATACTACCCTAAGCTTCATATCGAAAAGCTACCCAAGCATGGACTGGACCCATGCATACACCGACGGTTCTGTAACAAACACTACACAGAACGGAGGGGCAGGAGCATTCCTGAACCTACCAAATGGCAGACAAATAACACTGTCATTCGCTACTGGTAAGTACACAAGCAATTTCAGAGCGGAGGCAGAGGCACTGAGGGCGGCAGTGGAAGAAATGGTGACACACAATGAAAATGAAAGCCATATAGTCCTGCTTACAGATGCTCTCGCCGTAGTCACAGCGCTAAAAAGCCAGAAAAACACTGAGCTTAATGACTTAAGAGCAGCACTCTGCAAACTGTGCCAGCAGTCCGCACCAAAAAGGGTAGTGGTACAGTGGGTCCCATCACACTGCAACATCCAAGGCAACGAGGAGGCAGACAGACTGGCAAAAGAAGGTGCAAGACTACCACAAACAGATACTAGTATGACGTACGAAGAGTCAAAACGGCTTATCAAAGCCAGATACATGACCAAATGGGAAACCGAACATACTGGTTACACCAAAAACGATGCCTATTACCAGTTGAGCCGAAGAGAGCAGGTCGTTGTCTTCAGACTTCGCACTGGCCACAATAGACTGAGGTACCACCTATTCAACAAATTGAAGATAGGTGGTACCGACGAATGCCCGTGCGGTACTTGTAAAATGACCGCTGAACATCTGCTGCAGAACTGCCCGACATACGAGGATCAGAGAGAGCAGATGTGGCCATCACCAGTGGAACTGCAAGACAAGCTCTATGGCAGTGGCGACAGCCTCAGGATGACCGCCGCTTTTTTCGAAAAAATAATGGTTACTGTCTGACTGCGTACGAAGAAGAAGAAGAAGAAGTTCTCCATGTTCCAGAGCCATATAATAAATTATTCACAAAATGTTTCATGTTTTCAGTAGTTTGTTAACACTGGTTAATGAATTGTTATTTTTACACATCTCTCATCACACAGGAAGCTCAACAAACTCACGTATATTGGGTAAGTGCTTACATTTGCTTGTGTATTGTTGTATTTAAAGATTTCTTTTAATGAATTATTGTTTTGCAACACTTTTTAAATTAATTAACGCTAAAGCAGTATCTTTGAACATGTTATATTAATTAAATTGCCAGACAATACACCATGATCTCGAAACACAGGTCTGAGTGGAACAATCTCAATTGTGATGGTTCGACCATGTCTGCAGAATGGGAGGGAACTAGCTAAGGATATATACAGACCTGCAGCACAACCTAGGGTTCTCTTGAAGGACAACATTTGACAGTCTATGAAAGACCAAGAAGTACCTGAACCATGCCAAAAGAAAGACTGCCCATCTGCATTTTTATTTAACAGTGCAACACCTATGACGTCGGTGAAGGCGGTTTGGCTTCGGATTTGCCACAATGGGGAAAAAAAATTGTTTGTGGACTTCTTTTATGAATGACCCGCAATGGGTATCTAACTTTTTACCTCTACTGTAAGAAGCAAGTGGTAAACTCTTAAGATAATCATCATGTACATTCCTTAAGTTATTTCATTTGTTCAGTTCTTATCAAACTTATCTGTCCTACAAGCCTGTGCTAAATCTTGGTACCATTTGAATGAGATGTTTTATCATTCCTAGTGGCGTTACTGTGTCAGGCTAGAGAACAGAGGAGAGGAGACAGTCCAGCTGCGAGAACGACATTGGAGGATATTCAGCCTTTCTGGCACACTTGAGACTGTCAGGGGAAGGGGTGTTGTTGGTCAGGTGTGTCTCCTTCAAACTTTTTAGTCTGGCCTAATTTATTAGATTTGTGCCAGTCACACTAGTTTTACAGGTGGTCCACCTGGGTCTTTGTGCATGACAAAGACAAGAATAGCACCACTGCCCCACAGAGAGCATGTTGTTAAAGGTGACTAACTGTGTGACATGGCATAACACTTCCCATGTTTAGGTGTGGCCATGTTTAGGGGGTGTGTTCAGAGCAGCATAGATGGCGCCTAACAGGCTGCCTGTCTACGTTGCTCTAATATTTTAACATTGGATAACCACTCTCCGCAGCACTTAGAGTAATAAGCTGTTCGAGCCACGCACGTTAATCCTCCTCCCGCTGCATCCAGCTCAGGAACCTGCCCCTGTAGAAGTGCAGATTGACTCAGAAATTAATATCAGCATGTGCCAGTCACACTTGTTTTACAGGTATCAGGTGTATGTCATGCAAAAATAGATATTACGATCGGTATGTCTAGCACACTAGTATTTCAGAGATATTGCTATTTGCATATGTTTTTCTGGATAGTTGTTAGCTAGGATATCACACTCTATATTTGAGTCAATCAGTTCTTCACACTTTAGTGGAGAAAACATGTTTTTGACCCATGGATGTTTGTATTGAGGTGGAGTGAACACCTACCAACACACTGTGCTGCAACTGACATCTTTATTCCTCATTCCTAAAAATATTCCAGGTGAGCTCCAGCAATGAGAAAAATTAAATACTGTTGAATAACTGATGTATCCAATAAATTTAAAGACAAGCATTGTCCAGGAAAATTATGAAAGTTAATTGTTTGAACCCCTCCCTCCCTCATGAGATATATAACACTCCCATCCTGCCCTCTAACACATCCATCTCGCAATCCTTCAATGTCTTCCACTGATATAATTATGTAAGTCCATTTAACCACACCAATGTATCTCTCTCTCCGTGCATATCTTCCGTCTCTCATCAACCACTCTGCCCATCTCTTCTGTTTCCCCACACCTCCAATTGTCATGTGGTCACAGTGCATATTTCACTATGCTGCCTTTGTAAATATTTGCTGGGCTGAAATCCAGATTGGGGTATCCTAAAATTTGGTTCAGATCAGTGGACCGGTTTACAATTGCAAAAGGAAAAAACAAACAGACTTGCAGTTTCATATATATATGAATATATATATATATATATATATATATATATATATATATATATATATATAGATATATATATATAGATATATATATAGATAGATATATATATATAGATGAAGATATATATATATGAAAATGAGTCTGTTTATATATATTTGGACACAATTTAAAATGGGACTTAGCCATTAGTGACACGTTCCTCGACAAGGTAGTTAATCTTGTGCGAGTCTCAGGCTTATTTCCAACTGTGTTGTGTAGTCTTGTCACAAAGTAACCAATGGATAATTGGATTATTCACCCGCTATTTGTGGCTTTGGTGATGAGCTGTAGTGGTCAGCAACCCAGAGCCGCCAAGACTCTTGAACACCTTCATGTGGTGATTCTGGATAACAGGGCAGACTGGCTAAGGGGAAGGGATTAAAAAGGAAAGGCTAACCCGGTACCCAAACATTCCTGCTGAAGTCGGATGTGTTGAATTGAATGATAAAAATATTGCAGTCAAGCGGTGAACTACGACACAACGCATTTCATTCTCTGGACTACAAGCCCATTTCAGGGCTTGTTAGCAGGAGTTTTAGAACGGTGGTGAAGAAGAAAGTGGCTTGGCGATAGATACAGTATCCTAGCTGCAAAAGACGGATGTGTCGGAAAGGTGCAAATGTAGCAGTCAAGCTGTAAATTAGCAAAACAACGCATTCTGTTCTCCGGACTACATACTTAACATCTTTATACTGTCCCTGCCTCCACTACCTCCCGTGGCAATGCATTCCAAGCATTCACCACTCTCAGGCCTCTAACTAAATATTTCCTTATATCTAATCTGGACCTCTCTTTAGTTAATTTGTAGCTATGCCCTCTTGTTCTTGTGGATGGCTTTATTTTTTAAAAAAACTTGTTATTAGTCTAATTTATCTATTCCTCTGATCATCTTATAAACCTGTATTAAGTCACCACGAATTCTTCTCTCTTTTAGACACCGTAGTCCAGTTTTTCTGAGTGTTTCCTCATAACTGTAATCCTACTATCAGCTTTGTTGCTCTTTTGTTTATTCTTTCCAGCATGTGTATATCCCCTCTATGATAAGGACTCCACACCTGTACACAGTACTCCAATCTAGGTCTAACTAATGCTTTATACAGTTTGACTAGCACTTCCTTGCTCCTATGTTTAATATTTCTGTTTATCATATCTAATATTGCATTTGCCTTTTTCACTGCTACCTGGACTTGCTATCTATCTTTCTAATATTGTTCTCTCCCATTCTGTAAGTATGTTCCATATTGGATCTACCCATGTGGATGACTACATTTATCTACATTAAACACCATTTGCCAGCTTACAGACCATTCTCAAATTTTATCTAAATCTGACCTCAATATATCAACTTCTGCTTTAGATGAGACATTACTGCAAATTTTGCAATCATGGATCCCATATCAATGTCCAAATCATTTATATATATCAAGAACAAAATTGGTCCCAAAACCGAGCCCTGTGGCACTCCACACCACTCAGAGTACTCCTTATTTATGCCCACCGTCTGCCGTCTTCCCATTAACCAATTTTCAATTCATTTGGCAACTTTCCCACCTATTCCACATGATTTTAACCTTCGAAACAATCTTTGATGAGGTACTTTATCAAAGGCCTTTGCAAAATCTAGATAAATAACGTCCACTGGCTCCCCTTTATCCCTTTACACCCTAACCTGCTCAGTGTATGTTGTTTGGGAACCGAAAACACTACTACTATGGTTCAATGCAATTGTTCTGTTCTAGGAAAACATTTACATCTTATATGTAAACAAATAGTATATGAATCTGGGAAAGCATTTACATCTCACATGTAAACAAATAGTATATGAATCTGGGAAAGCATTTACATCTCACATGTAAACAAATAGTATATGAATAGAGCAAAGAAGTATCTCCCTGCTCTTATGAATATGTATTTCCTGTTTTAAGGCTTAGGGTGTAAAGGGTTAACTATCATCTTAGTAACCTGCTACTTGCAAAGCCCTGTTCAGGGTTTGGTAGCGGGAGATTGAGAACGAACACAGTAGAAAAGTATCTTAAATTCACACCAGGCCACAGATGCAGATAGAACAGCACAAACAACCAGACTTAAAGTGTCAGCAACCTGTTAGGTGCTAGACCAGAAACCATAACAATTCTTTAATCTATTTGGTGTTGTCCACTTGTTGTGATCAAAGACTATCTGATCAAATTTTATTATCCTACATTATAAAATGGTGTTTCTCTAATATAGGAGCCTGTACTTTCGCCTGAACAACCAGCTTTCCAGTACAGCAGTCATGTCTCTCTGCAAGCACCCAGCGGACATATGTGGTTAGTACATTTAATCTCTTCATTTCACTTTTATTGTTCAAATTTGTTGCTGTTTATTTGATAGCAGGTTACAGTGACTCTTCTTACATCCTGTGGCGTACATAAGGTGGGTCTGGTTTCTCAAGTAGTGCAATGTGAGGCTCTTCAGTAAGCTCACCACTAAGGGAATCAAAGTGTCAATCTCCACTTTGTCAGCCAGGCTACTATACCACATCATCCTGTTTACAGGAGCATGGACAAGGATGTGAGGTGGGGGTCTTGATGAGTGACATGACCATAGTTAACTTATCTTCAGATGTGAGGTGGGGGTTTTGACGAGTGACATGACCAGACTTCAATTTAACTTTAGCTTTGAGGAGGGGGTCTTGATGAGTGATATGACCATAGTTAACTTATCTTTAGATGTGAGATGGGGGTTTTGATGAGTGACATGACCAGACTTCAACTTATCTTCAGCTTTGAGGAGGGGGTCTTGATGAGTGACATGACCATAGTTAACTTATCTTCAGCTTTGAGGTGGGGGTCTTGATGAGTGACATGACCAGATTTCAACTTATCTTCAGCTTTGAGGTGGGGGTCTTGATGAGTGACATGACCAGACTTCAACTTATCTTCAGCTTTGAGGAGGGGGTCTTGATGAGTGACATGACCAGACTTCAACTTATCTTCAGACAAACTAACCCGAGTAGAACATTTTTTATTTATTTTGCGTCCACCTTATCTTTTCTATTCCCCAAGGCGGTGTGCGCCACACTATGTTTTTATTTTGCGACTGTTGGCCCAGTGCATCCGACTTCTGTGTGCATTTTATGTAAGGGTTTGCTTCCCCGGTGTAACGGCTAGTGATGTGATTGGGGAGTGAACCCAGCACTTTCAGGTTGCGAGCTGTGTCACTTAACCACGCCGTCCCACGAGTAGAAAACTGAATTATCATGGACAGAGAAATCTGACACTTTGTTCTGGCATACATTGTCACCTAATTGTTTTTATATCATTGCCAGGGGTACTTATAAAATGGAGCGACGTGACGGAACTAGCTTTGATTGCAAGATCCCACCATTCTCGCTGGAGAGCAAATCCGATGACAGCAGCAACCCTAACCAATTCCTGGGAAGCTAGCTTGCGATAGTTGGCCAGTTATGCTGTGTTGTCCTGGCAGCCATGTTCTCCTTGTGTAAATATCACAGCTTTCAGAACATGGTTTGTAAAGTTGGTCATAGTTTAAACAAGGTTTACTCTCAGCTTTTGTGAGACTTGCATTGCTATCACTTCTTCATAAATCACATTGCATTACAGTAGAAGTATAACTGATTCGTTCGCATGATAGCGATTACGTGTACACATATATAGTAAAAGTAAGTAAAGATTCCGTGACGCTATGCAGCGCATAGGAAATATATCAGGCCCATATTATTTTGTAACCCACAGCACTTAGTGATGTGGTCAGCATTACTTCACAGACTGAACCGGTACCCATTTAAGGCTGGGTTGGCCCGAGAGCCATTGCAGTCTGAAAAAACATTTCCACTTCAACTGGGGAATGAACCCAGGACCACTCAGATGCGAAGCCAGCTCCCTATACATTTATACTAGTTTACTACATATGTATTCTACAACAATGGGGGGGCGCGTCAAATTTCCCTTGCTTTACTTGCTACTAAATCGTGAATTTTCTTAAAAAGCTCAGTTGAATCGCATCACTTTCATCCGGGGCTTCAAAGTGTAAAATGGCTGTTGTCTAAAGAGGTGAATGCTTGAGAATAATTATATTCATCATCTTCTGCAGAATCATTATCTATCTCAGATGTGCAGGTTTCTGTGAGCACAGATGATACAATTTCATCATCTAATGTTTGAAATCCAATATCACTGTTCAGATAACCGACGGTGTACTGTACTTCATTAGCATGATTAGATGAAGTGCTTTTGATAAACTTACTCATAATGTATTTGATCAATCCCTGAGCCATATCCAGTCCTGTACTCTATATAATGGTGTGTTTTTTTTTGTCAAAATAAAATTGACGTAAGAAAGTTATTGGAATTTTTTTAATCCTTCCAGGTATGCGTCATTTAGGATTGCAATAACTCAATTTGTTTTCATCACCATTTCGTTATTCATTAGGTTCATCTCTAGACATGGCTCCTTTGTGTGTTCTTGCATTGGTGATTTCTTAATATGGTTGTTTGCTCCATGCACAACCCTCTATAGTTACCTTTCTTCCCCTATTGGTATTATGACAAGGAAAAAAACACATTAATTCAAGCAGTAACATGTCACACAGGAGTAATGTGCTGCTGAGTACTTTCAGACATCAAATTTGGATGTATATTCTAATAGCAGAAGTTGTCAGCCTGAAAAATATTTTGTCGAGGAACAATACTGACGATGGCCATATGTGTGTGCTTTGTCAATTCCTCAAATAGTGGACAGTTTTTGCTACAAATGTTCAGCAATTATTTTATCAGTTGCTATATTTAATCGGTTGAAGTGGTATGCAACTAATAATACCAACTGGCACTGGCTCATTCTTTGACAAGACCTAAACCTTGGTATGACTTATTCAATCCCATATGTTGTTTTGTTATCTTAAGAATAAATAAGACGGGAGACATATAAAAAGATTGGACTTTTGTAACATTTTTAATGGCTTGTATTTTAAGTTCATGTCTGTACTGTCTTCTTTAAAGAGCCTGACCTCTTTCCAGTTCGTAGACACCAAAATCAACTGTTACTCACTATGACCGAAACAAGACTTCTGAAACCTGGATAATCTTAGATATGCAGATGATATAGTTTTGATGACAAAAAGTGAGCAAGAATTACAGGAGCTTGTGACAGCAATGTACACAATAAGTCAAGAGTTTGGATTAGACATAAAGAAAACAAAGACTATGATAATTGGGAAAAGTGACAAGTATCCATGTATGCAGATAAAAATAAAAGATCAACTACTGGAACAGAGTTTCTCCTATCTAGGTCATATAATAACTGAAGAAAGGCAGCTGTGAAAGAGAAATCACAGCAAGGTATGGCTAAGATGATATTCAACAAAATGTGACACATACTGATATCCAAACAGATAAATCATAATCTGAAAATGAGAATTGTCAGATGTTATGTATACTCGTCATTACTTTATGACACAGAAACATGGACAATGACTAACAAGTTGGAAAAGAGTATTGAAGCCTTGGAAATGTGGGTATATCGAAGATTGGCTCGCATTTCTTGGAAAGATAAGACAACAAATTTGGAGGTATTTAAAAAGTTGGAGTGAAAAGATAATGACAGAAATTGGAGTTAGAGTTATATTATTTTGGCATATAAACAAGACATACCTCCTTTTTGAAAACCATACTAGAGGGTAAGGTGGAAGGCAGACAATGCTTTAAGTGAGTGGATAACATCAAGAGATGGACTGGAAAAAGCTTGTCAGATTGCACCATTACGGCAAGAGATAGAGTACACCAGATATCCATTGCAGTTGACCTTCGATGCAGAGATGGCACGTGAACTGAACTCAATTTTAATTTGAATATAACGTTGAAGGAATTCCTGCACTAGGCCGGACTGAATATCACAAATTTGGCAAATTATCCAGAACCAAAAAGAGTTAATGTAAACATCACTTTGAAAAACAAGTGAAGGCCGAACAGATACTGACTAGTGTAGACTCTGATTTGCTTATCTGCTTTATTTTAACATAGTGGTAGAGTACTCATTGATCACAGCAAAGGTGCGGGGTTTGACTCCCGCTATGAGTATGCTTCAGTCAACCCAGTTGTAAATGGCTGCCTGCCTTAGTTTGAGAAGGAACGGCAGCAAAGACCAGAACTGACCACCTCCTATAGGCTGTGGCTTAGCATACTGGATTAACACTTCATCCTCTACCAGCGACTAAATTTACTGTGGGACAACTCAAATTTTCTTTTATTACAGACACAGTGGAACATCGCTATTCACAAATAATTCGGTCCAAATTGCGATTTGTACGAATGCCGAATAAATTTTTCCACAAAGAAATAATGTAAGTTGGATTAATCCGTTTCAGACCCGAGATGATTGTTTATTTAATAATACTTAATGCATAAAATCATACACAAAACTATCAAAACAATACATGAAAATATTTTAAATAACCAAGAAAAGCAATAAAATGTTTCATCGAGAATGTACAAACAATGTTTAGTGAACAATAGCCAACGCAAGACTGAACAAAAAAATAAGTGACAAGGGATATCCTTGTTCAGTTACTACCGAAAATAGCAGAAGACACATCCCCCTGCACTCTCTCTCAATGAGATTCAGCTGTTTCACTACATTTTGGTGCGTATTTCATCTCTATATTCTATTGAAGCTCATGCGCACATGGTTTGGTCCGAATCCCTGACAAACGTACAGATGCCAAGTAAATTTTGTTATAAAAAGTTTGACAAATGCAGAGTTGCACGAGTAGAGGCAGACAAATGGCGCGGAGTTTTACTGTGTAGTTTTTGCACATCGCAAAGTGATGATGGCCACAACATCAGACGGAAATGTCTTAATGATGTGCACATATTTGGATAATAGTGAGGAAGAATATGCGCTGGTCATCAATCTCACTCCTATCCCGAGTTACCTTGGATCAGTGGCAAGACTATTGGTTGAGACGACTTAAGGTAACTCGGGATGCAGGGACTCTGATCTTACCTCCCATGAGACCGACCAGGGGGTCGCTTGAAACTTGCAGGGTTCGATTGCCCACCATTTCGTTCATCACTGTGAGAGGCAAGTGCCTTAACCTCTTGACTACAGCGACTCTCTTTACTGTATAGTATTCGATAAACAGTAATGTTTATTTTTTAGTGTAACTTACTTTCCAACTGACTGTCGAAAAGGGCATAGTGGCTGCCGATGCTCGTAGAGGCCTTCTGGCTACAGAAAAAGACTGAAGATATCAAGGAACAGCCAGTTTCCTCAGCATGGTTGCATGATCTGTGGCAGGGACGTCACTCGGGGATCAGCAATATAGCAGACAGTGTTGACATACGGGAGCTGGACAAAATTCACAGGGCCCCATACGCATGGTCTACAAATACTGAAGCAATGATGATGAACTTACTTTGCTATTGAGTGCACTACTGCTGTTGGGTAGGACTTGTGTACCATTCTGTAGAATGATCTTTCTTTGTAAGTCTAGGACTGTTTGCACAAGAGTGCAAATGACATACACAGTAATAGGTCATTTTTATACATCTGTTTAGCTTGACAATACATTGAAGAATCATTTCTCATATAATGATCATGTCACGTCTCATTGCTCATATAATTTTTTATGTGTTCGTCTTATTTCTCTATTCCCCAAGGCGGTGTGCGTCACACTGTTTTTATTTTGCACTCGTAGGTCCAGCGCATCTGACTTCTGCATTCATTTTATGTAAGGGTCTGCTTACTCCTGCATTTTCTGAGTGTTTGCCTACCAGTATAGCGGAGCTCCCCATATAATGATCATGTCAAGTACCATTTCTCAGATAATGGTCACGTCATGTCTCATATAATGATCATGTCAAGTCCCATTTCTCAGATAATGGTCACGTCACGTTTCATTTCTCATATAATGATCATGTCAAGTTACATTTCTCATATAATGATCATGTCAAGTCCCATTTCTCAGATAATGGTCACGTCACGTTTCATTTCTTATATAATGATCATGTCAAGTCTCAATCAGGTTTTTCATTAGCTAATGTTCAACATTAAATTGTACAGCAGAGCATTTAGTCATTCTCTGAGATCTGAATTTTCAGTTAGCACATGTGACCGTAAACAACACTAAGGATAACTGGAGAGACATGGCCTCATCTGTACAACAGATTACAATGTGCCACCCCCCCCACATGTTACACCAAAAGTGAGAAGAAATAAGTAGTTTCTTACTGAGGAAAACTATGCAAACCTCTAACAACACTTGTATCACACAGGCAGTAGCATAGATATTATGAAGGCTAACTAAGGCACAGTTACCTTCCAGAGAAATACAATGCATTGCCAAGATGGTCACAACAATTATATGTTAAGTATAAATTCTTGTTTTCTCCCCTCCCTATATAGTAGTATGAACATATTTACATTCAATTCTCTTGTAATGACATAACCCATTACACTCTAAGATTTGAAGGACAAAGACTTTTTCACGTGAACGTATGTATTTTCCCGGATATCTGGGTAGTAGAGATCTGAAGCCCATGTGCATTGTAGCGCGCATAAGCTTACGGCTGCTGCCTGGACAAGATTAAAAAATTAAAAAATGTTTTTGTTTTTTTTGCGTTCGCCTTATTTATCTATTCCCCAAGGTGGTATGCGTTGCACTGTGGTTTTTATTTTGCGCCTGTCGGCCCAATGCATCCGACTTCAGCATGCATTTTATGTAAGGGTCTGCTTCCTCCTGCATTTTCTGAGGGTTTGCTTCCCCGGGGCAACGGCCGGTGCTGTGATGGGGATCGAACCCAGCACCTTTGCATTGTGAGCCGTGTCACTTAACCACTAGGCCACGCTGTCCCCTAAAAATATGTTTAAAATCTACCAATTCTATTACAGGATCCTCCTCGGTGCTACGGAGTTCTTGCATTGTGCTGAGATTCTCCAAAAATATGGAGACAAACAGAGCACTTATGGGTCAAACTTTGTGCAATGATGTTGATTCTTAAACTAAACTAAACTTGAAGCAATCTCACACTATGTATCAGTGTATTCCTTATTCAGGATCAGTTTCTTCATCAAAGTCATTATTTTGATCATATTTTTGGTCCATATGCCACCTGCACTTGAATTAGGTACTCTTGATGACTTTCTTTTGTGGTGGGTTACAGTTGCTCTCCTCACATCCCGAGATGTATTTAAGGTGGACTGAGGTTCTGGCTGTAGTGTGATGCGAGGCTCCACAGTAAGCACACCACTACGGGGATCAATGCCGATCTATGACAAAAATATGTGCTCTAATTTAATTCTTCTATCTAAAATTGTCTGACCTGTAATCTGCAATGTCCCTACCTCAGTAGAGTGTGGGATTACATGCTTCTATATTTATGCTACCATATTTGTTATTTCAGGAAATGCGTGTTCTGTGCGGCCATCACTATATTATGACCAAAATCCAGGCAGTACAGCCAAAAATGCATCTTAAAATAATGTTTCGCCCGTCACACCGGTGGCTCGGGGAATGAAGTATTAAACACACCCTGATATATATGTGTCACAAGTACAAAGGATTAGGTCTCCTCCCCCAGGCTGGTGGGATAAAATAAAGTGCATGACATTTTAGCAGGTAGTTTCACAAGTATTAGGATGTAAAGGGTTAAATCTTCAAACACTTTAGCTTCTCATGAAAACACACAAATACCAAAAGTAATCACATAACCCTTTATGTCGTGCCTTGAAGCAGTCAAAGGCACAACCCCTGCCCCCCCTTTTGCTGCGCCAAAACATGCTCAATAGTGCAGACATTTACCCCTGCCTGTCCTTACTCACTTTCAGGGTACTGATGGGACATGATACATAACACAGGCCTCACACTGTTTCTTGCCCAAGCCTACCTCACCTACAAGTGGTGAACCCTGTTGATATACCAGAATATATCCACTGATTCCTATATACCAGAGGTTTCAATCCCTGAATGGGATGGGACAGCAGATGAGGTCCAGCTGGAAATCTACTGGGCATTTCTCGATTTTCATCGTAGGCTACTGTCACTTTCAAGCAGGCAGAAATGAAGCTTGTTTACATTTGTAAATCCAAAGACAGAGTAGCTTAGCATACAACATGTGACAATGATTGTACCCCCTGTGTGAGAAAATCATGCAGATTACCATGCTCAATATTATTTTCCCATTTTTATGTCTCCGGCATAATACATTATGGAAATAATACTTCATCGTTCGTTTTCAATCTCCCGTTACCAAGCCCTGAACAGGGATTTGCAAGTAGCAGGATGTAGTCCGGAGAACAGATTGCATTGTGTCACTAGTTTACAGCTTGACTGATATTTGCACCTTTCGGTCCGTCATATCCATCTTCGGCAGGTGGAAATACAATTACTGCTTCCTCCGTGCCACAACATTTTATTACAGTAATTAACCCTTTCCAGCTCATAGGTGTTGAAATCAATAGCCAGAAATCTAACACCTGTGACATTCTGTCATTTAGTTTACAGAATTTCAGGTTGTGAAGTCCCATACAAGATGGCAGACAATTCACACATGGACAGTTGTCATTTTGAGTTATCTCCATAGGTAGACATTTAACCTTTACCACACGTTGGGTCTTTACCGTGCGTTGGGTTTCCAGTGAAGCCTTATAAAAAAAATGTTTCCCTACAGGGGGCGCTGTGTAATGCTTAACGCCAGTGGCATTAGTATGGCATTTAAACATCCGGGCTAATGCTATGGAAACGGCTGAACATGTGGGTATTTGAATTTAAATAGACGCCACTTCATTTTTGTCCAATTTTCAAATGGGAGATGTGCTTGTGGATTTTTATTTGTAAAATTTGAAACGATATATTCTATTTTTTTCACTCTGATTTGAAGATATCCCATTATTGAGGGGGTGTTAAGTTGTTGCAACATTTGCTGAGGTAGATCTGTTTATGTTGATGTGAATATGTTTGTAGTGGAAACTAACAGATATGCCGATCTTGTTAAGAACATTATCAGTTCTTTGTGACATTTTGACAAATTTTCTGGATAAATGGCGTAGCTAAAAATAGGTAAAGTCTCTGGGAACTAAGTGGTCTCGAGGTAAGGCTAAAAATCCCTCAACAGTTGAAAATCTAAAAGAGTAGGCTTAACGGCCGCTGTCCGTGCAAAATTCAAAATTATGTTAAAATTATACCCAATTTATTACGGGATCCTCGTCAGTGCTATAGAGTTCAGGCATTGTGCTGAGATTCTCCAAAAATATGAAGAAGAGAACAGAGCACTTATGGGTTAAACCGCGTGCAATGACTAAACTAAAGGTTGAGTCTATATTTTGGAGTTTTTTTTCTCAACATTTTCATCTTTTTGGATATCAGAAACTAACAAACGCACAACAAAGATAATACAACCAACAAGTTCTTTATTAATTTATGTTTCTATACACACAAAAATCATATCTAAAGACCGGGAAATAAAAATGCTACAGGCTCTCAAAGTGAACAACCATAGTAAAACGTGACGTGCTGAAAATAATGCAGTCGCAGATGAAATTGGGTACATTTTTAATGAAGTGTCGCTAAGGTTATTAATTTATTTGATATAAAACTATTTCCCTGTACTGAAAGACACAGTTCAACAAAATTATTGTGGGCTGGAAAGGGCTAAATAATAGGAGGATAACAAGACAAAATGTCAATGAGGGCACACAAGGCTAAAACTCTATTCACAATTGTAAATAATGACAATATAACCTATTCACAATTGTAAATAATGATAACCTATTCACAATTGTACATAATGACAATATAACCATTTAAAAACAACAGCCAATGGAATCAATGGGTATACATCACACATCAAAAGGAATGGCTTGTTCCTTGGAAATTATTTATGAGCCAGACTTAGGCTTTTTTGAAACTGGCTCATCTGATGACGAGGATTCCCGTTCCAATTCTGGGGGACTTGAATCTGGAGAAATAATGGTTTGAAGTTTCCATAAAAATCATTGAAGCAACGAAACACTTCATTTGGTTAATATATTATCTTTGGTAACTGATAACATGCAATAAAAATTAACCCTCAGTACCCTATTTGCTGAACAAGTATTTATTTAAATTTATCAATGCAATTTTTTAAAATTATGAAAAATTGCAATTGATAGCAAAATGGTTAAAAAGCCAATCAATTATCAGTAAAGATTATATTTATCACCTTTGTGTGCATAGACCATCAACCAATCCCCCCAAAGCAGTTCTGTGCAGTGTTATTTTTTTATAGCTTTTTTTTAAAGTGTCTACATATCTTCTCCGTGCATTCCTTTTTCCATGACCTCTTTTTTCCTTGGGGTCCATGACAGACATTGTAAGTTGATACTGGATTGGACCTTTCACAGTGCCACTTTCTTCCAATGATTTTCTGTTCAACCCACCTTTCTCCTGTTGTCTTGAAAACTAATGCTATTTATTAACATATAAATAACTTTTGTTATATTTATTTTTCACATTTTAATGGATCTTTCTATAACTGAAATTGTCCCTTGCACAGAACACAATTCGTATTCATTAAATCTTTACAGAAAGTTCACATAACTCAAATAATTAACAACAAACTTTTGGACATACAGAGTTGTGGCACTTGCCCTGAACAAAATGGTAAAATTAAACCAGACTGTAAATGCCTAAGAACTGTTGTATTGAACTGATATTTGTGAAACACTATATCTAGAAAACTATAGGAACAAATAAAGATGACATCCACAAGAGAATAAACAACAGGTATACCACAATACAAACTCAATTCAATGGCAACCAGTTATTGAACATGTTCAGAAACCAAGAAGTTATACAACCAGTTATTAAGCATGTTCAAAACCAAGAAGTTATACATCAACCAGTTATTGAACATGTTTAGAAACCAAGAAGTTAAGACACGAAAATGGGTAATTAACAACAAAAAAAAGATAAAGAAAAGAACAAATCAAAGCCATACTAGTTGAGAAAATGAATATTTGTAAGAAAGTATGCTCAGAGAAGAGAACAAGTAAGCCTTACCATTTGTCTCTTCTCCTTTACCAATTTTAGCTTTTGCTGCTTCCTCCTCCTCACCCACCATACTCAATGCTGGATAAATACAATTAAAAAAAAACAATGCAGCCATTAAATCGGTATCAGAATTATCAGGCAACTAAAACAAACAACTATCACTGTGATGTTTGTTCTCATTGGTCAGGAAGATTTATAGGGTTGAGAAATAAACAGGACATAGTCAAAAATGTCACCAGTCAGTATGGTCGGACTACAGTCATGCAATTTATGTTAAATTTAAACTAGGCACTAATTCACCTTTATTTATACATAATGCGCACCAAAACAAAATATATCTATTACTTTCAGAGTATTAGTCTATTTCTTCTTGAGAGAAAATGCACTTATGCCAGAGGCATGGGTGTCCTTGAACATTCTTGGTAGTTTTAGTACTGTTGTACCATTAATCGATGGTATTAGTAAGTTTAAATTGTGGCGGTGGAGATCCATTTAGATTCACCATCGTAAACTAGCTCTGTACAATCTATTCGAACCGTGATTTCATTAATAATCGTGTGAGTCGTTATGTAATAACGATTAAAAACGTAATGATCTATTTTGTTTCTACTCGTCAAGCAAAAATGTTTAATCGTCTCAGACAAGCGCTTCTGTCAAGCCTTGGAATTAAAGGTCACTTGCCCCTGTAGTCACCCACACACTACAGAGTAGGTTTTTATGTTACCCTACCACATGTACTGGTCTACATTTAAAAGTTTGCATTTACTCCTAAATCTAGCCATCCAATACAAATGATTTGTCCAAGGCATCTGTTTGTGAAGCTTGGGCATGTGTCTCTCTCCATTAAAAATAAATAAGAGAAGAACCAACTGACCTACTCTCATCTGCGGATCCGCATCGTTACTGTCATGAGAGAACTCTGTGGTGTGCTCACTGTGTTCACTGTTCTCAGGAAATGACAAATTGGAATCTTCATTCAGATTATCAGAACCAAATGATTGCTGGGTATTCTCTTCTGTGTAAACAACTGTTCCTGTGGGATATCCATACAAGATATGTTTCATGCAACATTACTGTGTGGACCTAGGTGACAGCTTCAGCAAACATTACTGTGTGGACCCAGGTGACAGGTTTCATATAACATTACTGTGTGGACCTAGGTGACAGGTTTCAAATAACATTACTGTGTGGACCTAGGTGACAGGTTTCAAATAACATTACTGTGTGGACCTAAGTCACAGGTTTCATATAACATTACTGTGTGGACCTAGGTGACAGGTTTCAAATAACATTACTGTGTGGACCTAGGTGACAGGTTTCATATAACATTACTGTGTGGGCCTAGGTGACAGGTTTCATACAACATTACTGTGTGGACCTAGGTGACAGGTTTCATATAGTATTACTGTGTGGACCTAGGTGACAGGTTTCATATAACATCACTGTGTGGACCTAGGTGATAGGTTTCAGCAAACATCACTGTGTGGATCTAGGTGATAGGTTTCAGCAAACATCACTGTGTGGACCTAGGTGATAGTTTTCAGCAAACATCACTGTGTGGACCTAGGTGATAGGTTTCATATAGTATTACTGTGTGGACCTAGGTGATAGGTTTCAGCAAACATTACTGTGCAAACCCAGATAATAGCTTCAGCAATTGCTACATTACAGTCACATATGATAACATTACTTTACTGACCCACACGTTATCTCTAACACTACTTTGTGGATATAATAGTTTCAATGCTAAAGTTTGCACATATTCCTCTGTAGTACATCAAACTCAATTTCATTTTAGATATATTATTGACTGCATACTCCTGTTCACTCTTTCCTCACATTTCCTCTTATGCAACAACTAATTAATTTTCAAAAAGGTATTCTTCAACAATAATTTCTACCACAATTGGGGTAAACAAGCTATTGTACTTATTCCCCAACAAGACTGAGAATAACTTGTGTGTTGATTTAAATTTAACAAACATGCTCTAAAACAAATCAAACTTCTTAAATATGACTTAAAAAAAAAGGTGCAGTCAATTCAAGGTAGAGTCATTACAATTAAGCACATAGTTTTTTGTTCTGTTGAATGGACTGAAAAACACCCCACTTCTGAAGGGGACCACTACCATGATTTAATTAAAGAAGAGCAGGTCGTCATCTTCAGACAGAAATGTACTTATGTAGACAACAGAATGAGGGATTGGGACAGATTACAAGTGTCTATGAGGAGCGTAGCATGACCATGGAGCACATGGGGAGATCAATATTGGCCTCACAAGTCAGATATGAGACAAAAAAACTGCGTTACAAACAACAGAAGCCATTATAAGATTTTTTTTTTTGCGTTCGCCTCATTTCTCTAATCCCCAAAGCGGTGTGCGTTGCACTATGGTTTTTATTTTTGCGCCTGTCGGCCCAGTGCATCCGACTTCAGCATGCATTTTATGTAAGGGTCTGCTTTCCCGGGGTAACGGCCGGTGCTGTGATGGGGATCGAACCCAGCACCTTCGGTTTGTGAGCCGTGCCACTTAACCACTAGGCCATGCCGTCCCCTCATTGTAAGATCTGAGAATGAACAATAATAAAGATCTGCCCATTTTGTGAGTTTTTTGTTCAGAAAGCCCAGAGGAATAGGCTGACCAGAGTTCAAAATGGTAAAGGACCACTTCAATCTCAGCTTAACCTCTTTTGGATCTCCTTGGAACCATTAGTTCCTGTTGTGTGTCCTAGTCAGTCTGAATAGAACTTGTATTCAATATCCATGTGTAAACATTAGCTGATCAAGTAATAAATCAATTCTCTGGTCTTGACGGCCAAATACCACAACATGAAAAGCATGTTTTTAATACATTCGAATCATGTGCCGATATTCGATTGTCGAGAATAAAACATTACAGAAAGATGCTCATGTCCAGAACACTCTGGCCTTGTTACGGTTGTCTCAAAACCAAGTGGCTGGTGTTAGATACAGATTATTATTGTATCTGGCTGTAACATGTATTTTGGACGTCACCAATGTCTACTGCATCGGACTTAAAAGAGTTTTTTTTGTTGTTGCGTTCGCCTTATTTCTCTAATTCCCAAGGTGGTATGCGTTGCACTGTTGTTTTTAATTTTGCGCCTATCAGCCCAGTGCATCCAACTTCAGCATGCATTTATGTAAGGGTCTGCTTCCTCCTGCATTTTCTAAGGGTTTGCTTCCCTGGGATAACGGTCGGTGCTGTGATGAGGATCTAACCCAGGACCTCCTGGTTGTGAGTTGTGTCACTTAACCACTAGCCCACGCCGTCCCCCTTAAAAGAGTTAAATTTGAACATAATACACTCTAACCTGAACACAATACACATGAAGGCCACTCACCCTGGCTATTAGTGACAACTCCAGACTTTCCCCTTTTACTGCCAGAACTTGAATGATGGTGGCCGTGGTGATGATTCTTTGATGAGGGACTGTTTGCTGAGGAGATGTTTGTATTATTGTTGGAAGGGGACATGGATCGCAGATGGACATCGACCTCCGCTGTGGATAAAACAGGCAAAGAGCACAGCTGATTGTGCAAGTACAAACAGCCAAGAAGCGTTGAAGCTGGAAAGGCCATACTCTCAGCAGGAACCATGAAAATATAACCAGGTGGGCATCTGAATGAAGTTTGCAAGGAGATTGAGAAGAACTACTCAGGAATACACAAAGAATAAAAACATTTTAACTGTAAGAGTGTTGCTGATGTTCTATGTTCCAGCAATGACCAAACAGAATAAGTCCTGTGCTCCAAGACTCAACTTCGTAGCAGCTATTCTCCAACAATTCTTATTTTTGACCAGATTCATAAGCTGAACCATACGACTCCAGCTGCCTTGATTTCTCTTTCCAATGTTATTCTCCTGCTGGCTCTTGGTCCTCCCATTCTTCCTCTTCATGTATAGGTTCTTATCCAGTATATTCCATCCCACCACAAAAAAAAAAAAAAAAAGATAACAAAGGTGCACATTCTTATATGAGTGCCTACACAGAATAGAAGGATTGAAATGGTATGATAGGACCACTAATGTGGAATTATGGGAGACAACAAGACAGATATAGAACACGAAGAGGAAGCATTGGATATGTCATACATTAATCCTTTGAACCCGATGTGTGTATGTGTGTAAATACCCCACTTCCCAAAGCCACCCATGAATCTGTATGACAGGTGGACCATTATTCAGAGGTAATGTATCAAGTAAATTTGATACAGGATGGTCTTCAATAAATATATTCCACAATTTACTGACATAACAAGCAGGTACATTGGAGATGATCAGGTCAGTAAATTTGAGATAGAATAATGAAATCAGGGCACATAGTTTTGTCTTAGTAAATAGCTTTCCTCAGATGTCTACCTTGTGCAATATTTTCTCAGGGGCGCAAGGGAATGAGATTTTACAGGCGAAGAGGCCAGGGTTCAAATAATTAAAGAAACCAGTTGATAGCATTACAAGGCAGTCTCTGTTCTGAAACCCTAATGGCAAGAGAAGTAGAGGCAGACCTACTCAATCATGGCGGAGAGAGCTTGAGATAAATATCATAGAGACTGGTAGGACGTGGATTGAGCTGGTTCATGACAAGAAAACATGGGGTGCATATGTTGAAGACAATTTACTTCACAGGGAGCATTACAGGTTTTGATTGATTGATTCAGTGCTTCTCTGAACTCAATTCTGAGATCACAAAAGGAAAAGTTTTCATGGGGTGCATATGTTGAAGACAATTTACTTCACAGGGAGCAATACAGGTTTTGATTGATTGATCCACTGCATCTCTGAACTCAATTCTGAGATCACAAAAGGAAAAGTTTTCTACAGCAATCCTTATTTGAGACCATCTTGAGCTTCGCCAATGTGACTCCACTTGCCTTGCCTCCCCTTTCCAATTGTTCTTCCTTTGCTGTTCTTTGGCCTTCTTACGCTTTCTCTTCCTATGTGGGCTCCTGTCTTCTTCCTCATTTGTTCTCAGTCTCCGCTACCAAGCCCTCAAAAGGGCTTTGCAAGTAGCAGGATGTTGTCCGGAGATCGGAATGCAATGTCTTGTAGTTTACAGCTTGACTGCGATGTTTGCACTTTTGAAACCAACACATCTGATTTCAACAGCCATTTTTTTAGTACTGGGTTAGCCTTCCCCATTCGACCACTTCTTAGCCAGTCTGCTCTGTTGCGGCCTGTTATCCAGATCACCACGTGGGGGTGTAGAAGGGTCTTTGCAGCTTTAATTCACTGGTTCTGATGCTAGCAGTCAGCTTTGGGTTGTTGACCACTACAGCTCATACACTGTTCAGTATCTTGATACCAGTGCATGTCTGATTACTAAATAACGAGTTATTCTCCACAAATTCTTATTTTGGACCATCTTCTTAAACTCCGCCAATATGATTTCAATAGCTTTGTCTCTGCTTTTGAATATTCTTCCCCAAACATTCTCTAATCTTTTAACTCTTCTCTGGGGTACTTTGACCATTCTCTATCACCACTAGGGCCTGCCTGTGGGGTGGGTCACGTTATCACCGTCTTCTGCCGATAATTCATCTTAACTAGTGAGGCCAGTGTCGTTAATTTCATCTTCTAAATCCTGAACTTATTCCTCATCAACGTCTAATTCGTTCTCATTCTCTGCAACTCCATCACCATCGTCTAACTCATAAGTATCTCCAGTCCGCACCAAGTTTTGAAGAAAATTGAAGGCCATATTAAAAAAATCACAGCTCAAACACCACTTGTGATAGAAACGATCTGTAAACTGCAGTGGGAGCCGCCATTACCGGTAGTCACGTGGCGGCTAAATTTAGCATGTCTATTCACTAGTAAAGCGTAAGGAAAAATCATTAAATCAATATATCCACGGCGGCTGGGCTGAGATTGAATGGGTTAATACAGGTTTATAAGCTAATCAAAAGAACGGATAAATTAGACTATAACAAGGTTTTTCAAAATACAACCACCTACAAGAACAAGAGGGCATAGCTACAAATGAACTAAAGAAAAGTCTAGATTAGGTATTAGGAAATATTTTTTTAGTCGGAGAGTGGTGAATGCTTGGAATGCATTGCCACAGGAAGGAGTAGAGGCAGGAACAATTAATGCATTTAAGAATAGATTGGATGCGCATAGCTTTCAGATCAAGGAAATGTAAATGAAACTGGTTGTATACAAACTCTGCAGAATCTTCAAAACAGCATAAAGACACTAAGTTAAGTTAGTCCTAAAACCGAATGTTTCAGGTCGAAAGATGCAGATATTGCAGCCTTGTCATAAACTGACACAAAGTTACAAAGTATCCTTTTCAGGAGGAACAACAAAGAATTCTTCTCTTGCTTTGTGGATTCTAATCCAGAGCAGGTCTGGTTATATTCGGTGCCAAAGTGACTAGTTTTGTGAAGTTAATGTCAAGCAAGAAAACCTTTCAATTGAACATGTTATAACGCTCCAAGAGCTTGACTGAATCTATCAAGAATATGCAGCGGACTCAAACCTCTGTCGTATCTACTGTTATAAAACTCAAACCTCTGTCGTAGCTACTGTTATAAAACTCAAACCTCTGTCGTATCTACTGTTATAAAACTCAAACCTCTGTCGTATCTACTGTTATAAAACTCAAACCTCTGGTAGCTACTGTTATAAAACTCAAACCTCTGTTGTATCTACTGTTATAAAACTCAAACCTCTGTCGTATCTACTGTTATAAAACTCAAACCTCTGTCGCAGCTACTGTTATAAAACTCAAACCTCTGTCGCAGCTACTGTTATAAAACTCAAACCTCTGTCGCATCTACGTTATAAAACTCAAACCTCTGTCGTATCTACTGTTATAAAACTCAAACCTCTGTCGCAGCTACTGTTATAAAACTCAAACCTCTGTTGTATCTACTGTTATCAAACCCAAACCTCTGTGACATCTACTGTTACCAAACTCAAACCTCTACTGTTATCAAATTCAAACATATGTGACACGTTCTGTTATTACCATCATCGCCAATCCATTTCTGCTCCAGTAGCGAGGCCACTATTTCCTAACAAGCATTTGCCAAAAATGTATGTACCAATCTTCTGATTGTTTCTATAACGAGTCTGCTAGCACCATGCAACACTCTCCTTAGTCACTCTTATGACATCTATTGGCCTTATTATTTCCACTTCAACAATCTGTACCCTGGATACACATAGGTGAATGTTGTCCTGACGTGAATCTAATCCTTATATTAACATGACAATAATACCTGTATAGAGCTCTCTTTCACGTTCGACCCTTGCCTTAGAGTATGTTTTTGTTTTCACACCTGGTATTTTCCGCAAGGCCTGAAGCAAATTAATCAAAACATTTTTTACTAAAAATGTTAGTTTAATCGATAGATTATATTTATGTAAACAACCAAATCTGACCATTACTACAATCAAATAGAATCTAATTTATTTAAGCAGTCATTTCTGATCATTACTATAATCAGATTATGATTTATGCAAGCAGCCAAATCTAACTACTATAATCAAATTGCTTGTGGTTAATGTTATCAACCAAATTTGATCATTGTCACAATCAAATCACTTGTCAATGTAAGCAACAAATCTGATAATTACTACAATCAAATGACTTATACATTAACGTCTTTATACTATTCATAAAACCCTGCAGAGTTTGTATACTTCTTGGTTCGTTCTCAATCTCCAGCTACCAAGCCCTGAAAAGGGCTTTGCAATTAGCAAGAAATAGCCCAGAGAACGAAATGTGTTGTGTTGTAGTTTACAGCTTGACACTAATATTTGCACCTTTTGATCCGACACACCTGACTTCAGCCAGCGTTTCTTTTAGTAGTACCCAGTTGCCTTGCTTCTTCGATTCCTTCTATTTAGCCAGTCTTCTCTGTTGCAGCCTGTTATCCATGATCATCGCAAGGAGGTGTAGAAGGGTTTTGGCAGCTTTGGTTCGCTGACTGCTGCAGCTCGTGCGCTGCTCAGTGTCTTAATCAAGTTTGTATACATCCAGTTTCTTTCACTTCACTTGATTTAAAAATAACTATGCGCATCCAATTTATTCTTGAATGCATTAATTGATACTGCCTCCGCTATTTTCTGTGGGAACCCCACTATCAGTTTTGTCGCTCGTCTTTGTACTTTTCCAGCATATTTATATCCCCTCTAAAAGGAATCCACACATGAACACAGTACTCCAGATCTAATCTAGGTCTAATTAATTATTTATACAGTTTGACTATAACTTCCTTTCTCCTATGTTTAATATTTCTTTTTATCATACCTAACATTGCATTTGCCTTTTTCACTGGTACCTGAACTTCCTTACTCACCTTACCTGTATGATCTATTATAACCCTTAGGTCCCTTTCCTTTTCTAATATTTTTTTCTCCCATTATGTAATTATTTTCCATTTTGGAACAGGTGTGCAACTGTACATTTCTCTACATTAAACTACATTTGCCAGCTCTCAGACCATTCCCAAATTGTATCTAAATCCGACCCTCTATATATGATGATATATAGCAACAAAATCTTATAATTACTATAATCAAATCACTTATGATCCATGTAAACAACCAAATATGACCATTACAATTTCAGATCAGATCTGAAGTACATATTCAAGCCTAATGTTTTGTTAGAATAATACGCACAGAAACAAATAAAAGTAAAAAAGGTCACCTGATAGCAGACGCGAATGAAAGTGTTATTAGAGACTAGGTCTCAGCTTTTATAACAATGATTAAGGAAATTACAAGCAACTAACAATACAAAAGGCATGCTTGAATTCACATTCATAGGAAAAAATATATAAACAGAAAGAGATTGAAAGCCATACAAAAACATGTATGTCCAAATGTTACTGTTCATCAGAACTAATATCACTGCAGTATACGTTATGCAAGCTCAAAGACATTTAGTTTCTTCAAATAGATGATACGCATATTAAACTTGATCAATTCTCCTGGAATCTCCTACATATTCATCATAAGTTTCATTTTAAATTGCTGTAGTCTCAGGATTAGTGTCGTTACCTAACTGATGGTCATTGAGTTATTTCAATATTTGTTTCTGTATAAACCTGATATTACTATGAATGCCTTTAAAACTAGTATTGCTATGACCAGGGCTAGTGGATGCACATAAATTCATGAATATTTGGGATGTCCGTGATGAGGTCAGTAAATCCACTCAAATTATTCAAATGTTTGAGTGTATGTCTGTGACAAGGTTAGTAAATTCACTTAAATTATTCAAGAAGGTTTGGGTGTATGTCTGTGATGAGAGATCCACACAAATCCATGAAGGTTTTGGAATGGCTAACAAAGTTGTTAGATCAACACAGTTTAGGATATCTGTGGCAAAGTTAGGAAATCCACTCAAATTTATAACGGTTTCAGTGTCTATGTCTGTGACGAGATTTACAGATGCACACAAATCATGAAGGTTTAGAAAGTCTGTACCGAGGTTACAACTCACACGTGTCGGAAACCTAAAAATAGCCATCCGCCATGACCAAAACCTACCTCTGAAACTTGTGTTTCTGGAATTTCATTTTTGTACAGCTCTACATTATGGTTGCTCATGAGCATGCGCAACTAACGTTCAACTGTATGATTATTTTTGATAGGTCGACGTTGTCATCTTTGAAAGTCGACACATTTATCGCAAAGAAAGTTGGGCTTCAATTCCCAAGAAAGTATTACTATTTTATCAGTCAAATGATAACGCATCTGGATTACTCGTAGATATTCAATGCACATAATAAGAAAAGTTTGTCTACAGAGAATTTATGAAAATATTGGCAAAAACAACATGTAAGTACCAAAAATGTTGTTCCTCTCCAATTTTCACCTGTGCGTTAATGTCATTTAACCCTTTTCAGTTCAGGTTAGTTTTGCAGATTTGTGTATTTCGGTCTGGACCAAAATGCCAGAATTTCAGGCGTCAAAAGTTTTATTAGAAATAAAATGTGTATTATTAACAAATTGTCAAAATTTTGATCTAAAAATCATGAAACACATAATTAAAATATCTATGACATGAAGCATCCTTTACCACTCTACAATAAAAATTGATGCAATTTCCCACACCACCCCATTATTTTTCAGCACGTCACGTTTTTAACAATTGTTGTAGACTTTAAGAGACTGTAACCTTTTTATTTAATGGTCTACTGATATGATTTGAATGTGAGTAGAGAAATAAATTAGTAAAGAATTTGCTGGTGTTATTGTTGAGTGTGTGTGTTAGTTTCTAAGATTATAAAAAAAATAAAGGTGATAGTGCTGAAAAACAGCACACATTTAGACTCTCCCGCTTTCAGCGTGCCATTATTGGAAGAAAAAAATCGCTGGCAGCGGATTACCGATGTTTACCGTAATGGCTGTACCTTGTCACTTTCGACTATAAATGTTATTATTGTATCTAAATAGATCTACCTCAGAAAAATCAGGCGAAGAAACACTGACTTCAGGATTCTCAACAATGGGTGAATCTTCAAATGCAAGCGAAAAAAATAAAAAATAATTTCAAAATGCCTAAAACTAATTTCAAAATCGCCATTGTTGGTATCCAAGCATAAATGACGAAAGTTGGAACTCTCTACAATTTGAAGAGCAGTATTGTTCAGACTTTAGGGGATCAAGATGCTGAGCAGCGCATAAACTGCAGCGGTCAGCTACCCATAGCTGACTGCTAGCGTCAGGGTTAGCAAACCAGAGCTGCCAAGACCCTTCTACACCTCTACGCGGTGATCCTGGATAACATGCTGTAACAGAGCAGACTGGCTAAGTAGAAGGGATCGAAGAGGGAGGGCAACCCGGTACACAAAAATGCTTGCTGAAGTCGGATGTGTTGGACTGAAAGGTGCAAATATCGCAGTCGAACTGTAAACCATGACACAATGCATTCCGTTCTCTGGACTACATTCGGCTACTTGCAAAGCTTTTTTCAGGGCTTGGTAGTGGGAGATTGAGAACGAACAAAGAATAAGAAGAAGAAGTTCAGACTATATGTAGCCGTCCATTTAGAACGGATGTCGCTATGCGATTTTCAGTCGCATAGCATTGACGTTCACGCAGTATAGGACATACTACTATGAAGCGTTAAATGACATCAATGCAGAGGTGGAAATTAGAGAGAATTTTTTTTTCCCACTTACCGGCTCGCGTTTTGCCAAAATATTCATCAATTCCTATACACCTACCTTTTGTATTATGTGCCCCATTTGAAGTCTGAATCTGGCGTGTGTTGAATATACATGAGTAATCCAGATGCATTATCATTGGACTGATCAAATAATTAATTATTTCTACGGTCTTGAAGTCCAACTTTCTATGCAAAAAATTAGTACACGTTCAAATTTGTAACATGCAATGGAATCGGCCTGACGGGAATAATCGGACAGTTAAATGTTAATTGCGCATGCACGGATGCAACTATCTCGAAGAGCCACATAAAAAAAATGAAATTCTGCAAACTAAATCATGAAACACAAACACGTGTTTCAGAGGTCCATTTTGGTCAAGAGTGAAAACCATTTTCAGGCTTTTGTCGGCCAAAACAAGCTGTTAAGAGTTAATCACCATAGGCTATAAACATATAGACAAACAAAACAACTTACACCTGGATTTTCCTGAGCAGTAACAGGAACCCATTTGAGGACTGTAACAGACGTATCTCCTATAGTAACCCATTTCTTTTCCCTGGGAACAATTGAATCAATGAAAATAGATTAAGAACAACACTACTGACCCTAATTGAGATAAAACCAGTAGTTACCAACATTTTCCAGGTCTCAGATTCCCTGACAACAATGGTAATTTGCCAATTGTTGTAAACACTTTCTGCATTTTGTATGTCTTTTAATCCATATTCTTTATATGAGCTCCCCTTTCCAATTCCACTGTACTACCTCTGATGTGCTACAGTGCAGAGATGTTGACACTAACAAAATCACTAGAGGACAAATTGAGAGAGACCCAGCGAGAGAGACTCTTGGTTGGAATCACTCTCCAGAACCAATGTATGCAAAGTCTCCACAATTCTGACATAAGATGATTGTCCTTGGTGAAGGACGCGGTAATCCATGGAGACAAGGCAAAACATAGATAGGCAGGTCACATGCTAAGACGAAACGATGGTCGATAGAGCACAGCGACAGCAGTCTGGTACCCCCAAGGCAAGAAGCGACCACAAGGAAGACCTCCAATGTGTTGGTTAGACTCCCTTGTTGTACTATGCAACATACTAGATGCATCTAGAGGAGCACTTACCACGCATAGGACTTCCGTGGCCCAAGACAGGGTCCGCTGGAGAAGAAGTTGGAACCTGCAGCTACGCTGAGGAACGGGTTATCAAGATCAAGATCTTTATGGTTACATTATCTTGAACTATTAATCTATGTCTCCAAATTTCATTAAGAGCATACAAATTTCATTGTTTATGAGTAACTACAATCCACAAACCTAAAGAAATGAGCGGATTGCCACTGGATGAGGAGTGGGTAGTTGAGCTGATTAATTTTAGTAGTAGTTACCCATCGCAAGCAAAGATGGCAACAACATCAGACTTGTGCTGAGATGTGATCTCATATTACTGTAAAGTCCAATCCTGTCACAGCTGATTTTGTACACATGTGAGGAAGTGGCTGTTGGTGTACATTCTGTTCTTTTGGACGACTTGATTTCTCCGAGTTTCTGCAATGTTTCACTTTGCAATCTTAGCATCTTGTGCAATGCTAGTGTGCCAGGTGTAACTGTTAGTGTGCAAGCATCTCCAAGAAGGTTACATCAGTGTTTAAACTTTTCAGAGACATTTTAAATGAGTCTCTGTTGTGTTTCTTCTGTCCTTCTTCCTGTTCTGACCATATAAGAGCTGCTTGAGGAGGTGTTTATCGGGCATGCGAACTACATGTCACATCCATCTTATCTGGACTTCTTGCAAAAGGTTATGGATGCTCAGCATGTTTGGCTTGTTAAGAATTTCAGAGTTAGGTACTTTGTCCTGAACAGCCTGCACAGACAGTTCCCTTGGAAACAATTTGGGTCTGCTATATATTTTAGCACAGGTCTCCTGTGACAGTGTGAAAGATATAACACAACCCATAGCAAGGAAGAGAACTTGTCAACCCATCTTATAAAAGTTAAGACCATACACAATAAAGTCTCTTACACTTCATCCATGATGATGTTATCTGCTATTAGACTAACTAACTTACTTTTACTTCAGTGTTCCTGTGTGTGTATCATTCTATTTATGTGTCCCAGAGAGAAAAAAAATGAACACTTTTGACAATTCAAAACAAATAGATCTACTTTTGAGAAAAATATAAAAGGACCTTTATGGGAATATAAATTACCTTAAAACGATACATAGTGTTAGTGAGCATGACACTTTATCTAGACCTTTGATACTAAGGATTAGTCCACATAAATGACTGAATATTGAAATTCCAAGTCAAATAAATTAACAGCAAAACTATTATTTCCAGTAAAACCTCAAATGACTCAGGCAACATCATTAACCAACACTACTAACAGTACTGTGAGTGTTTAATGTATTAAATATCATAGCAGCCCTTCTGGGAGTTCAGTTCACTAAATTATTTATATTATTCTTATAATAAAGGCCAGGGTTAATAACTTAATTATGATGATGTGATTCAGTCCGAACCTCTAAACTTATTGATGTAAATATTATTAGATGTAGAGACCGGAATTATATAACATATTTGCTAACAACACTCATCAATCAAGATTAAACTCACACAATCATTTTGATTTTTCTATTCTGTAACTGTAACTGTGGGAGAAAACCATGTCCTTGGCTTGTCAAATGTGTTACGCTTCCCTTCCCTAAGACTGTTTAGTGTTAGTAGTGTTACCCTAGTAACAACACGGTTTCCGAACTTGTTTTATTCTAGCCTTC
This sequence comes from Ariolimax columbianus, assembly GCA_036924085.1. Lineage (NCBI taxonomy): Eukaryota > Metazoa > Mollusca > Gastropoda > Stylommatophora > Arionidae > Ariolimax > Ariolimax columbianus. Next base: position 8,718,273 of record JAVGWX010000015.1, on the reverse strand, counting down.
ACCTGTACCTCGTCCAGTTATTCTCCTAATTTTAAGAGCCCGTAGGCTAAGAAACGCCAATGTAAACATTAGCACGTGGCGTCGTTAATACGCCTACCTGTTGGTGATGAAAATACAAGAAGAGTATTCAAAGAATAGCCTTACAGACAAAAATGAACACGAAAACAATGGGCGGACATAACCGCTTACAAAGAAACCCGACCTACAAACCTACCACTTTCTCACTCTATCGATCGCGTTTATCACACGTTTGATGTCCTCCTTGGCCCGACTGCGGGTTTCAGCTCTCCCTGACCGAGACAGCATGGGGGGAAAAGTTGATTTTGTAATCGTAATGAACGTACAGTGGTGGTGCCTTGCAGGATTCTATGTGCAGACGCTGACAGATCTAAACGGGGATAAAAATAGATTTGGAGCCGGATCCTGCTCGGTCGGCGGGCGGCAGATGCCCGGATGAGTCAGGGCAGTCAGTCACAGCACAGTGGATCACGTGGCTAGGTCGCGCAGCCAAGCAGTGGAGAGGGCTGCAGGAGTCACGATACAGTTGAGTTGTTGTCTTTCATACGGGAAACGGGCGTCTAGGTCTGGGAAGTGTTATTTGACGGGATTATTTGTGGGAAAACACGTTTCGTTCATTCATTTTCTAGTGTACGATGGGCAGGACTGTAAAAGGCGTGTCGCTGTCATGGGAGCTGAACCACATATATGAAGGTCCGTAGTGCCATTTTAGACTAGTGAACAATTTCATAGCTTCAGATCAGCAACAAACACATTCTTACACATCTCTAACACGCGACAACAGGCTGAGGTCCTTCCATTGCACTTCGGTTGGGTTGACTACTGAGATCGTCCTAACTAGTACACGTATATACATACGCATACAAGCACTGGTTAATACATCCTGATATCGCCCCAAAAGACTATGGGGGTGGGGCGTGGAGGAAAGTGCCTGCCTCCGCCAATAGAATACAGGGAGACAAACCATTAACGGAGGGTGGGGGAGGAGAATAGCACCAGTGAAAGGAGTGGCATGTAGCAACAGACTGTCCTTACATGAAGTGTACAGAAGCCTCGACTTAACCGCTGTCATTTTAGGGTCACTGAACTTAACTTCCTTATTGAGGTTTTTTCTTCCTCGTTCATCGTCCGCCAATAGAAAACAGAGAGACAAACCATTAACGAGGGAAAAATAGCACTAGTGGAAGGAGTGGCATGTATCAACAGATTGTGTCCCTACATGAAAAATTGCCCTGAAGTGTACAGATCCTCGACTTAACCGCTGTCATTTTAAGGTCACTGAACTTAACTTCCTTATACAGGTTTCTTCTTCCTCGTCCATCCTCAGATCAAGGTCCCGGTTTCTCTTATAAAGGACACCGTTGTTTGTAATGCTGTTTTATCTCCATGCAGCTTTTGTCTTATATCTGCCTCGCGAGGTCAGTATTGTTCTCTTTTTTTCTTGCGTGGTCATGCAGCTTTGTAGTATGTGTTCCACGGTCATAGTATACTCTCCGCATGGACACTTGTCATCTGTTACAATCCTCATTTTGTTGTAAAGATGGCCCTTGAGTCTGTTATGCCCAGTTCTCAGTCTGAAGATGATGACTTGCCCTTCTCTAGTTAAGTTATTGTAACTGTCTTCGGAAGTCGGTAATTATGGTCTTGGCCTCTTTATATGTGATGCTCAGGTCTGTTTGTGGGGATGCTCCTCCACACTTTGCTAGTTTGTCTGCAGCTTCATTGTCTTCAAAATTGCAGTGGGATGGGATCCACTGTATGACCAACCTTGGGTGTTCTGTTGAGAGCCATGTCAGGGAGAACATTCATTGCTCGTGATCTTCATCTTTGTATTGTCTTAGTGCTGCTAATACTGACGTGGCATCAGTCAGGAATACTATATTTTCTTATTAGATCTGTTTATCTTAGATTACAAGCTCAGCTGCGGCCTTCAGTGCCTTTGCTTCTGCGCGGAAGTTTTTGAAGTATGTTCCTGTTGATAATACTGGAATGTTTCTTCTCCATTCCTTAGTCTGTAATAGACAAATCCACCTCCATCGGATGTTGCTTTGTTAGATGAGCCATGTGTATATGCGTGTATCCATGATTCTGGTGGGTATACTCTCCTAAGATATTCTTCTGTGATAAATGTCCTTTCTAAATCTATCTGTTCCCTTTCTTCCTATTCCCTCTATGGCTTATACTTTCTCACAGGACTTGACTTTTTTTCCATGGTGGGATTATAGATGTTTGTTTCAGGTCTATAACCACTGCCTGGCTTTTGATTTTGTCTGCTCTTACAATTTATTTTGTTTTTGATATGAAGTGGTTTATCTTTAATCTCCCTCTTCCCATGTAATTTATCCTGTTATATATTATGTGATCAGGCATTCGTTTGAACTTCTCCCCCTGCTTGATTTAAAAAAATTATATCTGCTCGTCTCCATACTTTCGATTCGTGTGATGTTCTCCATTGCATTTATTAGTGTTGTTCTCATAGCCCCAATGATGAAATTTATATCTTTGGTTTTGGGTTGTAATTATTTTTTTAACGTTATTCTGTGTATCTGTAGACAATGCTGCTTTCACATAGTCTATCATTGATATCACATAGCCTGTGTACGGTTTCTTTAGGGTGCCCGTGTCAGCTCCCGATGTTGAGCCTGATGTCTTTCTCATTATGGCTATTCTGTTCTTAGTTATGTTGGTGGAAGTTTTTTTTAATCTAGTTTTTCCATGTCAACCTTGGGTCTATTGTTGTTCCCAGATAAGTTGGACTTATGTTAAGGGGGAGAGTCTGGCCATTTACTTTTAGGATCACTTCTTGAGGCTTGGGAGAAGATTGTGTACGTGTTTTTGGTTTCGTTTATAACGATTTGTCATTTTTTTTGTCCATGTCTCTATTTTATTTAGGGCCTCTCGCAATTTCTTTCTAGCTACAGGTGTAGACTCTTCGGATTTCTGATGTCCACAGTGCCAAGTCATCTGAATACAGGACACTGTGTACTCTTTTATGGATTTCTCTGATTATATCACTAATATTAATGAGGAACAGCATGGGTGAGAGTATTCCACCTTGCAGAACTCCTTGTTCCATTTTCATCTTTCTGCCGAGGTGTACTTGGAATTGCACTCTTGCTGTCCTGTTATCTAGGTAATCACTGATCCACTTGTACGTGTTGTTGGTTACACCTATTGGCAGTAGTTTGAGTTTTAGCCCGCTCTTCCATATTTTATCAAAGGCTTTTTCTAGGTCTATCCAGACTGCAAGTGTTTTCTTTTTAACTTGAAATGCATCTTCTATCTCCTGCGAGATATATGTCACCTGATCTTCGGTTGATCTGTTTCTACGAAAACCTGCTTGCTGGGGAATAAGTCATTTTTTAAATTCCATATGCCAGGCTATTCTGGTGTTAACTATTCGTTCCATTAGTTCCCCCACACAGCTCAGTAGACTAATAGGTCTGTAACTGTCTGGCTTCATGTTGTCCTTCCCATGTTTAAGGATAGCAGAAATGAATTGGCTATCATACAGAACTACGTCATGTCTTTATATTTTTATAAATGGATAAATAGTAATTTACGTTTATTGTAAATACATTTTAAGAAAGTGTTTTTAAAGTTGGAACTTCCTAAATATATAAAGCTTAGTGCATGTCTGAAGCTCCCAACCTTAGCTATCACAGAAAGAATATCCATTCATACACAGCACTTACATGTTGTATCATTTTCTGTCAGTAAATAAAGATTTGGTGTTTATTTGTATCTTTAAAATGACATTGTGAAAAAAAAGTCAGCAAGGAAAACTATATAATTTGAGGCTAGGGCACCATAATATTTTATAACATAATTTTTTGAATTTTAACATTCTGTTAATGTATTTCATGTAGACAATTGAATAGGCTATCAAATAAAACCAATTTGTCTTAACATAAAGAAAAATAAATAAATAGTGGTCCACATATATTGCAAATACATTTAAAACAAAATATATGTTTTTAATGTTTGAACTGACCATAATATGTCATAATATATTTGTACAGGTCTGAAGCTCCTAACACTAATCCTCACCAACAATATCAATTTATACACAACATATGCAAATTTTATCATTTTTTATGAATAGATACGCTGATGTGCTAATTCTTTATGATAATCTTTGCTTACGATCACAGGAAGTCATTATTTCCAAACAAATGTAGCTGGAGAAAATCGATTGATCAGCTAATTACTTAAATTTGAACTTTTTTGTCTAAGAAAAAAAAGTGCAAATAACTCTTAAATTGTAAAGTTCATCAAAAGAAAGGGACATTAAAAATGTTGGATTGATCTAAGCTTCGAAAATTGTTTTATAAACTTTCCTAAAAGAGATCTAACATTACTAGCCACTCTAAGTGGTTTGTGTAAAAATGAGTCTAAAAATACGCCACCTGAAGTGGCTCAGGTAGTCTAGGAGTTAATTCATCACAAACAGAGCTCCCTGGGTTCCAATAATACGTATTTGACAGCAGATGCGTGGCTGATGACTGTAGATGGACATTTCATTTCGGGTTACGGAGAGACCATGTCGATATAATTTTATTTTAAATAAATAAGTAAAAACATCGATGTGTAGAAAAGATGGTTATATTCAGTTTTACGACCAATCTTCTTGAAGAATGTACGGCCCTAAAAAGGAGCAGAAGGGAATTTCCTGCCAGATTGGCCAGCCTTATTGAAATAATTGAAAGACCAAACACCACAATTTTAATTAATTATTGTTGCGGCCAAGATAAAAGAATGGGCCAGAAAACATCCAAACCAATTACTTTGATGTGTCATCACCACATGAACTCGCACATGCACGAAACAAACAAATGCCTGTGTGTGTCCTTGTTGCGTTTGTGATTTATAATTTGATGATAAAAAAAAATAAATGGGGAAGGGGGGGGGGGGGGGGGTTAAGGTTTGCCTCTCTGTATTCTACTGGCCGAGGCACAGGACATTCCACCCAAGACCACAGCCAATTGGACGATATCAGAATGTACTAACCAATGCTTTGTTGCGTATGTGTGTCTGTATGTACCTATGCTAGTTAGGACGATCTCGTAAGTCAACCCCAACCAAAGTGCAATGTAAGAGTCTCACCCTGAGGGCGCTTGTAAAATTTGTGTAAGAGTGTGATTATTGGACAGAGTTAATTGAAACAGAATATTTCCAATCCCTTTGTATGCGCGATGTTTGACCATGGCAAAGATAACAGAAGGCCGACATACTCATTGGAAAAGTACCCATGCAACGTCACATGTATAGGCCAACAAAATTACTACTCATCAGCAATCATAGTGTGCCAAAGTTTATAATCAATCCATACATCATCCACACAGAGAAATAAAACAAATAACGGTACAAAACACAACAAATCACAGTTGAGAGTGATCCTTTCCCAGAATCCTGCCATGGAACAAACTGAATATCCACCTTCTTTTATTTATTTACGGTATACAACAGCCAGCGCACCTAATGAAACCAGTCTTTTGAAATGATTACCCCTTTCAGGACAGTGAGTATTTTGGGAAATAATGGTCCCCGTGTTTATCGAAATCTGTTCAGCTTCAACCCAAAGCGCATGGGGTTGGAACAGTTAAGTCGGCCTTCGGTGCGTTCAATATGTAGTAACAAATTGTGTTAGCAAGTACATAGGTATAGTTACTTCTTTCACCATTGTGAGGGCCTTTAGGCGCCTCAGAGTGAACAGCTGTCCATTCGTGCGGTATCTGATCTGTATGCCAGTGTCACAGTCACGTGTTGCATCAGAAAGTATGGCTGCAAACAGCATGCTAAAACGTGTTGTAGCCAGCACACAGCCCTGTTTGACTTCATTTATGACTTGGAATGCTGCAGAAAGTTCACCATCATTCAATACGCGGGCTGGCATACCATCATGAAACTGGCGGACGACTTAACTTTTCAAGACAACCGAATTTCGCCATGATTGTGCTGAGTCCGTCCCTGTTGACGGTGTCAAAGGCCTTTGTCAGGTCAACAAATGGCGTGTACAGATCACGATGCTGTTCCTGATATTTCTCTTGGATTTGACGAGCTGCAAAAATCATGTCAACCGTCCCACGACCAGCTCAGCAACCACATGGACTCTCTGGCAGTAGCTTCTGCTCGAGATGAGTTTTTAAGCAGTTAAGCAAAATTCGAGCTAGAATTTTTCCAGTGATAGACAGGACGGAGATCTCTCTGTGGTTGTCACAAAATTAACGATTGCCCTTGCGCTTGTAAATGAGGACAATGGTGACATCTTTCAATTCCTGCAGCATATGACCTGTATCCCAAATTGAGCACGAAACAAGATGGCGTCCAGGCCGCCTGACTAATTTTTGCTCTCGTGTTATAAGTCGATCTGAATGCGGTTATATCATAGATTTTATTGGAGTTCAGTCGACGTCTTGCACCTGTATACGGAAATGTGCTGAGATTTCCCATTTGGGTCAACTAGTTCGTTCATTTGTGGTGTTTGTTTTTTTTATCCGATTATCCTGGCTAGTTTACATATCAACCCGGTTGCCCTGTGTCATATCTCCACGGTCTATTACACGCAGTAATATCCGCCTAGATAGGAATGCTATATATATATATATATATATATATATATATATATATATATATATATATATATATATATATATAGTGTGCTTCTGGTCCTAGCGTAGGACAGATTATCAAATAATACAAGTATCTTACAAAGCACACACAAACACCAGACACCAGAAAAGAAAATCAATCGACTCCACAGAAGTACATCCTGACTGTTCGGTACAAAATGAAGCAACGGCTATTTCATAATCTAACCCCCATCACCCAGGCTGTCCCCTCTTTTTTCCCAAACGCTTCCTTATAATGATGTCCCCCTTGTCTGCGCAGAACGCGACTTTAGATGAGTTTTACTAAGAACAGTACACCCGGATCTTGATAAGATTTCTACTAAGAACAGTACACCCGGATCTTGATAACATTTCTATCACCGTGTAGACATCTTGACATATTTATTATCTGTACTGTAACCTCTCAATGGGGAGGGGATGGGATTTTGGGGGAAACTTCATTACTGGAATAATGAATTACGCAAGGGAGCAGAAGCCGAACCATATTTCAGTGGATAACATTCTATGGTGATGCACCTGGGAAGGGGAGATCAGAAAGGCGTACACAAAAAAGGGGACGGAATGTCAACTATGAAGAGCAGGACAATGAAATCACATTCTTTGAGAATCAATCCAACGGTTCACGGTGTTGTTGTTGTTGTTGTTATTGTTATTGTTTAATCCCCACAGTGAGTCAGTTTACTTTTTTGTGCACAATCAAAAGTGCATTGGGTGACGGGTTGCATCAGCTTGTCTCACATTCCGAGCGTGCTGATGATGGTGAACATGTTTCCTCTAGACGGTTGTGCTTGGCTTTACTTTATCTGCGCGTCACTCACTACTACTTGGATCAAGTCTACACCCCCCCCCCCCCCTCGTTAGCCAGATTGCCACAAAACAGCTTGTTTCAATGGAGAACTGCGTAGGAGGGAAGGGGGGGGGGAGGGTAGGGGGACTGTCCATTTGTTAGCTATGAATCAACTGCATGGTCCATAACAGCTGTACCATACCGGAAAACCTCACTTAAGGAAGAAAACCGAGTACTTCAGGTGATCACTGACGTCATCAATAGCACTTCGATAAACGAAATCATGGAAATCATTACAGACATCAAACCACAATTTTATCGACGGAACACCAGTTCAAAGTACAATCAAAAATGTGTAAGAATGTCACCCCAGTAATGTTATATTTCTCTTCATCACGATAATATAAGATGCGCCCTTCCTCAGCAAACCAGCTCATCACATTTCAATAATCTTTCTTAACCTTCGCCCATCCCCATACAGAGCATTGCGACAATATTGGAGTGTATTAATACATCCAGGAAAATCCGTTCCTGGGGTGGAAAAGAGATTTCTGTGTTGGGGAAATATATATAACCTATTTATAGCACCAGCATCGGCATATCGGAGGCCAGAAAGGAAATCCTTGTTAACAACGTTTGTTTCCAGCTGACATCTCTATTTATATATTTGACATTCAATAAAGTCTCATCTTCTCTGTGAGCTACATGCTACACACACAATTATGGCCATCAACTGACACGGTAAGCTTACTAAGTGATGACTGCATGTTCAGTGACTTAAACTACAACGGTAGCACCAGCAGCCAAGGTGTACAGCACAGAGACATTGACTGAGTCTAATAATAAAAGCTATATCATGGTGCAAAATATTACTTAGTTGATATTATATTGCTATTATTTATGTTATTAATTAATATTACTATTAGTATTAGCATTTACTTGAATTATATCCAACTACTACACGTTTCGAACGTTTCTATTGTATGATACAGAATTAGTCTCATCTTTCCATAAAAATTACAATTGTGAAGAACAAAAAACGATTGTGTCTTTCATTATTTGTAAAAGGCTGTTACTATAGTATTAGTACATAGGTAATTATTATTATATCACATGGTATATGACCATGACACGACGCGACAACGTAATTTTAAGGACGAACGCCGTAGGAGAAGACTTATTAATATTATCATGACAGAAGTAGTCTTGTAGCTAGCAATGCATACTTGCTCAGCTGTTGGTTGTGTCAAGCCTGCTAGAGTAAAGCAAAAACAGGATTGCTCTAACGTCAATAGTTATTTTCAGAGCAAGCAATGATGTCGAAGATGTGTTAGGGATGTCAGTCTGATTCCAGTCAGCGTACTAGTTCCTAGCTTTGATTAAAAGTACTAATGTTACCTATTTACTGCTGGGTCGACAGTTACGTGCCGATAGCTGGAACCGAACCTATTACATATGACATGATACGCCAGTTATATTTCTCTTCTACACATACGCTCTCATGTTCTCATTAAATACCTGCGATGTCTTACAGACGTAGAGGCCGTTTTCTAAACCTGAATCTGGATACGTGTTTTCTATCGGCTTACCTTATCACAACAGGCGAACCTCACATTCCAGATTCAAAGAAAGTGGCTCAATGAGTAACGTCCCCTCGTCGATGAGACTACAGGAAATTCTAGATGCATTTTCAACACATAGCGTTTGAGAGCAAGACACAAACTAACATAACTTCTTCTCTTCGCTGATGACGCTGCCCGCGTGGCACACAGGGAGTCTACCCTGCAGTCCCTAACTAAGAATATGGCCAAGGCTTGTGATCTGTTTTCTCTGGTTAGGAAGACTGTGGTTATAAGTCAAGGAACTACCACCCTCAACAAGTTTCACTTTAAGCAACCACATAATTGCGCAAACAACAATTCTGTTATTTGGATCCAATGTCACGGATATCCTCTCACTTGACGAAGAAATCAATGTACTGATAGGAAATGCAGCTGCTACATTTGACAGATTATACAAAACAGTGCGTGAAAATAAGAAATGAACAATGCACACCCAGACTCGGATGTATCGGGCGTGCGAGCTATGCACTTTACTCTATCGTTCCGAAGTGTGGACCATTTACTCGAGACACGAGAGGAGCCTCAACATCTTTCATCTTCGTTGCCTACTCAAACAAAATGAAAATCAAATGGATGGACACAATTATCAACCGGGTTTTATTGTTTCGAAACAGGCTGCAACCCAATGTGAGAACATTCATTAGTAACCGAATCAAACGGACGAACACAATTAACAACCCGTTTTTATTGTTTCGAACCAGGCTGCAACCCAATGTGAGAACATTCATTAGTAACGGAATCAAACGGATGGACACAATTAACAACCCGGTTTTATTGTTTCGAGCCAGGCTGCAACCTATTGTGGGAACATTCATTAGTAACGGAATCAAACGGATGGACACAATTAACAACCCGGTTTTATTGTTTCGAGCCAGGCTGCAACCTATTGTGGGAACATTCATTAGTAACGGAATCAAACGGATGGACGCAATTAACAACCCGGTTTTATTGTTTCGAACCAGGCTGCAGAACTTGAAAAGATTACAAAACTGCAATCCATGGCCGACAGAAGAGACTGCAGAGCCCAGCTGCAATCAGAGAAACTCAGAAGACTGACTGACCACCCAATGCACCAGAGACTAAACAATTTCGGAAATGGGAAGCTAAAGCGAAGAGGTGGTAGAAAATATACCAGGTATTAGAAACAAAAACTGCCAGTCTGAAAAAGAAAGAAGAGATACTACCCTGAGTTTCATTACAGAAAGGGGGGGGGGGGGGAGGAGCATTCCTGAGCCTACCAAATGGCAGAAAAATAACACTGTCATTCGCTACTGGAAAATACACAATCAATTTCAGAGCGGAGGCAGAGGCACTGAGGACGGCAGTGGAAGAAATGGTGACAGGTAAAAGGAATGAAAGCCACATAGTCCTGCTTACAGATGCATTGGCCGTAGTCACAGCACGAAAAAGCCAGAAAAATACTGAACTTAATGAATTAAGAGCAGTACTCTGTCAACTATGCCAGCAGAACGCATCAAAAAGGGTAGTGGTGCAGTGGGTTCCATCTCACTACAACATCCAAGGCAACGAGGAGGCAGACAGACTGGCAAAAGACGGTGCAAAACTACCACAACCTTATACTAGTATGACATACGAAGAGTCAAAACGGCTTATTAGAGCTAGATACATGACCAAATGGGAAACCGAACATACTGGCTACACCAAAAACGATGCCTATTACCAGTTGAACAGAAAGGAGCAGGTCGTGGTCTTCAGACTTCGCACTGGCCACAATAGACTCAGGTACCACCTATTCAACAAATTGAAGATAGGTGGCACCGACGAATGCCCGTGTGGTACCGGGAAAATGACCGCTGAGCATTTGCTGCAAAACTGCCCGACATACGAGGATCAGAGAGAGCAGTTGTGGCCATCACCAGTGGCAACACTAGACAAGCTCTATGGCAGTGTCGACAGTCTCAGGATGACCGCTGCTTTTTTCGAAAAAATAATGGTTACTGTCTGACTACGTACGAAGAAAAAGAAGAAGAAGAAGAAGAAGAAGAAGAAGAACCAGGCTGCAACCTATTGTGGGAACATTCATTAGTAACGGAAATAAATGGATGGACACAATTATCAACCCGGATTTATTGTTTGCAGCCAGGCCAACCCAATGTGAGAACATTCATTAGTAACCGAATCAAACGGATGAACACAATTAACAACCCGGTTTTATTGTTTCGAAACAGGCTGCAACCCAATGTGAGAACATTCATTAGTAACGGAATCAAACGGATGGACACAATTAACAACCCGGTTTTATTGTTTCGAACCAGGCTACAACCCAATGTGAGAACATTCATTAGTAACGGACTCAAATGATGAACACAATTAACAACCGGGTTTTATTGTTTCGAGCCAGGCTGCAACCTATTGTGGGAACATTCATTATTAACCAATCAAATGGACGAGACCAGCGAAATAATGTAAAACAACTGCTAATCCAAACTGATGCTTTCCGGTGAGCTTTCAGGGCTTCTGTTATATTGTCTTATGTTTCATGTGTTACCTTTATGTTTGTTACCCACTTGGTAGGTGATTTTTCCTAGAATTCTTCTTGTCCACCGAAATTGAGAAACAAACGTGTTTATAGACTTCATGACTCATTAAAGGGGTTTACTCTTATCTTGTTATATGTATATCCGATTGTTACTCAGGAACCCAGAATATATGTATATATATTCAACTACTACAATGTGTTCTACTTGATGCATTGCTGTTTTTTTTAAATTATTTACCATTACCCCCCACACGGCTAGTCATTACGCCTCAAGCCTCAATAACTCGCAACACGCCTCACACACTTTGGTGTTAATCTTCAGGAACCGTTACGCTTTAAACTTCACCCTCTCTCTTAACGTTTAAATTTTTATTTACTGTGTTGTTTGTTCTCGTTTTTAACTTCATTCGACAATGGCACCCTCCTTTCAAGCATATACACAGTTGCATGTGTTAATCCCCAGTTAATTTGCTTTACACCACATTCCCCATCCAGACATAATCTATTGTGCATCCCTAACAAACACTTCGATCGGAAACGATAGTCCTTCTACAAAAGTATATTGCCCTAAAAATAATGTTGTTTTTAAAACAGACTGGAATCATATTGCTTATTATTGCTTGCAACACATTGTTTGTGTATTTAATGAATATTTAATTTTGCAGGATCTGTCCAGCATCACTTATGTAGTTTAGTCAGTAAGCCAAGTCGGTTACCTGGTATATGACATTTGTGGAGCGTGTTGCCTAGTCGACAGTGAGCAGGCTTAATTGACAGTCATTACAGTGTTCCAAGGTTTCGGGTTCTCGGACGGATATATAAATACAAATTCGGGCTGTGGTTCGTGTCAGGTTTGAATGCTCTTTCAGTCGACACAGCTGTAAATGGGTACATGACCAATGAGTTGAGATAGGTTAGAAACACCAATGAAGGTAATTGAGCACCCATCTTATTAGGTTGCGACTTAGTGCACGAAGAGTTATCTTCATCTCCGACGACAGCTGTTGCCATGGAACTGACCTTTACCTTGATCTATATGACATCTAACATATACGGGCTGTACTCATGCACATGTACATAAACAACGTAAAGTGAATGAAACCAAACAGAATAATGACAGTACAATTTTGATCTAGTTATCACGTACTGTCATTTACTATCACTCCTTTATTATACATATCGGCTTCTTTAAAGAGATAATCCATCTGCAGGAGCGGATGACTGAGCCGTTAGTAAACAGTTCTCGAAATATGAAGACACAAGTTCGAACCCAGCAGGATCTTGACTAATGTCAAATAGCAGCGGAAAACCGCGTGACTGCGAATCTTAGTGGTGGAAAATACATTTTATTTTTAATAAACGCGTCCATTTCCCGGGAAAACATTTCTCCATCGTTATACAACCACGTTACTAATGTTAAGTCTTTAGCAGCCTGCTGATTTGTGGACTCTGAAAACTGTCCTCGACATATACAATATATTCTTTATTAAAGAAATATTCCCCGCATTTTTCTGTCATATTCAGACGACACAATCTTACCAACGAAGAACAACTGGTTGTCTTTTAAACAAGTTATCCTGATTTTCATACTGCCATTACCAAATCTTATTCTGTTTTTGTTGGTCCTCTTTGTCTATTTTATGTCGCTGCTGAATTTTCCAGACCCTACTCTTTTTTACAGATTAATTTAGCCTGTTTGTCTATGCCACACCCGCTTGATGTTGAATGTTATTATGTTATTGTTTAATGACAGTATTGCCTATCTAGTCTTGAAAATCGTTCTTTATTAGCTGTACTTGACGATTGTAGCACAAGCTAATTAGCAAATATACCTGTAATTGGTGTAATTCAACATTCATTGACGATTTGGGCATTTTTGTTTCTGCAGTAAATCTAATTTTAGCAGACTCATAATCTCAACTCGTCACGGACCTACTGTCCTGGTCATCGTGAGATTTCGGAAAAAGGATGAATTGACAATATGACTTAAAAAATAGCTAGTCAATGAACATAAGAAATGAACAAGTCTGACACATAACATCAATCACTGACCTCATGTTAGAATGAATAAATCAGCAATCCACCACTTTAATATCGCATGTTCTCTCGGTGTTGACTGACTCTGCCTAGTCCGAACGCATGCCAACTGTGTTATCTGTCGTTCTTGTTATTGACCAACCTTGTGGTATTTTATATCGACTGGTCATCTACAAGAAGTATGTTAGACAGGCATATGTTGGCAAAGTTAAGCATTGTGATGTTCTATTTTCCACGCCATATTACAGAGCCATATTGTAGGACATATTTTATTTTATCTTTGGTTGAACATGTTAATTTTTTATTTTTTTTTGAAGGAGTGAGTCAGAGTTTCATATTGGACACACACATTTGACAGAAAACGTGTATCTGTATAATGCCGCCATATTTTGATTTATTCATTATCTTTGTTAGCCTTGTATTCCAAGCATGTACATATGGTCGGTTATATTCCTAAGAGCTGATTTCACTGCTATCCGAGCAAGTGCTTAGTTTCTCTCAGCAAGTCGTTCATGTCGCTCGTTGGTTGTAAACATCCTGATACGTCATCTCATGCCCCCCACTCCAATTGATCCAAGTTCAAAGCTTAGCAGACTGGACATTGATGGTGCATTTTTTATGATGGCATCGTCCAACTTGCGGTGACTGTTAGATGTTAACATGCAACTTATCTGTACGCAGTGCCCTTATTGGTGCATGCAAAGCTAGGATATCAGTTCATCTCATGGCCTGAATCTCGGCATGACCAGAACAGGTCCTGTAGGTTTGAGGAGTCTGGAGTTGCAAATCAATAATGTCCTATCCAGTTGTTCTGTATTTTCCGAGAAAGGATTGTGAGTCTCACATGACAACTGTCTTTGTTAAAGAAGTCTTAGGTAGCCATCACAAATCTTAGGGGATAAGGGATTGAATTGTAGTGGTTATTCCCCTGATTATCTGTATGAGCAATTTTGAGTCCCTCAGACAAGAACACAATTAATAGGTCACATGTGATTGTTAAGACACATTCGCAATATTCCAGTGTACACATGACATCCCAGGATCTCTGTTGCAGTATCTATGAGAGCTGCGTTAAGAGACTCTGTAACTGTATCTGTATCCAGTTCCTCTCTGAGAGCCAACAGTGGCGCAAATCTCCCTCATACTCTTGCTTGGAACACTTCGGTGATTTTTGGGTCCATTAGTTTGTCCAGGTCAAACTTTAGCCTGGTCACATCCTTCTTTGCGACTCCCTTCAATCGCAGACGCATGGTCATCATAACCAGATCGTGGTCGCTTCCTATGTCAGCTCCGGGGAAACCGATCGGAACCTCATCTGGACCAGTATATAGTCGATCTGGCTATGCACTTCATTGCTTGGGTTATGCCATGTCCAGCGTCTCGACGACTTGTTTAACCCAAACGTATTTGCCACCAACAGCTGGTTGCATCTTTCAAATTCTATGAGTCTGAGGCCCCGGTCATTTGTTTCTTTATTTCCGTATGGTCCACATGTTCCCCTCCAGTCGTGGACTGCATCTTCTCCAATTTTTGCATTCCAAATCCCCTGGACTACCAATATGTCTTTTTTTGGCGTTTCATGTATCAGACTTTGAAGTTGATCATATAATGCCTCTATTTCACAATCTTCGTAGTCTGCAGAGGGTGCGTAGCACTGTATTATGGTGATATTAAACGGTGCTGCCTTTAGCCGTAAAGTGATAAAACGGCTAGATATTTGGCGGTAACCCAATATGCATCTGGCTGTGTCTTTATGCACCAGTATCCCTACTTATGATTCATGATAAAAACGGCAAGTGTCTCATTGAGGGAAATGATGTACTGGCACGATGGACAGAGTACTTTTCCAAGCTATACAACTATGAAGGGCGAAACAAACCTGAGAAAACATTCCCCCCAACACCAACAAATATAGAGGATAACCAACTGATAACGAAGGAAGAGGTAATTGCAGCGGTAAAGACATTGAGAAGAGGGAAGGCGGCCGGCGTGGACAATATACCAGCAGAGCTCTTACAAGCAGGTGGAGAGGTAGTGGTGGAAGGCCTGACACACATCTGTAACAAAATATGGGCGACAGGAAACTGGCCGGACTTATGGACGAAATCTATAGTTATACCGCTACATAAGTCTGGAAACCTAAAGCTGTGCCAAAATTACAGAGCAATAAGCCTCATTAGCCACCCTAGCAAGGTCATGCTTAAATTAATCCTCGACCGATTGAAACCCCAAGCATAGAACATTATTGCCGAGGAGCAAGCAGGGTTCAGACAGGGAAGAAGCACTACAGAACAGATATTTAATTTAGGCTGCTAAGCGAGAAATATCTAGAACAGCAGCAAACACTGTATCATGTGTTTGTGGATTTTAAGAAGGCGTTTGATAGGGTATGGCATAAAGCGCTTTGGGCAACCATGAGGATGTATAATATCAACGGAAATATTATAACGGTCCTTGAACACC
Source organism: Ariolimax columbianus (assembly GCA_036924085.1). Taxonomy (NCBI): domain Eukaryota; kingdom Metazoa; phylum Mollusca; class Gastropoda; order Stylommatophora; family Arionidae; genus Ariolimax; species Ariolimax columbianus. The sequence continues at coordinate 8,702,214 of JAVGWX010000015.1, read as the reverse complement.
TGTATAACAAGGCGTCTAGTGCAGTTCTTGTGAATGGGAGGCGAGGAGACTGGTTTCGCACATCAGTTGGTGTGAGACAGGGGTGTACACTCTCTCCAACTCTTTTCAATATATTCCTTGAAGGAATTATGAGTGAGGCACTTGGAGGTCACGTTGGTACTGTCAAGATAGGGGGCCGAACGATTACTAACCTTCGTTTTGCAGATGATATCGACGGGTTGGCAGGTTCAGAAGCAGAACTCCAGGAATGGGTCAGAAGGCTCGATTAAACAGCTCTTGACTATGGTATGAAGATAAACGCTGGAAAGACAAAACTAATGACAAACAACGCTACGGGCTTCAACAGCAAGATAAAAGCAAACGGTCAAGAACTCGAAGTAGTTGACCGTTTTAAATATCTTGGGTCGATTGTCAGTGATGAAGAATCAAAATGTGAAGTATTGGCCAGAATAGCACAGACAATAGCGGCGCTTGCACGGCTAAACAAAATCTGGCAAGATAAACGGTTAGCACTTCGCACGAAAATCAGATTAATGCGCACACTGGTCCTGTCAATATTTCTCTATGCGTGTGAGACATGGACAGTTACAGCTGATCTTCAACGAAGGATACAGGCCTTGGAGATGAGATGTTTCCGAAGACTTTTAAACGTCACGTACAAAGATCGAGTTACAAACGAGGAAATCCGAAATAGAATTACGACGGCAATAGGGCCTTTCAAAGATCTCTTGGCAACTGTTAAAAGAAGGAAACTCACTTGGTACGGTCACATATCGAGATCAAAGGGTCTTGCAAACATAATCCTCCACGGGAAGGTACATGGCAGACGACGAAGAGGCCGGCCCAAAAAGAGATGGGAAGACAACATAAAAGAATGGACCAGTCTCCGACCAGAAGAGTCACAGGCAGCGGCTTCTGACAGAGAGGGATGGCGTGGAGTTGTGAGGATGTCTTCATGTGTGCCCCAACGACCTCACCGGTTACGGGATGACCTGACCTGATCTGACCTGACACATTACAACACGTGTTGGTGTACACATGACAACACGTGTTGGTATACATATAAGCCATAGTTTAGTTATCTCTACGAGGGCCAAACAATGTACACATCAAGGATACAATAACTAATGCGGGGAGTAAAGTGTGTCAGTGTTTATATCGATGTTGTTGTTTGTCTCACATGTTGTGTTGTGACAAACCGTGATAAAAATTATAACGTATTCGTCATCTAGCAAGATAATAAAAAATAGACATACTTTACATACTCTGTACACAACCATGTTATTCCAGTCCACTGACACTAACAATAACAGAGCATCCAATCTATTTTTGAATGCATTCACCACTCTCTGACTAAAAAAAAAATCCTAATATATAATCTGGACTTGTCTTTAAACAATTTGTAGCTGTGCCTTCTTCTTTTTTGTAAGCGATTGTACTTTTAAAAATTTGGTTTAGTCTAATTTAAACATTTCAATGATTAAACTTGTATTAAGTCCCCCCCCCCCCCACCCCCCCCCCCCCTCCCCGAACTCTCCTGACTTTTTATTTGGTGTCCGCGCATAATTTCTCCATGTTTTATAGAAATTCTGTAAGGCAGAGATCAGGGGTCCTGGGATATTCTTCCTTGTCAGGCACTTCCAGAGTTTGTCCCAAGGGACTTTATGAAATGCGTTCTCCAAACCCAAAAAGCAGAGATGCATCTCGTTATCATATTCAAGAGCCTTTTCACTTAGCTGTCTGAGTGTAAAGATAAGGTCTTGAAGACTTCTGTTTGCCCGAAAGCCACATTGAGTTTCGTCCATATTTGGCTCTGCTAGACCTCCTAATCGCTTTTCTAGAATCCTACAGTAAACTTTCCCATGGACACTGAGAAGGAAGATACCTCTGTGATTTTCACATTGTCGATTGTCGCCCTTTTTAAATATGTATTATTATGGCAACCTCCAAATCTCTTGGTATCTTCTTGTGGCGCCAAGCTGCATTGAGAATCCTCATGTCCTGCTGATTTACCAATCTTAATTTTCTCCAATGCTACATTTACTTCTTCCATTGTGATATTATCGTTTCCCTCCATGGCTCCCTCTTCTTGAATTGGGACTGTTACTTCCAGAGCTTAGTTTTCTTCCACTCCAAGGAGATCTGAGAAATATTCTTTCCATCTGTTCATTACCTCTTCTGGGGCAGTCAACAGCGCACCTTGTTTATCTTTAACAAATTTCAGGGGGCATTCCTTTTCCTTCCTCATGTTCTTTAGGGTCCTGTAGAACAGTTTCTAGTTTTTTCCAGCATTATTTTCCAGTTTCTCTCCAAATTCCTCCCAGAATTTCTGTTCGGTCTTGAACACAGTCTTCTTTGCTTCTGTTCTAAAATTTACATATTCTTTTTATTCCTTTGTTTGTTCTTCTGTATTCCGATCCCCTAGGTATTGCTTCCATGCCTTTTTATTTTCTCATATTATTCTTTTCACTTCTTCTGTCCACCATGTATACTCTTTCTCTTCCACCCTTCTTTGTTTGACCGCATGCCTCTACTTGCAACCGTTTGTTAAGACAATCAGGTCATTCGCCTGTTGTGTATTTGCATGGTGGAAGCGATGCCTCCTTACAGCCTCCATTCCTGCCGACCCGTTTTTGTCTACGGCTGTTTATTTATTCGCAGCTAACCTCCAAATTAGGAGGCCTTTCAGCAATCCCCAACCTGCTGACGCGTCTGATAAGAGCTAGGTTCCTCCCCCAGGTGATACGAAAGCTAATGACATATAATTTGCCGAAAACCTAGCCATAGTGGGAAGACCAAAAGCAAAGTTGGTTTGTGTGAGCTCTTCAACCCGCTGTGTCTAATCGGCATTTACCCACATGTCTTGCGTGGTAAATAACTTCCAACATTTAATATAGGCCGCTGAAACAAGAAGTTGTATCATAAGATACTGGAACCTCATGACAGCATTAATGAAGGAAGTTTGTAAAACATTTACAGATATAGAGAAAATCAAGAATGAATGCACAATGTTCTGCACGGGTTTCTTCGCATTAAAAACAGCAATGACCACCAGACCACTAAATATAGATTCCGAGTCTCTACACGATATAGGTAGCGACGAGGTCCTGCATGCGACCCAACACCACAAGTCAGGTAAAACGCCAGGTATAAATGGAATCACTGTAGAAAAATGCTCCAGTTGGCGGTAATGCAATTGCCTGCTGACTGGCATACTTTTCAACATGTGCCTTCATACGTGATACATTTCAGACCAGTAGAAGTGATCAAAGACAATCCTGATCCACAAAATTGTGTCAGAGAAATTCTGGCGTACTACCTGTCATTCTGCTTGCTATCAACTATTTTAAAATTGTTCACGAAAGTCGTTTCCTGCTGATTGGGAAAGCCACTCGACGAGAACCAACCGCGAAAACAGGCAGGCTTCAGGAACACATGTATTCTTAACCTCAAATTAAAGATACTCTTAAAGTGACTGATTGAATATTTGTATAAATAGTAATGCTTCAGTTCTTAATTAAGATTGCTACCATTTATCTCCAGTTAAGAATGTTTCAGTGTATCTGAAACTGTAAACGTGCTTTCATGTATTGCCTTCTTCCTTAGTCTCAGATTACAGTTATGTTATCTGTTATGGTAGGTCTTCCCGTGTTTGTGGGTATAACTAACCATATTACAATAATGACAGAAACAAACGACAATTTTGAGAATTAACTATGATTGTGGCAATAGTTTACAAGCTGGCATTCACAACATTAACAGATTCACCTGGGTTACTCAACATAAGTGTAAATGATACTGCTCTTTAACAGGTCCATGAGTTCAAGTATTTGGGCAGTATTTTTTCGGCAGACAGTAGGATCGACAGGAAAATCGAGACTATGTGTCACTAAACATCTGGGGTGACTTATCAGGTGTCACAACTGCTTAGGCATCCGATCATTAGTCTGGAAACAAATCAACTGCTGATAAACAGTATATTTATGCCGTCTGTGCTACCAGTCTGTCCAAGGCGCGTGAGTGCAGACTTTCTACATTTGAAATGAAGTGTTTGAGGAAGGTCATCGGTGTTACCAAGAGAGACAGATTGCGAAACGACGATTTTAGCAGTATGGACGGCACCACGTCTTGTGCATTTCCAAACATAAAATACGTTGGTTTGATTATCTCATGAGAAGGCAACCTTATCAACTTCCTCTGATGATTTACAAGGATGGTAGATCTGGCTATAGGGGAAGAGGATGACCACGAGGCTAGTAGATATATGCCATTATAGTGATTGTGTAGCGACACAGGCTCACACTCACGACACAACACACTTAGAGCAGGACATACGATTTAGGCGCCCCGTACACAAGTGGAAAGAACATTGACTAATTGATTCAATCCTTAGAGATCGACTCGCAAAACATTTATATATATATATATAGTCTGATCCTGGTTTGCCTTTCGGCGTCATGTGTATAAGTAACATCTGGACAGCGCCTTGGTGTGCACTTTGTATAAAGTGGAACTGGCTGCCTCGGATATTCCGTCAAACCATCTTTCGTGGGGTCGGCCTCTACCTCTGGTACCGCTGTGTTTAAGTAATAGAGCCATATGTGGGACGCTACTATATTCTGTGGCGATATGTAGCCAAATCACTGAATTTGCTGTTTTCTAATGGTCTAACACTGGCTTAGTGCCTATCTGTTTCCTGATCTCATCTTTCCTAATTCTGTCCCATCTTTTGACATTTAGCATTCGTCTCAGGCATTTAATTTCTGTTGTTTCTATTTTTCTCTTATCTGTTGCTGTCAGTGTCCAAGTTTGACCCTGGTAGTACAGCTAGGCATGAAAAGTGTGTTGAACAGGGCCCTTTTTGTGCCAATCTTTACATGCTTGTTCTTGTTTTGTTTAGTACATATGTGAACGATTTCTTCTTGCATTCTCCCATTAGATGATACAATGCTTCCTAAATAGTTGAAATCCTTCAGGTGCTTGATTTGTTGCTGTTCTATGTAGATCTCAGCGGTTGTTGCTGTTCTATGTAGATCTCAGCGGCTGTTGTTGTTCTATGTAGATCTCAGCGGTTGTTGCTGTTCTTGGTAGATCTCAGCGGTTGTTGTTGTTCTATGTAGATCTCAGCGGTTGTTGCTGTTCTATGTAGATCTCAGCGGTTGTTGCTGTTCTATGTAGATCTCAGCGGTTGTTTCTGTTCTTGCTATCTGTCATTGTTTCAGTTTCACTAACGTTGATTCTCATGTTGTGTCTTTCTACAGCTAAGTTAAGGTTGTTTAAGCGTTGTTGCAGCTGTTCTTCAGTGTTTGCAACGAGTGCTTGGTCGTCGGCGAAGAGGAGTTCGCTATAACTGTTATCATCGTTAGATTCTTTACTGATTTGGTTCATGTAGGGGATTTAGCACACACCTCCGTCTAACTTCGGTTTTGACATAAACCGCTCCTACTCAAAGGCACTTGTTCGTACCGTGCACTGACTATTTTTATACACACATTCACAAGTGCTTATCAAGTGCTGACTAATCCCATAGTTCTTCAGTGTTCTGCACAGCTGTTGTCGGTTAACCCTGTTGATCGCTTTATCTAGATCTATGAGTACCAAATAAAGAGTTGCAACATGTTCAATAGGTTTTCTGCTAGTTGCATAAGGTAAAGATGGCATGGGGCAGCCCTTGTTTTTTTTTTTATCAAACCCATTTGCGCTTCGCTTAGTTGGAAATCTATGGTTGAGCGAAGTCTAATTTTCTACTATTTTACAGAAAATCTTTCCCGTGTGGCTCAGCAGTGAAATTCCTTTGTAAGTTGTGCAGTCTCTTTTACTATCTTTCTTCTTCCATATGGGAACGATTATGACACTTCTCCAATCTGCAGGTGTCTCTTGGCTGGTCCATACTATGGTGAACCATCTCTGAAGCCAGGCTATTCCCGCACCGCCCGCCGCTTTGATCAATTCATATATATATATATATAAGTTTCTCACTAGTAAGTTTTCATTTATGTAAGCCTGTGGCTGTTCTGCCTGCAAAGAGGTTTTCACATTGCAAATATGAACGTGGCTGGAAGAATAAATATTCCGGACTGAATAAGTTAAAACTATACATTATGTGACGGCATTCCCCCCCCCCCTCCCCTTCTCCCCCCCCCCAAAAAAAAAAACACACACCAAAAAACAAAAACAAAACAAAAATAAATTAATTTAAAAAAATTGATGGAAACTGTGACCCTGACAGAACAGAAACTTGAAGCATTGGGTATGTCATTGTTATAGGTAATGTAAAACTGAAAACGTTTCTTAGTTATGATGATGGTTCGGGTGAATGCAGTGTGTACAGTGTACAGATCAGACTAATCACCATCTCTACATTCAAGGTTGGCTACAAGGCATATTCAACATGTTTGGTTTTTGTCTCGGTTATTGACTCATATCAATTATTTTCTCTCCATCCTGTTTGTTTCCTTCCCAATTGTATCACAATGCTTAAATTATACATATCCAGAAACATAAATCTTTCTTACTAAACTAGAGGTACACATTTTCTACCTGTACATTTACCTTCAGTATTGTCTACAAATTTGGTTTTCTTCAAAGTGTTATACTTCTTTACTTGACGTTGTACTTTTTATATATTTCTCGTTGTCTTGATTTATCTTTTACGTACAAATTGTGCAGGACATACATTTCTTTGATTATGTTTTCATGAATAGTGACAATTCCTTGACCCTAATGTCTAAAGGTAATAAATTGTGTAACTTCAGAAAAAAAACAAGATGAACTCTGTGGCCATGGCAATACAGGAACGTGAGAAAAATGGTATGTTGTGACAAGTGACAGCAATCTAAAACTTTTCTAATACTTTTAATGGTCATATTATTTCAGTGATTTACTCCCCCTCCTTTGCAGCTCACACATTGTTGTATTTGATTACATTATAACAGATCAGAGTCGACAAGAAAACACAAACATTCACGTTACATCACATTATCATCACTGGGAATACTTTATTATGAGAATAAAGATAACGGGAACTAAAAGAGACTTCATACCAAACACCTGGTCCATACTGAGGTAATTTAACGACCGAAGTGTGTACGTACAGGCAACTAATGCTACTTCGGCATACATTTCTTTTCCCATGTGCTGAAATCCACTATTCACCTATAGGTATGTTCAGAATCCAGTGATGCCATGTTTTTTATAAACTGTAAAAATAAGCACCATAACAAACTGACCTTCATGAACTTAATACTGATCACATTTTAAGAAAATACTTGTCTAAATCAGCAGCTCTTAACACGTGGTCAGGGAACCCGTGGGGTTCATGGTGTACACTAATGGGGCCTATGAAGTACACTAATTGGGTGTATGATTTACTCTTATGGGTTCCACGAATGCTTGCAGAAACAAAATGATCTTTTATATTTAAAATTGAAAGATAAATAGAAAAACAGAAGCAAGAACAAATACAGCACAAGTTGATTTAGACAACGTTTACACAAATAGATAAATGCCGATTAAACATACGCCCTGATGGGAATTTGAACCGATAAGGCAGGTAACTGGATATCACAGCAGAAGGGTAAACCGTGAACGTATATTTTGGAAAACACCAACACGAAACTGAATATCAACGGATGCAAACAAGACAGTCAAAATACTATAAGAAGATATACATTTTCTTTCGTTGGAGCAATCCAACAGATTCGTTGTAGCCTAGATCGATTAAAGAATGTAACTCGGTAAAACGATTGGTCCATGCGATTGTGCGTATGATACGATCAATAATATTACATTGAATTTAGCTGAAATGCCTTTCAGCTGAGTCTCAGAATTTACAGTGGCTTTATTTGAAACGTAATAGTACATATTATGATTATACGAATGCAACCTTTTCAATGCAAAATGAAGTTTTTCTTCCAGCCATCTTACAAAACGCAGCTGTTATCGCAGGATTTATCTGTTGATTGGCTTCACGTGTTCCAATCCAGACGATAATCAACTACCTCAGTGTGTGTTATGTTATTACATATTCTCCGTCGAGAACACGAAGCCGTCGAAATTGGAAAGAAATTTCAATACAAAACATTAAGAACATTGCTCAAACATGATTTTTTTCTACAAAATTTAAGTAGCTGGAATTTTTTTTAAAGTACAAAAATGATCAAAATAACTGCAACTTGTAACAATTACAGTGCAGAGAGGTCCTGTTGTGAAGCTGCTCAACTAATAGCAAGAACCGGAAAACCACACACAGTAGATGAAGAACTTATATTACCAGCTGCAAAAATCATAGTTTCTGATTTGATCAATGAGAAAACTTTGTCAAATGGCGCAGTAAATTAGCGAACTGACAGTTTGTCAACCATTATCAAGAAATAGTTATTAGAAAGAGTTTACACGCCCCTCTATCTTGCTCTGTAACTGGACGAAAGCACAGACTTAACAAATAAAACGACCTTATTGTGCAAAGTTAGATATGAGCACCATACAGATATCTGTGAAGACTTACTGCTCATCTCCTCCTTGGGGCATATACCAGCTGAAGAAGTATTTAACAGCTTAAACGAGTCTATCCTATTTCAAAACATGGATTGGTTGAAATGCGTTGGGATTAGCACAGATAGGACACGTGCAATATCTAAATTGGAATATGAAGAGGTGGGGGGCGGGGGGCAGAGGGGAAGAGGTATCTTTATGTAGCAAAACCTACCACTGCTTCGGGGCTTATGACAAATCTAGCACGGAAGGGCTCACTAAACATCACAACACACTAGATAAACACACGTTTTTTGGATGATCTAAAAACACAAGTCACATGGGAGGGAGATGGGGTAGGATGTTGTTTTTAAAACATACAAGTTAGCCATCTATTCATACACCCAACATAGCAATTAACTATTATATTTTTACACAAAAGTACAGGGACACACCGACAAGGTCACAACATCTCCCCTCGATATCTAATCTGTTCTTATAAGCTTAAGAAGGAGGCATTTACTGTGATATTGACAGCTGACATGTCCCATATACGTTAACTTAACTTAACGTCTTTATACTGGTTTAGAAGACCCTGCAGAGTCTGTATACAACCAGTTACATTTACATCACCTTGTTCTAAAAGCTATGCGCATCCAGTTTATTCTTAAATGCATTAACTGTCCCTGTCTCCACTACCTCCCCTGGCAATGCATTCCAAGCAGACACCACTCTCTGACTAAAAAAATATTTCCTAATATCTAACCTGGACCTCTCTTTAGTCAGCTTGTAGCTATGCCCTCGTGTTATTGTAGGTGGCTGTATTTTTAAAAACTTGTTATAGTCTAATTTATCGATTCCTCTGATCATCTTATAAACCTGTATTAAGTCACCACGAATTCTTCTCTCTTCGAGACACTGTAGGCCGGTTTTTCTGAGTCGTTCCTCATAACTGTACTTCTGGAATCCAACTATCATCTTTGTCGCTCTTTTTTGTATTCTTTCTAGCATGTTTATGTCCCCTCTATGATAAGGACTCCACACCTGTACACAGTACTCCAATCTAGGTCTAACTAAAGCTTTATACAGTTTGACGATCACTTCCTTGCTCCTATGTTTAATATTTCTTTTTATCATACCTAACATTGCATTTGCCTTTTTCACTGCTACCTTAACTTGCTCACTGATCTTTCCTGTATGATCTATTATAACCCCTAAGTCCCTTTCCTTATCTATCTTTCTAATATTGTTTTCTCCCATTCTGTAATTATGTTCCATATTGGATCTACTACCCATGTGGATGACTGTACATTTATCTACATTAAACTCCATTTACCAGCTTACAGACCATTCTCGAATTTTATCTAAATCCGACATCAGTATATCCACTTCCGCTTTAGATGAGACACTACTGCATAGTTTTATGTCATCAGCAAATTTTGCAATCATGGATCTCATATCAATGTCCAAATCATTTATATATATCAAGAACAAAATTGGTCCCAAAACCGAGCCCTGTGGCACACCACATTTCACTTCACACCACTCAGAGTACTCCTTATTTATGCCCACCCTCTGCCTTCTTCCCGTTAACCAATTTTCAATCCATTTGGCAACTTCCCCACCTATTCCATGTGATTTTAACTTTCGAAATAATCTTTGATGAGGTACTCTATCAAAGGCCTTTGCAAAGTCTAGATAAATAACATCCACTGGCTCCCCTTTATCTATGATTTTAGTAACCTCCTCCATGAATTCTAATAGATTTGTTAAGCATGATCTCCCTCTAGTAAACCCATGCTGACTATTTCTAATTAGATTAAATTTGTCTAAATGCATTACAATGTTTTCTTTGATTATTGACTCTAACAATTTACAGACTATGCTCGTTAAACTCACCGGTCTATAATTTGCCGGATCTGATTTTTTGCCTTTTTTGAATAAGAGGATCACTCCTGCATCTTTCCAATCCCGTGGAACAATCCCTTTTGTAAGTGATTGAGAACATAATATAGCCAATGGTTTTGCTAGTTGGTCTCAAATTTCATACAGCAATTTTGGGTGAATACCATCTTGACCTGGACATTTATTCACTTTCAATCCCTCCAATTTTTTAAAAACCATTTCCTCTGTAATACAGATTGATCTTAATCCCGCTGTATCCATGTCTCTTTGAGAGGGCCTACTTTGTCTTTCGTTCTTTGTTTATTTCTAACATAAGAAAAGAAGCTTTTACTGTTAGTCTTGATCCTCTGAGCAAGTTTTTTTTCAAAGTCTATTTTTGCTGTTTTATTCGCTTTCTGAGATATGTTCTGCTTGTCCAAATATTTTACATATGTTTCTTTTGATTTACCTGCCTCTATATATTTTTGCCATGCTTTATTTTTTGCTCTTCTACATTTCACTACAAATCTAGTTATCCACTTTTTACGCTTGGGGTTTACCTCCCTACATGGAACACATTCCTCTTTTATCGTTTCTAGAACTGTTTTAAAACTTTCCCACTCCTGTTCAACATCTGTTCCTACAAAAATATCTTTCCGGATTATGTGGTTCGCTGCCTCTTTCATCCTCTTAACATCTGCCTTAGAGTAGTCGTATGTTCGCGTGTTTATGTTTACTTCTTTCCCTGCAATAAGATCCCAACGGATGATTTGATGGCCACTTGAGCCAAACAGTTCCCCAACGGTAACGTTTTCAATCATATTTTCTTCTGTGGTAAAAACTAGGTCGAGTATGTTTTTGCCTCTGGTGGCTGCTTCTACATGTTGAATTAAAAAATTGTCAGTTATGCACTTAACAAAAGGTTTTGACTATACAAGTGCTTCTGCCATATCCCATTTTATTTCTGGATAGTTGAAATCTCCCATTAATAATAATTTCCCTTTACTTGCCTTTGCTATGCTACTAATCAGCTCCTCATCTTCCTCTTTTTGACTTGATGGACATCTATAGCACACTCCAATCACTGTTTTTTCACCCCCACTTTCTATTTCTCCCCATACGCTTTCATTTTTGTTACCACATGATAAATAATCTTTGATCGTTATATTAACAGAATTTATACAGTATTATTACAGTGTATATTAGCGCCAACACATCTCCAACACACTTTATTATTTTAGTTGTCGGCTCCGATCAACTATTTTCTTTCCATCCTTATTTTTTTTTCTTTCCATCCTTATTTGTTTTCTTTCCAATTACAGTTCTGCACTAGTATTAGAAATAGTTAATGTACACACCATATCCAGACACATGTACGTTTATTACTAAACTGTTACCTTCAGTCTTATCCTCAAATTTGGTTTTCTTCTAACTGCCATTCCTCTTTCAGTGTACTTGTTATATATTTCTCTTTGTCTTGATTTATCTTGTACGTCCAACGTGTGCAACTCGTTGATTATGTTTTATTGAATAAATGAATACATTCCATGACCCTAATGTCTAAAGGTAATAAATTATATGTCTCCAGATAACAACAAGATGGACACTGTGACCAAGGCAAGACAGGAACGTGAGGAAAATGGTATGTTGTGACAAGTGACAACAATCTTAAACCTTTTTTAGATAAATGATTGTCATATTGTTACAGTGAATTCTTCTCCGTTTTCACTGTTTGAGGGGGGGGGGGGGGGGGGGAAGAGGGTTTTGATGCTTGCCTGCTGACAAGAAGGTCAGGGGTTCGAATCCCCGGTACGGCATATGTTGTTTTTTTCTGTTGAGGATGAAATAATCAAACATAGCCAGCACACGACGTGGCGACAGCAGTGGCCAGTGGCGAAGCGGCTAGTAGTCCTTAGCCTAAAAACCCCTCGACTACCTCAGCAATACGAAAAAGTCGTATGACAGTCTGATGTTGGCATATGTTGCAATATCTATGGTGTCAATACTTTTTTATGAGAATGAAGACAACGGAGACTGGTCTATGCAGGAGAGATTTGGGGAAGCTGCAAAATCACTTACCTCCAATTTAGTGCATAGAAATGCTGAGGAAGTATTTAACAGCTTAGACGAGTTTATCTTATAACAAGACATGTATTGATTGAAATTGTGCTGGAATTAGCACAGATGGGGCACGTGCAATGTCTGGATAGCTAACTGGACTTGTATCATAAAGTAAGGAAACCATACCTTCAATGACTTAGTAACATTGCTGAATATATAGGGAAAAAGTAATTGCTAAGAAAATACCTGAAAAAGGAAAACAAATTTATAAAAAGCAAATCATTTAATTCGAGACTTTTTGAGCAGCTTTGCAAAGATGTGGACAATGAGCAGCATCAACTTGTAATACATGGTAAAGTTTGTTGGCTTATTCGAGGTCAAGTTTTATCTGTTTATTCTCAAATTTACGTGTAATAAAATGTCTTTCAATACATTGCTTACACTCATATGTACATATAGATTAGCATACATTGAAACAACAGCAAAGCTCGCACGTAGGCAGGCGTATTTTGGTAAGAGAAGAAAACAAATTTGGAGGTACTGGTACAGTTGGGGGTGAAAAGATAATCATTTACCGAAATCAGGGTTAGAGTTATTTGTTATATGTTATTTAGGTCACATAACAAGACATACCGGCTTGTTGAAGACCAAAATGGAGGGTAGGGTGGAAGGCAGTCGTTCAAGAAGCAGACAACGCTTTAAGTGGGTGGATAACATCAGAAGATGGACTGGATTGCACAATTACGGAAAGAGACAGAGTACATTGGAGATCCATTGCAGCCGACCTTCAATGCGGAGATGGTACCTGGATTGAACTATAATATAACATTGTTTCCATTGGCCTTGAACTTGACCTAACATTTATACAATGTAAGCTTTCCTCGCTCTGTTTTACGGCTTTAACAATAAATGTTAATAATGTATATATGTGTTTATAATTTACACTAATGCATTGATTTATGTTTAACAGCCGGTTTACCTATAAATCCTTTTTAAATGCGCATATTTTAGTATATTGATATTCAAATTAGGATCATTGAATTGAGTTACCGTTAGTGGTGCGTTTCGCTAAGCTACATTTTTAAAGAAACCTGTCGTTTGGAAGTTAGCAGACGTAGTGGTTAGTTGGCAGTTGGTTAGTTCTGAAATTATTCAGAATGTAAGTTAGTTTTTAGTTTAATGGCTTTTGTAAAGACAAAAAAGCGTGTAACGTCATACATGTATGATCCATTCATTATTGAATAATTTGTCTTGAAGAAGAATAATGGCTGTGAACAGAGAAAACTTGACAGTGAAAGATTTGGATGATGAGGAGAGTGAGACAGTAGTGGGCACATGGTGGGAAGAACTGTGATGAATGAGACATAACAAAAAAGTGGAATATAAAGTGTTATGGTAAAGAGGGAGATCTGTTACTAGATAGGCAAGAGAAGAATTGTAAATGGTAACGTAGAGCGAGACAATTTCAATAATAGGAATGGGAAAGGATGGATACTTGTTCATAGATTATGTGAGACAGTTCAATATCGTAATGATAGAGATAGGTAAAGAGAGAGAAGGAGAGAATACAAGTAAGAGATATCTAGAGATGTTGAAGTTCATAAAATGAGAGAGAGAGAAATGTTTGTAACAACGATACGGTTATATTAGTGATTATACAGATAGTATTTTCATGATTGTATATGTCTCTATCTACTAGGGCCGTGGGAAGTCGAGATCAGTTATGGAGGAGAGGCAGATCTTCACAGACAAAACGTCATTTGTGATAAGAATCCAGAACACCTTAAATTTGTTCCTGTAGATGAGTTTGATGTGGGCCATCTTCCCTCTGGCTGGCAAGACAACCTTCTAGTGGATATGATCCGAACTATGTCAGAATTAACCGTCCGCGTGTCAGTCAAGTATGTCAGTGAGGGGAGACCTGGGACTGTTACTGCAAGTGGCAAGCCTTACCCATTCTACAAGAACAGGGGTAGTGACATGATGAGAGTAGGGACTGGGTCGGTGTGGGGTGTTGACATGAACCCAGACAAAGACAACAACCCAACCTGTGGGTGTAAGGAATGTCTGAACTCTCCTACATCAAAAACACAGTTTGCTCAAATTTATATAAGTACAGCGGTCCATGTTGTCTGGGATGGCCTAGAGGGGGCAGACACGACGTGTCATCTCTTCTTTGATAGAGGTGGTACACCTGATAAGTGTGATGGGGTCATCGCTCTCAGTGGTACGTCACGGGTGATGACTGATATTGGTGCTGACTGGTGTGTCATGGTATATGTGACCCATAACCTGGATCTGGCACATAGGCTAGACAAGATGGTTGATCACCAACGTAATTTGATGAGCTTATTGACGGAAAAATATGGCCCCAGAGAAAACCCCCCTGCTAGATATAACAATCAGAAGACAGGATCTGAACCTGATCCTCTAGAGAAGATGGCTATTATAGTGTCCCACCCTCACGGATGTAGTAAACAGGTCAGCGTTGGTTATTGGACCAACATAGATGGGAGGAAGGATGGTGATAACCAGGTCTCATACACTACAGCCACTTGTCCTGGGTCTAGTGGGGCTCACGTGTGTCTGGTGGGGGAGGGGATGGAGTACATCTATTCTGGCCATGTCCACTGTGCGAATTGTGAGGTGAATAAAGAACTTAATTTGGGCTCTTGGGTATGGTCTCATGTACCTAAGAAATGAGTGTACATATATTTAACATGAAATAAGTTGTACACAAAATGTACATGATTGATTTTTTTGGGTGCACATGAAGAGCTGTATAGCTGTCACTACTATCATCACGTGTCAGGCAGCTGGTCACTACTATCATTATATGCCAGACTACTACTGGTCGCCACTAGCATTGTGTCAGACAGCTGGTCACTACTATTATAATGTATCAGACAGCTGGTCACGAATATCATCATATGACAGACAAATGATCACTACTACCATCACGTGTCAGACAGCTGGCCACTACTATCATCAAGTGTTAAACAGCTGGTCATTATTTTAATCATGTGCCAGACAGCTGGCGACTGCAATCATCATGAGCCAGTCAGTTGGCCACCATTATCATCATGTGTCAGTCAGCTGGTCACTACTAACATCATGTGTTAGATAACTAATAACTACTATCATCATCATCAAGGCACATACGTCTATTAACATCTTGAATCACAATCATGTAATATGTCAAAAATGTGCACACGATCATTGATCTTTATATCTTTACTGTTTTGATTCATCATCATCATTTCGGTGTACTTTTTCTCTCCAGCCATTACAATCATTTCCCACTACATTTGCTCTCATTAAAGAAGACTACGGCAAATATATTTGTTTGCTCTTGCAGAAGCATTTTATGTCAAGCAATGAGGTTCGCTAGCAATATGCACAACTCTCATTAGTCCCCTTCTGCAACAAGCATGGAGGTACAGAGACCCTAGTATTACCTCCTCAATAAAGGACCCAGGGATCCACTTGGGGACTTTTCTAGAATGATGTTTAATAATTTAACTATTGACCATCTTCCATGCCATAATGCTAATAGCATGCACTGTCACGCAATGTTGGGCGGTGTTGTCCGTCGCGAATTTCCTACCCAGCCCAACTTTCTTAACTTTATTTGTTGTTCCAGGGGCTATTGTTGACTTATTTTCTCTGGGTCTTCAATTTCTCACCATGTCCTGCAACTTTATGCTCATTATTTTTCATAGGCATCTGTTAACAAAAGACTGGAATCCTTGTTGTATGGACTAGGTCGTTCTCCATGTTTCAACTCCATACGGTAGCACCGACATGACAGTGGCGTTGAATATTCTAACTTTCGTTTGAATCTTAATTTCTCTGAATCTCCATATGTTATTTAGTGTCAGTAATACCCCTCTTGCCTTCACGATTCTGTTCCTTATATCTGTATCTGTACCTCCTGATGTGTTTATTGTTCTGTCCAAATAGGTAAATGTATCCACTTCTTCCAACGGCTCTCATTCTAACTTGATTGGCTCTGTGCTGATATTGTTGTGTTTAAGTAGCTTGATTTTCTTAATGTTGATATTCAGTTCCAATTTGGCTGATTGTTCTTTGACCCCATCAAGTTTCTCTTGCATTTGACTATGACTGTGTGACAAAACTACGAGATCATCTGCGAAGTCCAGATCTTCCAGTTGTGACAATAGTGTCCACTGAATACCAGTTCTTTTTCCCTCGATGTCGTCATTATCCAATCTATTGCAAACAAGACAATAAATAGGGGAGAGTAGCCATATTTGTCTCAACCCTCTTTGCACACTGAAGCTGTCAGTCAGTGCACCTTCATGTACCTCTTTACTAACTGTATCTTCTTACATATTATGTATAAAGGTTATGAACTTCTCTGGTATCCCATAATGTCTCAACATTTGCCATAGTGTACTTTGATCCACACTGTCAAATGCGTTTTCATAGCCTATGATTTCCATTCAATATTTTGTTATGCTATGATGCGTAGATTGGCTATATGATCTGTGCATGATCTTCAATGTCGAGATCCTGATTGTTCCTCTCTGAGCTTTTCGTCTACTTCGAATGATAATCTATCCAAGATGATAATGTTGAATATCTGACTTGGTACTGATAGCAATGTAATCCCCCTATAATTGCTGCAATCTGACAGGTCTCCCATCTTAGGCAGTTTAATCAGATGCCTTTATTTCCATTCTGTGGGCACTCTCTGCTTTTCCCAAATCTCATCGAATAACTCTTGTAATGTATGTGGCCTTATCTTTATCTGCTATTACAGCTTCTTACGCTATTCTATCTGGTCCTGCAGCTTTCCCTTGCTTGAGTTTATGTATAGCCTTTTTGATTTATATGTTACTTGGTGGTTGCATTTCAGACTCTCCTGTGCTGATATAATGTTTTGATGTGTCTTTTGGTGGAGGTATGTTTATACTTATTTTAAAATAATCAACACATTGTTTCTATTGTTCCTCCGATGATGTCAATATCTTGCCTTCTTTATCTTTGATTGGTTTGTCTGTCTATATATTTATGTGCCATTTTCTTTGTTAATGAGTAGAGCTATTTAATATGTCCTCTCTGCTGCCTCGTGTGTCAACTTGTAAATATATTTCCCTTTAGATTGTTCTTTCACATGTCTTGTTGGCTGTAAAACTATCATTTTCCCGCTTTCGTGTTTCAATTTCGGCAGTTGTTGAATATTGCTTTCTTCTATTTTCGTTTTTCTATTGTATGTAATTTATATCTTGTGATTCAATTCTTGAGTTGGGTTCTCTTCAATCCTACAGTCTCTTTGCCTGTCTTATTCCACATCTCTTTTCCACATGCTACTTATATCCATCTCTTCGTGCTCATATAGCTTATGTAGAGCTTGGTATCTCTTACTAAGTTGTATGCTATAATACGTCTGTTTTCTGTTCTTGTAAGACGTCTACGTTTTATATTGTTTTCCTTGCGCCCTGTACTGTGTACTTTTGTAGTTTGAGCTGCAAGATCCCCAGCAACAAGTGGTGGTCTGACACAACGTCCACACCTCGCTTTACTCTTACATCTGGTAGTGCACATATGAATGCTTGACTGACACAGATGTGGTTAATCTGATTTTCCGTCATGTGGTCTGGTAATCTCCAAGTGACCTTACGTACCTTCTAGGGTGGAAACATACTTCCTCCAATTATCATCTTGTGTAGCACACATAGCACAAACACATCTCCATTATCTTTCATCTGTCCCATTCATTATCTTCCAATAATCTGTTTGTAACCCAGGTTGTCTGTTCCCATTTAACAATGACGTTTCCCAATAATATTAAGAGATCTCTCTTTTTCTGCATGCTAAGGACTTTTTTCCAGCTCATTGTAAAATGTTTTCTTTTGATCGTCCTCGACCTCTCTAGCTGGGACAAAGTGCTGAATGATGTTGATGATTTTGTTCCTAGTTATAAAGCTTGCGCTCATTATTCTATTGGTAATAGCCTCCCACTTTTAGAGCACCCTCCGTGCCTCTCTAGAAAGCATCAGTGGTTCACCGTCTGTGGGTTGGACATTAGTTTCCTTGTTTATAGAATAAATTATCACTTCCCCAGTTGTCAGTTTCATGTTTCCTGATTGTGACCATCTTGATTCGCACAGTCCTAGTACTGCCATGTTGTAATTATCCATCTCTTTAACTATCTGTACTGTTGTCCCTGTCTAGTACATTGTTCCCAAATTCTAAGTAGTTGTATTTGTTTCTTTCTTGGTATTCAGAAGGGCAGTCAGCTATGGGGATTCCTTGCGCCTTTCACTCCACTGCGACATTCATCTCATTTCCGAAGGCCCTGACTTTCCCCAAGACCGTTTACTTTTGTTTTTGTTGTCTATGTTTTCCCCGACGACCTATCCAGTTTGGGTAACCCTTCTGGAGGCTTTCATTTCCACTGACTTAGATCCTGGGATGGGATCAAGATGCTGAGCAGCGCATGAGCTGCAGTGGTCAGCGACCCATAGCTGACTGCTAGCGTCAGGGCCAGCGAACCATAGCTGCCAAGACCCTTCTACACCTTCACGCGGTGATCCTGGATAACAGGCTGCAGTAAGGCAGACTGGCTAAGGAGAAGGGATCGAAGAGGGAATGCTAACCCGGTACTCAAAAAATGCTTGCTGAAGTCGGATGTGTTGGACCGAAAGGTGCAAATATCGCAGCCAAGCTGTAAACAACGACACAACGCATTCCGTTCTCTGGACTACATTCTGCTACTTGAGCCCTTTCAGGGTTTGGTAGTGGGAGATTGAGAACGAAGAAGAAGAAGAAGAAGATCCTGGGATAATTGAGACATGCAAGATGAGCTGAAGAAGATGGAATATAAATAAATCCTAAAAGACGGATGGCTCCCCAACTCATCACTCACCTGATCTTTCACACAGACTAAGGTTCTGCTGAAAGTTGTGTAACCTTCTGGGTTTGAAAGAGGACAAGGTCTCATATGTGATAAAACAATAAAAGAGCTAAAGAAACAATACCTCGTATGGGATATAAGAAAAACGAGCTAATGACTTCTTTTTCCTGATGAAGATCAGAAGATAAAAAACATAATGAATTGATAGAACAGAAAGGGAAATGTTGTGAGTGAAGTGATGTCCTTTTATTTAAGTATGAATTTCAAATCAGAGGTCAGTCAAAGACCATCTTATTATGGACAAATAAAATATAAGAAGATTAAATAACATGTTTGTGTGTTATCATTATTTATTCTATTCTGTTCCAGTAGAAGCATAGGGTTACCTCTAGAATACATGTACACAAAACATTGATCAGTTCTTGTAGTGTTGATGTCTGTAGCACTTTGTTTTTAACATTATGAGGTTGTCAGCCCCTACAACCCCTTTAGGTCGCCTTTTATGACATACATATTTAGGTGCAATGAGCTTCATCGTTGCTCCTAGAGAAATGGAACTGAAAGTTTAATTCAAGGGACCACATGTCATTTCTTATATTGACATCCTTTTTTTAAACATTTACTTGTCCACTTGTGCCGCGAGGCTCCGTGTTTAGTTGTAGTTTTCGGTCCAGGGCCCTCGTTGCTTAAGTAGTTGTCATTCCATGACGATTTAGAATATCCGCAACATTTCCTATTCATCTGGTTCTTGGTCTCCTACTTGCACGTTATAGGCGCACATGGGTATTTGGTCAGGTTGCATGCTGAAGAGGTGGCCGAACCACTTATTCTCTCTTGCCTTCTTTCAACTTATCTTCTCATATCTTCATTGCACATTCTGTCTTAATATTGACTTGTTTAGTTAAATAAATCTTGTGTACCTCTTTGTTAAGTTCTACACCATTTGGTCAAGGTGATCATGCTTCGTCACAAAATGACATTTGACTAATTGCCTTTATTATTTTCATTGTTAACACTTGTCCTTACATCAAATTAAACTACATGCTGTCTTTTTCTAGTCTTGTTTTCTATTGTTCCTTATATAAAGCCTGTGGTGAATCACTTTGTATGCTTTTGTAGAGGTAATAGTTTGCTTTACATCATATGGTTGCTAACCCATGAACAACTCTCTTTATTAATCTGTTATGACATAATTAGAGCATTAGTGGTCCTTTTCTTGACTTCCTCAAATAAAAAGAGTCACAAGGTGCACCATAGACCAGTAAACTATAAACGTTTGTAAAATGTTAAGAAGTTAACAGATTGGTATGGCGACGGCATGGGTTAGTGGTTAAGTGACACGGCTCACAAATCTAAGGTGCTGGGTTCGTTCCCCATCAAAGCACCGGCCGTTATCCAGGGGAGGCAAAATGTCGGAGAAAGAAGACCCTTAAATAAAAGTGCATGCTGAAGTCGGATGCACTAGGCCGACAGGTGCAAAATAAACATTGAAGTGCAACGCACACCGCCTCGGGGAATAGAGAAATAAGGCGAATGTAAAAAAAATACAAAATTTTGTATTTATCTGAATAATTCAGTCATGAATTTAATACAAACTAGTCTCACATTCTAAACCAGGTTGACAAATACTTGAGTTGGACTATGGTTTGAGCTTTCCTGAGAAGTCCCAGTCCAAATGCAGAATGTAAAATACAGGATGTACAATACAGGATGTCAATTACTTCACTTTATTTTCTGTTCTACACTTACTTCACTTTACGGTGTACACTTACTTCCCTTTATTTTCTGTTGCACATTTACTTCCCTTTATTTTTCTGTTGCATACTTACTTCCCTTTATTTTCTGTTGCACATTTACTTCCCTTTATTTTCTGTTGTACACTTACTTCACTTTACTTTCTATTGTACACTTACTTCCGTTCACTTTTTGTACACTTACAACTCTTTTTTTCTGTTATACACGTATTGCCTTCATTTTCTGCTGTACACTTACTGCCCTTCACTTTCTGTTGTACACTTACTTGGCTTTATTTTCTGTTGTACACTTTGCACACGTAATTCCCTTTGTTTTCTAGTGTACACTTTTGTACATTATCTTCTCTTTAATTTATATTGTACATTTACTTCACTTTACTTTCTATTATACACTTACTTCCCTTTATTTTCTGTTGTACACTTACTTCCATTTTTCTGTTGTACATTTACTTCCCTTTATTTTCTATTGAACATTTACTTCCCTTTATTTTCTATTGAACATTTACATTCCTTTATTTTCTATTGAACATTTACTTCCCTTTATTTTCTGTTGTACACTTACTTACCTTTTTTCTGTTGAACATTTACTTCCCTTTATTTTCTGTTGAACATTTACTTCCCTTTATTTTCTGTTGAACATTTACTTCCCTTTATTTTCTGTTGAACATTTACTTCCATTTAATCTTCTGTTGAACATTTACTTCCCTTTATTTTCTGTTGAACATTTACTTCATTTAATCTTCTGTTGAACATTTACTTCCCTTTATTTTCTGTTGAACATTTACTTCATTTAATCTTCTGTTGAACATTTACTTCCCTTTATTTTCTGTTGAACATTTACTTCATTTAATCTTCTGTTGAACATTTACTTCCCTTTATTTTCTGTTGAACATTTACGTCCCTTTATTTTCTGTTGAACATTTACTTCCCTTTATTTTCTGTTGAACATTTACTTCATTTAATCTTCTGTTGAACATTTACTTCCCTTTATTTTCTGTTGAACATTTACTTCATTTAATCTTCTGTTGAACATTTACTTCCCTTTATTTTCTGTTGAACATTTACGTCCCTTTATTTTCTGTTGAACATTTACGTCCCTTTATTTTCTGTTGAACATTTACGTCCCTTTATTTTCTGTTGAACATTTACTTCCCTTTATTTTCTGTTGAACATTTACTTCCATTTAATCTTCTGTTGAACATTTACTTCCCTTTATTTTCTGTTGAACATTTACTTCATTTAATCTTCTGTTGAACATTTACTTCCCTTTATTTTCTGTTGAACATTTACTTCATTTAATCTTCTGTTTAACATTTACTTCCCTTTATTTTCTGTTGAACATTTACTTCATTTAATCTTCTGTTGAACATTTACTTCCCTTTATTT
The DNA here is from genome assembly GCA_036924085.1 of Ariolimax columbianus. NCBI lineage: Eukaryota > Metazoa > Mollusca > Gastropoda > Stylommatophora > Arionidae > Ariolimax > Ariolimax columbianus. The sequence goes on along the minus strand of JAVGWX010000015.1, from coordinate 8,679,774 downwards.
TCTGCTGTCGATATATTTTCCGAGTCCACTGAGACCATTGTTCTTGTGATCATTCTCACTAACAAACCAACTTTGTTTGTAACTTACTGACTGCAAGTATTCCATTGTCTCCTACTGAGCATGGGACTGCTCACCCTGTCGTGTAAAACTACCCTATCCAGAAACCACCACTACAAAAGTTGGCTGGTGCACCTTTATGAAAGAGACTAACTATAGTGGCGACCCTATGCTCCAGCTGAAGCGAAAAATAGACCAGAAGAAGATTTATTTGTTCTTGCTAAGAGCCCATCTGTAGATGACGTCAACAGATATCATACAAGTTACTTCATGGTTCAACAATGGAAACCGTTAAACGTGGCAGACCGTCTAATTGCAATACGTCAGCGGCTTATCGTGAACAAACATGTGTTTTACATACGCATACGTTGGACATGCGATTTATCTATCCATTCCTAAACGGGGGAATCGTTTATCAACGATTAAGGGGCACAAAAAACATGGTTTGGCGACACACAATGATCGATGATATCAAACTAAGTGACATATGCTCACGAGTAGAGATACTGTGTTAACTGATAAGTATGGATATATACATCGGTGAATCCTTGAAACATATTTAAATGGTGGACAAACAATTACGGGAAAGTTTGTTTCGGGAGAGATCATTGATAGATTGATTCCTGGACATTTTTATGAAAACTTCAGTTTTTCATATGAAAAAGAAATGATAGTTCTGGATCATAGTATGATAAAACAATGGTTTGAACACGTTAAACATATATATAGCAAATGGTAATGAGTACAACAAACAGAAGAAGCTGCACACTTTTCATTCCTGTAGCGAAATAGATCGTCAGTTTTAGGTATTGATACTACGAACATCAAAGTAATAGTGATCCAAGTGTTCGTACACTGTCGACAAGAAATATGACAATAATGATTCTGATGATAATGATGCTGTTGATGAAGATGACGATCCTGTCACGAGATTTACAGATTGCACAACGAGACTTGAGTAAAGGACATAGAAGACAATGAATGCACAAATACGGTCGGTTAGACAGTCGGCATTGATACCAGATAAAAATGTTGATACAGAACACTAGTGGCTACATACATAATAGCATGTACAGGTCATGTAACAGCATGAACGTACTCAACTTTGGCCTGTCCTAAGTATGGTTGGGGGGGGGGGGGGGGGGGGGGTAAGGGAGGATTGCTTGCTGGGAGTTAGCATCTCGCAAAATGAATTCAGTCCCTCTCTGTTTCTCAAGTCTACCTCTGTCTCATTCGTTGTCTGTCTCAATCATTCTCTCCCGTTCTTTCTTTCTTATTTCACATCTTCTGTTTCTCCCCTTTGTCTTTTCAATGTATTCCCTAACTTGTATCTAACTCCGGTGTGGGAGTAACTTATCCACATATAGCTATGACACAAAACAATTGCAAACAATTGGCATGAAAAAGCAAAAGAGAGCCCGAACCAACACTTATCAACCCCTTGGTGATCCGAGGAGATTGAGACGCATGGAGAAGCAAAAAGACTGCCACCAAGGAATAGCAGCAGAAGAGAAGACTCGCAAACATCTCTATGGAGAGAAGAATGGAAGTAGAGACCAGAATGAAGAGGATCACTGACGATTTCAAGCAAATGGGCAGAGCAGCAAAACAAGAACGCGGGAAGACATTTACGGACGAGGTAGCGGCAGATAGAGTCCTAAATATAATCTGAAAATTACCAATGGTAATGAAGCGGAAGATGGAAACAATATCCAGTGTGTGCATGAGAGATGAGTTGGGACAGGTGCCGACTACTGACAAACAAAAGGGAAGTGTGTGCATGAGAGATGAGTTGGCGCAGGTGCCGACAACTGACAAATAAAAGGGAAGAGTGTGCATGAGAGATGAGTTGGCGCAGGTGCCGACAACTGACAAACAAAAGGGAAGAGTGTGCATGAGAGATGAGTTGGCGCAGGTGCCGACAACTGACAAACAAAAGGGAAGAGTGTGCATGAGAGATGAGTTGGCGCAGGTGCCGACAACTGACAAACAAAAGGGAAGAGTGTGCATGAGAGATGAGTTGGCGCAGGTGCCGACAACTGACAAACAAAAGGGAAGTGTGTGCATGAGAGATGAGTTGGCGCAGGTGCCGACAACTGACAAATAAAAGGGAAGAGTGTGCATGAGAGATGAGTTGGCGCAGGTGCCGACAACTGACAAACAAAAGGGAAGAGTGTGCATGAGAGATGAGTTGGCGCAGGTGCCGACAACTGACAAACAAAAGCGAAGTGTGTGCATGAGAGATGAGTTGGCGCAGGTGCCGACTACTGACAAACAAAAGGGAAGTGTGTGCATGAGAGATGAGTTGGGACAGGTGCCGGCTACTGACAAACAAAGGGGAAGAGTGTGCATGAGAGATGAGTTGGCACAGGTGCCGACCACTGACAAATAAAAGGGAAGAGTGTGCATGAGAGATGAGTTGGGACACGTGCCGGCTACTGACAAACAAAGGGGAAGTGTGTGCATGAGAGATGAGTTGGGACACGTGCCGGCTACTGACAAACAAAGGGGAAGAGTGTGCATGAGAGATGAGTTGGGACAGTTGCCGACTACTGACAAACAAAAGAGAAGAGCCTTTTTTGGCCATACTTCACCACGGCGTCTAACGACACAAATGGACTAAAGATAGATATATATATATATACAAAATATCTTTTTTTAAATTGCAATTATTTTAGCATTCAAATCACAATCGTTAAGTTAAGTTACTGTTACTAGTGTATTCTGTTAAGCTATCATTTAAAAAATTTAAAAACTTTTGTTTGAAAGTTAGTGTGCAAACGTAGCCGTTAGTTGAACATTAGTCATTTTGAAATTACAAAGTAAGTTCATTTTTAGCTTAATGGTTTTTGTAAATATAAAAAGTGTGTAACGTCATATCTGTATGATCAGGGGGACGGCGTGGCCTAGTGGTTAAGTGGCACGGCTCACGACCCTAAGGTGCTGGGTTCGATCCCCATCACAGCACCGGCCGTTACCCCGGGGAAGCAAACCCTTAGAAAATGCAGGAGGAAGCAGACCCTTGCATAAAATGCGTGCTGAAGTCGGATGCACTGGGCCGACAGGTGCAAAATAAAAACACAGTGCAACGCACACCGCCTTGGGGATTAGAGAAAATAAGGCGAACGCAAAAAAAAAAAAAAAAAAAAAAATATCTGTATGATCCATTCTTTATTGCATAATTTATCTTAAAGAAGAATAATGATAATAAATAGAGGAAACGACAGTGAATGATATGGATGACGAGGAGTGAGACAGTAGTGGGCACATGATGGGTAGATGTGTGATGAATGAGACATAAAGAAATAGTAATATATAGTGTTATGATAAAGATGGAGATCTGTACCAGGTAGGCAAGAGAAGAAATGTAAATGGAAACGTCGAAAAAAACAAATCATTAAATGGAAATGAGAAAGGAGGGGTACTTGTTTATGGATTGGATGAGACAGTTCAGTCACTTAATGTTAGAGAAAGAAGAAGAGAATAAAAGTGAGAGATATTTAGAGATGTACAAGTTTAGAAAGTGAGAGACATCTAGAGATGTACAAGTTTAGAAAGTGAGAGACATCTAGAGATGTACAAGTTTAGAAAGTGAGAGACATCTAGAGATGTACAAGTTTAGAAAGTGAGAGACATCTAGAGATGTACAAGTTTAGAAAGTGAGAGCCATCTAGAGATGTACAAGTTTAGAAAGTGAGAGACATCTAGAGATGTACAAGTTTAGAAAGTAAGAGACATCTAGAGATGTACAAGTTTAGAAAGTGAGAGACATCTAGAGATGTACAAGTTTAGAAAGTGAGAGACATCTAGAGATGTACAAGTTTAGAAAGTAAGAGACATCTAGAGATGTACAAGTTTAGAAAGTAAGAGACATCTAGAGATGTACAAGTTTAGAAAGTGAGAGACATCTAGAGATGTACAAGTTTAGAAAGTGAGAGACATCTAGAGATGTACAAGTTTAGAAAGTGAGAGACATCTAGAGATGTACAAGTTTAGAAAGTGAGAGACATCTAGAGATGTACAAGTTTAGAAAGTGAGAGACATCTAGAGATGTAGAAGTTTAGAAAGTGAGAGACATCTAGAGATGTACAAGTTTAGAAAGTGAGAGACATCTAGAGATGTACAAGTTTAGAAAGTGAGAGACATCTAGAGATGTACAAGTTTAGAAAGTGAGAGACATCTAGAGATGTACAAGTTTAGAAAGTGAGAGACATCTAGAGATGTACAAGTTTAGAAAGTGAGAGACATCTAGAGATGTACAAGTTTAGAAAGTGAGAGACATCTAGAGATGTACAAGTTTAGAAAGTGAGAGACATCTAGAGATGTACAAGTTTAGAAAGTAAGAGACATCTAGAGATGTAGAAGTTTAGAAAGTGAGAGACATCTAGAGATGTACAAGTTTAGAAAGTAAGAGACATCTAGAGATGTAGAAGTTTAGAAAGTGAGAGACATCTAGAGATGTACAAGTTTAGAAAGTGAGAGACATCTAGAGATGTACAAGTTTAGAAAGTGAGAGACATCTAGAGATGTACAAGTTTAGAAAGTGAGAGACATCTAGAGATGTACAAGTTTAGAAAGTGAGAGACATCTAGAGATGTACAAGTTTAGAAAGTAAGAGACATCTAGAGATGTACAAGTTTAGAAAGTGAGAGACATCTAGAGATGTACAAGTTTAGAAAGTGAGAGACATCTAGAGATGTACAAGTTTAGAAAGTAAGAGACATCTAGAGATGTACAAGTTTAGAAAGTGAGAGACATCTAGAGATGTACAAGTTTAGAAAGTGAGAGACATCTAGAGATGTACAAGTTTAGAAAGTGAGAGACATCTAGAGATGTACAAGTTTAGAAAGTAAGAGACATCTAGAGATGTACAAGTGTAGAAAGTGAGAGACATCTAGAGATGTACAAGTTTAGAAAGTGAGAGACATCTAGAGATGTACAAGTTTAGAAAGTGAGAGACATCTAGAGATGTACAAGTTTAGAAAGTGAGAGACATCTAGAGATGTACAAGTTTAGAAAGTGAGAGACATCTAGAGATGTACAAGTTTAGAAAGTGAGAGACATCTAGAGATGTACAAGTTTAGAAAGTGAGAGACATCTAGAGATGTACAAGTTTAGAAAGTGAGAGACATCTAGAGATGTACAAGTTTAGAAAGTGAGAGACATCTAGAGATGTACAAGTTTAGAAAGTGAGAGACATCTAGAGATGTACAAGTTTAGAAAGTAAGAGACATCTAGAGATGTACAAGTTTAGAAAGTGAGAGACATCTAGAGATGTACAAGTTTAGAAAGTGAGAGACATCTAGAGATGTACAAGTTTAGAAAGTGAGAGACATCTAGAGATGTACAAGTTTAGAAAGTGAGAGACATCTAGAGATGTACAAGTTTAGAAAGTAAGAGACATCTAGAGATGTACAAGTTTAGAAAGTAAGAGACATCTAGAGATGTACAAGTTTAGAAAGTGAGAGACATCTAGAGATGTACAAGTTTAGAAAGTGAGAGACATCTAGAGATGTACAAGTTTAGAAAGTGAGAGACATCTAGAGATGTACAAGTTTAGAAAGTGAGAGACATCTAGAGATGTACAAGTTTAGAAAGTGAGAGACATCTAGAGATGTAGAAGTTCTGAAAGTGAAAGACAGAGAAATGTTTGTCATAATGATAGGATTAAATTAGTGATTATACAGATAGTATTTTCATGGTTGTATATGTATCTGTCTACTAGGACCGTGGGAAGCCGAGATCAGTTATGGAGGAGAGGCATATCTTCACAGACATCTCATCGGTTGTGAGAAGAATCCAGATCACCTTAAATTTGTTCCTGTAGACCTGTTTGGTGTGGACCGTCTTCCATCTGGCTGTCAGGACAACCTTCTAGTGGAGATGACCCGAGCTGTGTCAGATCTAACTGTCCGTGTGTCAGTCAAGTATGTAAGTCATGGAATACCTGAAACTTGCCCAGGAAGTGACAAGCCTTACCCATGCTACAAGAACCGGGGGAGTGACATGATGAGGGTAGGGTCTGGGTGGGTGTGGTAGGTTCACATAGAAGCAAACAAATATGACAACCCAACCTGTGGGTGTAAGGAATGTCTGAACTCTCCTACACCAAAAACACAATTTTCTAACATCCGTTTAAGAACAGCTGCCCATGTTGTCTGTGACAACCTAGAGGGAGCACAAACGACATGTCATCTCTTCCATGATAGAGGTGGTACACCTGATGTCTGTGATGGTGTCGTCGCTCTCAGTGGTATGTCAGGTGTAGAGAGTTTTTTTTATGACGACCGGTGTGACATGGTACATATGACCCATGACCTCGATCTGGCACATAAGCTAAAAAAGATTGTGGATCACCAACGTAACTTGGTGGACAAATTGAGGGAAAAATATGACCCCAGAGTCTACCTCCCACCCAGATATAGCAAACAGAAGACAGGATTTGAACCCGATCCTCTACAGGAGATGACTATTATAGTGTCTCACCCTCACGGATGTAGTAAACAGGTCAGCTTTGGTTATTGGGCCGGCAGGGAGGTGAAGGGGGTGGTGAGTGGCTATAGCCAGCTCACATACACTACACCCACTTGTCCTGGATCAAGTGGGGCTGCTGTTTGTGTGGTCGGGATGGGGGTTGGGTACCTACATCCTACCCATGTCCACAGTGGAAATTGTGAAGGAAATACAGAACTGATTTTTGGCTGTTGGAGATGGACTCAACTTCTCAGGTAGTGAGTGTGCATATATTTAGCATGAAATACGTTGTACACAAAATGTACAGGATTTATTTTTTAATGGATTGTATAAGGTGTACATGAAAAGTTGTACTGCTGGTCACTAATATCATTATGTGTCAGACCAGTAGTAACTACTATCATCATCGTCAAGTCTCAGACAACCATTAACAACTTTTGTCGTGATTTTGATGCCAACATTTGTGCATACCATCATTGATCTTTAAATCTTCCTGTCCTGATTCTTCTTCGTCAGTATCATCATTTTGGTGTACTTTTTCTCTCGCCTTAATAAAGAATCACCACCCCAGTTGCCTTCATTTAGGAAGATTGTATCAAATATATGTGTGTGCTTTGCATTAACAATTTGTTGAATGCATTGAAGTTGTTAGCACTATGCACAACTCTCTTAAGTTACATTTTACAACATGCATTAAGATACAGTGACCCAAGTCTTTCCTTCTGTCACCAGGATTAATTCTACCATTAACCATCTTCTACGCCATAATTTTAAACTGTTGAGACTGTTCTCTCGTTATCATGTTCTTTCATTATTTACTTCAATCTGGTTTGTTGTTTCAGTTTGTTATTATACTCTACTATATATTTTACAAAACATTGTTAACCCTTTACACCCTAAGCCTTAAAACAGGAAATACAAAATCATAAGGGCATGGAGATACTTCTTTGCCTTATTCATATACTATTTGTTTACTTATGCGATGTAAATGCTATCCCAGAACAGAACAAGCAATGAACAGTTGCATTGAACATATTAGTAGTGTTTTCGGTTTCCATAGAACATACAATGGGCAGGTTAGGGTGTAAAGGGTTAAAGAGAATTCTGCATAGTGATATTAACCTCACCATGTAACATATTGTGTTGCATAAATCACTACTGAAAGAGCAGATACATAATTGGACAATAGCTTCTGTCAAGGTTATCTAAGGTGGTGACCACGTACTCCTAATTTAGTGCAAATTTGATGGAAGAAAAGTAGAAGAAGAAGCCAATGCATCTGAAGAAAATGGTATACAAATAAATCTTATAAAGAAGATATCTCTACAACTTAATGGTCACCTCATCATTCACACAGACCGGAAACCTGATGAATGTGCTGCGACCTTCTGGGTATCAAAGAGGGCTATAGAAACTCTTCATAGTAAAACAAAAGGAATAACATGACTGTTTACTTGTTTTTCTCTGAAACAAAATAATAAAGAAAGGAATGAGAAGATGGAGAAGAAGAAGATGAAGAAGTAAAAATTAACCTGAATCATAACTTGATGGAGAATGATTGTTACAGGTCTGCTCTATTTTCCTACAGAACAGAAAAGGAAATGGAGTGAAGTGAGGTCTTTATATTAACTCATTTCACCCTCACATGCACAATACAATTTTCTTCGAAAACCAAATATATATTATTCTGAGCATTGCAATATTTCACATTCAATTTAGTTAGGACATCATTTAAATCTAGGAATGGTGCCAAGAAGTATCTTCCTGATTTTATGCAAATATGACATATCATATTACAAGGTTCGTAGTCACAGCGCTAAAAAGCCAGAAAAACACTGAGCTTAATGATTTAAGAGCAGCACTCTGCAAATTGTGCCAGCAGTCCGCACCAAAAAGGGTAGTGGTACAGTAGGTCCCATCACACTGCAACATCCACGGCAACGAGGAGGCAGACAGACTGGCAAAAGAAGGTGCAAGACTACCACAAACAGATACTAGTATGACGTACGAAGAGTCAAAAACCTTATCAAAGCCAGATACATGACCAAATGGGAAACCGAACATACTGGTTACACCAAAAACGATGCCTATTACCAGTTGAACCGAAGAGAGCAGGTCGTTGTCTTAAGACTTCGCACTGGCCACAATAGACTGAGGTACCACCTATTCAACACATTGAAGATAGGTGGTACCGACGAATGCCCAATGAATAGAAACCCAGTCAGGAAAGGTCAGCCTAATTTCTGACTACTGGGTAGTGAGACAAAAATATCGTGCTAATGACGGTCTCCTAGCTGCCCAATTGATCTGATTTCTACGCTGTGATAGGCTGGACGCAATCAGCTTTACCTTCACATGTTTGCTAACATGTCACTAGGCTTAAACAAAAATGACCATTACAATTTCAATTTCTAATTTATTTCACATTTATTTTATGCAAAGATATGTGTTCTCTAAATTTTAACAAAATTGTTGGATGAGTCAGACACGAAGTAGTGTTACAGGATGTAAGAAGGCACTAACATGGTGGAAACACGTCAGAAAACCATGCCAAAACATTACAAGACAGTCTATGTTAATGAATCTTTAATGGGAGCGACTGGGCCACACATGGAGAAGAATGTTCGAGATAAACATAAAGGAAACAAAAGATTTGATTGACACAAGATGATATTGTTTAATGTCTTGTGCTCCACCGGAAGCTGAAAGGTTTTCATTGGTTGATTTTTCATAACACATGGTACTACAGGATAAAAGGTATTTATACAACATTATAACTACTGCTACTGAATGCTGCATACCCCTCACTGTGAGAATGGTTACCATCCAACTTAGTGCAGTCACTTGCCAGTCTATGCGTGTTGGCTCCACTAGATCCAGGACAAGTCGCTGTAGTGTATATATACTTGATCCATCCAACACCCACTTCATTCATTTTGATACAATGACCTAAATACTTGGGACACCCGTGGGGATGAGATATAATTATTCAATGAGATATAGGTGTTCGAGCGAGTCTGCCAGAGCACTGGGCTCATTTTTGTGCTGGTTCTTGAGCGCCATTAACACTGCGAGGGCGTCTGTGACAATGACAACTTGCTTTTCTGCCTGCTCCTTATGGTTCAACAAGGGTTTCAGCTGCTTGTCTCAGGGCCCTGGCTTCAGAACTGAAGTTGCTGCAGCGTCTCCCAGTGGCAAATGCTGCTGAGTATACTTTGCTTTTTAGTTTTATAGTGATGCCTCCTCCCCCATTTCCAATGGCATCTTTGGCTGAGCCATCAATATAGGCGTGTGTCCAGGCTGTTGGTGGAAATTATTGGTTGATGTATGTACTACTCTAAGGCATATGTTAAGAGGATGAAAGAGGCAGCGAACCACATAATCTGGAAAGACATTCTTGTAGGAACAGATGTTGAACAGGAGTGGGAAAGTTTTAAAACAGTTCTAGAAACGCTAAAAGAGGAATGTGTTCCATGTAGGGAGGTAAACCCCAAGCGTAAAAAGTGGATAACTAGATTTGTAGTGAAATGTAGAAGAGCAAAAAATAAAGCATGGAAAAAATATAGAGAGGCAGGTAAATCAAAAGAAACATATGTAAAATATTTGGACAAGCAGAACATATCTCAGAAAGCGAATTAAACAGCAAAAATAGACTTTGAAAAAAAACTTGCTCAGAGGATCAAGACTGACAATAAAAGCTTCTTCTCTTATGTTAGGAATAAACAAAGAACGAAAGACAAAGTAGGCCCTCTCGTAGACAGTACAGGGAAAATAATAAGTGAGAATAGGGAGGCTGCTAATCTGCTCAATCAGTACTTTGGCACAGTCTTCACAAAGGAGGACTGCTCCGAGATCCCAGAGCCTATAGATATTTTTCAAAGAGACATGGATACAGCGGGATTAAGATCAATCTGTATTACAGAGGAAATCGTTTTTAAAAAATTGGAGGGGTTGAAAGTGAATAAATGTCCAGGTCAAGATGGTATTCACTCAAAATTGCTGTATGAAATTAGAGACCAACTAGCAAAACCATTGGCTATATTATGTTCTCAATCACTTACAAAAGGGATTGTTCCACGGGATTGGAAAGATGCAGGAGTGATCCCCTTATTCAAAAAAGGCAAAAAATCAGATCCGGCAAATTATAGACCGGTGAGTTTAACGAGCATAGTCTGTAAATTGTTAGTCAATAATCAAAGAAAACATTGTAATGCATTTAGACAAATTTAATCTAATTAGAAATAGTCAGCATGGGTTTACTAGAGGGAGATCATGCTTAACAAATCTATTAGAATTCATGGAGGAGGTTACTAAAATCATAGATAAAGGGGAGCCAGTGGATGTTATTTATCTAGACTTTGCAAAGGCCTTTGATAGAGTACCTCATCAAAGATTATTTCGAAAGTTAAAATCACATGGAATAGGTGGGGAAGTTGCCAAATGGATTGAAAATTGGTTAACGGGAAGAAGGCAGAGGGTGGGCATAAATAAGGAGTACTCTGAGTGGAGTGAAGTGAAAAGTGGTGTGCCACAGGGCTCGTTTTTGGGACCAATTTTGTTGTTGATATATAAAAATGATTTGGACATTGATATGAGATCCATGATTGCAAAATTTGCTGATGACACAAAACTATGCAGTAGTGTCTCATCTAAAGCGGAAGTGGATATATTGATGTCGGATTTAGATAAAATTCGAGAATGGTCTGTAAGCTGGCAAATGGAGTTTAATGTAGATAAATGTACAGTCATCCACATGGGTAGATTCAATATGGAACATAATTACAGAATGGGAGAAAACAATATTAGAAAGATAGATAAGGAAAGGGACCTAGGCGTTATAATAGATCATACAGGAAAGGTGAGTGAGCAAGTTAAGGTAGCAGTGAAAAAGGCAAATGCAATGTTAGATATGATAAAAAGAAATATTAAACATAGGAGCAAGGAAGTGATCGTCAAACTGTATAAAGCTTTAGTTAGACCTAGATTGGAGTATCGTGTACAGGTGTGGAGTCCTTATCATAGAGGGGACATAAACATGCTAGAAAGAATACAGAAAAGAGCGACAAAGATGATAGTGGGATTCCAGAATTACAGTTATGAGGAACGACTCAGAAAAACCGGCTTACAGTGTCTCGAAGAGAGAAGAATTCGTGGTGACTTAATACAGGTTTATAAGATGATCAGAGGAATCGATAAATTAGACTATAACAAGTTTTTTTAAAATACAGCCACCCACAATAACACGAGGGCATAGCTACAAGCTGACTAAAGAGAGGTCCAGGTTAGATATTAGGAAATATTTTTTTAGTCAGAGAGTGGTGTCTGCTTGGAATGCATTGCCAGGGGAGGTAGTGGAGGCAGGGACAGTTAATGCATTTAAGAATGAACTGGATGCGCATAGATTTTAGAGCAAGGTGATGTAAATGTAACTGGTTGTATACAGACTCTGCAGGGTCTTCTAAACCAGTATAAAGACGTTAAGTTAAGTTAAGTATATTTGTAACTGTGTTTTTTCTGTTCCTCTGTTTGTGACTTTTAGTCTTCGATGTTTGGGATATTGTATATACGATCAGGGAAGGATTTTCCTTTCCAGAGGCAGCGAATGGAGCATGCTGGTATTGGTTTAATTTTTTCGCTTAAGAGTGCAGCATTGGTTTTAATCTTTTCTTTTGCCTGGACTGTAAAACTTTTCCTTTTTAGCCTTCCGCATCCCAGCCCATTTAGTATGTGATGCATCGGGTGGTCCATTATTCTTTTATATTTTTTTGCTTGCTCTAAGATTCTGCAGTCGTGACGGTCTTCCATTTGCTGTAGTCCATTCTTAGCTTTCAGGTCTTCTGTTTGGGTGGACTTCGGGGCTCCTGTTATGATATGGGCTGCTTGGTTCTGGATGCGCTCTATTTTGTCAATGTTTGGTTTAGATGCCGTGGACTAAGCTGCAAAGCCGTATTCCAAAACTGGTCTCACTCGGCCTGTGTGTAATTTCTTTAGTGTGTTTCCGTCAGCAGGCCGAATAGTACCAGCAAGTTTCTTCATGGTGGACATGCATATCCTCGCTCTTAACTTGGTCTTTAAAATGTGCGCTTTCCAGGTGAGACGTCGGTTTAAGGAAACTCCTAAGAAGGTTGGAGCCTCATTTAGCGAATCTCTTTTCCATTTAATTGGAGTTTTACTTGCTGCCGTGTGTTTTACATGGAGAAGATAGTATGTGTCGTTTTTGTGTTCCTTTATTTTTAGTAACCAGATCTTGGACCATCTTTTGAGGGCTATCACAGAGCCTTACATTCGGGTGCTGGCTATAGTGATGTGTTTTTCAGGAGTCCACATGGCAAGTCATCAGCGTAGAGAGAATAGTGGGTACTTCTGTGGAAGTTGTTGGCGATGTTATTTATGTTAATAAGGAAGAGTGTGGGGGAGAGGACACCACCTAGGGAACACCTTGTTCCTTGGTTTCCTTTTTGCTGGTCTGCCCTTGGACCTGCTCTCTTGCTGTTTTATTTTCTAAGTAGTTGCTGATCAACTTGTACATTTTTCCGCATACTCCATGTTGCAGCTTTTTTCCACACAGCCCGTCTTTCCATACTTGGTTGAAGGCATTCTCCAGGTATACCCATCTTCGATTTCTTGTGCAATGTGGATTACTTGATCTTCCGTGGATTTGTGCTGCCTACAGCCTGTTTGTTGTGGTATGATGATTTGTTTTTCTTCAAGGTGGCAGCTGAGTCTGGTATTTATTATTTTTTCCATGAGCTTGCCTGTGCAGCTCAGGAGACTGATTGGCCTGTAGCTATTTGGGTCAAGTTTATCTTTATTTGTCTTCAGGATGGGAATCATTTGTCCTTCTTTCCACACTTGAGGTACAAAGCCACGCTTCCATCTGCAGTTCATGATTGCGAGGATTATTTTCTTTGCAGTGCCACCCAATCTCAGGAGCATGTCGTTGGTTACCCCGTCTTTTCCAGGTTGGTTTGAGGGAGTAAATGGCTGCATCAAGTTCCTTCATGGTCAGGTTGATTGTCATATGCTCCTCTGGGCAGGTTGATTGTCAAATGCTCCTCTGGGCAGGTTGATTGTCATATGCTCCTCTGGGCAGGTTGATTGTCATATGCTCCTCTGGGCAGGTTGGTTGTCATATGCTCCTCTGGGCAGGTGGATTGTTATGTGCTCCTCTGGGCAGGTTAATGATTTTTTTTAAGATCTCTATCTCTATAGCCATTGCCTGTTTTATTTCAGGTGGGATATGAATTTGGCTCGCTTGCGAAAAATGTTTTTATGAATGCGTTAGTTGCATGTGTTTATGTCAGCATCTTCCTGCTCAGCTACACTGCGGTTTCATGGTTCCTGCAGTCCTCGTTGTTTAGAGCTTTGGCTAGCCTCCATAGTTTTCTGCCGTCATTGTCCAGATTCAGATTTACCGCTTCAATTTTTTTTACCCAGCTGTTTCTCGCTGAACTATTTAGTGTAGTTTTGTACTTTACTGCAATAGCTTTGTAAGCCTCTTTCGATCTTTCCTTTTCTTCTCTTCCTCTGGCTTCTGTCAGTTGTTCTTCCAGTTCCTGAAGATATATTGTCCAGTAAGGTTTGTAGGCTCTTCTTGCTCCTCGGGGTATTGATTCGAGGGCAGTTCTCAGGACAGCTTTGTTCAAGCTTTCGGCAAGTTCCCCGAATTTTATATTTCGGGAGTTAATCTGGCTGCAGTACATGTCTGACAGTGTAGAAAAGTGGTTCCATTTTCCTTTTTTTTAAATTTATCAGGGCAGTGGCTTAAATTCTTGAGTTGTGTGTTCCATATTAATCACCAGCTTTATTGGTTTGTAATCACTGCCTGCCAATTGGTCTAGTACTTGATCCATCCAGTACCCACTTCATCCATTTTGATACAATGACCTAAATACTTGGAACACCCGTGGGAATGGGATACAATTATAACCAGAGACCGCTTCGCGTCGATCTCAAACTTTGCTTGGGGTGATTTTCTTCTCTTTCTCATAGTTAAAAATGAGGCACATGTAAGCAAAGCTGTACTGTAGTTCTTCCCAGACAGCTGCCATCTTCCCCAGTCTGTCAAAAGATATAGGTAACGGATCACATATTTCAAAATGCAGGTGTGTGTCGTGATTTCGCTTTTCACATATGACATGTAATTTGGTCTGACAACTTCGCTGCGTGAATTAGATCTATTATACTTATAATAGAAGAGCTCTCACACGGGGAGTTCTCCCTCTTGGTCGTTGAATACAATATGTGGAGATGTTTTAATGAGATTATGACCATACTGCATTTTAATTGTATTGGAGTTAAGCATCTCATAGATTTAAACATCTTTATTGTACACATCTGGAAATTTGTACACACTACATACCCACCCAGTCCATACCCTCATAATGTGACTACCCCTGTAATTATAGAACGCGTAACCCTCCGGTCTCTTGTTACTGGTGTCAGGTCAGGTCATCCCGTAACCGGTGAGGTCGTTGGGGCACACATGAAGACATTCTCACAACACCACGCTATCCTTCTCTGTCAGAAGCAGCTGCATGTGCCTCTTCTGGTCGGAAATTGATCCATTCTTATATATTGTTCTCCCACCTCTTTTTGGGACTGCCTCTTCGTCGTCTGCCTTGCACCTTTCCGTGGATGATCGTATTTGCAAGACCATTTAATCTCGATATGTGACCGTACCAAGCGAGTTTCCTTCTTTTGATAGTTGCCAAGAGGTCTCCAAAAGGCCCCTTGCTGTTGTAATTATATCTCGTATTTCCTCTAATGAAATTCGATCTTTGTACGTGGCGTGTAAAAGTCTTCTGAAACATCTCATTCCAAGGCCTGTATCAGTGTATCCTTCGGCGAAGGCTTCGCTGATAGTCAGCTGTAACTGTCCATGTCTCACACGCATAGAGAAATATTGACAGGTGTAACATATTTAGTCTGGACAGACAAATCGTGAATCTTTCCCAACAACCTACTTCGCCTTTCCCCAAAAAAGTCGGCCTGGTCCAATCGGCGGAAAAATAATAAATCGTTCAAAAGCCATTTGTGATCTAGCATGCGATGCTCTTACCGGCAAAAATCGTGTGTATATGGACGGGACGAATCCAGCAGTATAAAAATGGCTATTGGTACCCAGAGAAACAAAATTTCCAAAACAATTTTTTGACAGCGTGACGAGCTGGGCGTCTCAGACATCATGGAGCGTGCTAAAGGATCACCCATTCTGAAATTCTATGACCACACGGTCTTCCGTACAAATATAATTGTGTGTCCAGCTATCACTTAGTTGGTTGGGTGCAGTTTTGTTGTTTTTTATGGGCCCAAAAAAAAGGACCTTGATGCTTGTTTGACAGTTTTGTAGGCAATTAATGAATTTGCACAAAACTCACGGAGGTTACTGATCCATTTTATGGCAGCATTATTGGCAATTCCTAGCTCTGATTTACAAAGCAATGCTAGTGATCTCTTTACTCAATACATGAAGAGAATAATCTCCATATAGGAAAGACGTATGCCCTCTAACCATGTGCCAGAACGAACAGGAATGTCCTGCTGACATGTGCGACATCTCTAACGATCTTGGTGAACTGTGAGAGACATAACAAGTCATGACACGTTTTTTAGTACACAGTCGGACGGTGCGTATAAATCGTCTTTCCTGCGAAAACTGCACACACAAAATTATTCTCTTGCGGTGCAAGAAATTTATCTTCCACGTACGGTGTTAGATCAGAGAATGACATTGGACATAGGTATACCACGCGACTTAAAAAGTATGGTGCTTCGTGTGGCTACAGTCTACTAAATTTGACCGATTATAATCCGTGAGTGAATTAACACACAAGTACCCATGTGGCGATAAACTCGGTAGATTACTCTAGCTTAGCCACAGTATCTGTGTCACCCGTGCCTTGCACGTGTTGATCGGTGGTCGCCGCTTGTGGATTCAGTGGGGAAATACGTCGCCTGATGATGTAACGGACCCACACTACAATTAGCCCATCTGTTATGTAGCAAGTGGGTGTGACAATTCACGAACGCTACAGTGTGAACATATGTAAGTGTGTAGATATGTAAGTATGAGTGTATATATATATATATATATATATATATATATATATATATATATATATATATATGTGGACATTTTAAGTTACACTTATGTATGTATATATAGGTTTATATATGTATATCCCTTCTGCGGGCATCCTCACCACTATATACTTACACTTAATATAATTATACTACTACTACATTAACATTATTTATCTATAATTATTTAATCAACTATCTACCTTTCTATTGTTCTTTTGTTGTTGTTTTTTTTTAAATTTTGATTTCTATTCCTGAGCCTACCACACATTCAACACCTAATTAACTGCGAGAGCTAGAGGGCACAGGTGAAACGAAGGATCTACAAAGTGGCACACAAATCAGTAAATCGCTTACAAGTCGGAATGCATGGCTGCGATAGAAAAATATATGAGAGCAGGCAAAACCTGATACACCAAGACCAGACGGAAGGAAGTCAACACAGATGGGCCTCACAATAAAAGGAAGACCCTTTTCCATTAATTTATATTGTACTCTTAATTCTTATGTATCAAGTATATTGTTTGTCATATTTCCCAATCATTCCATTTCATTCATTCTCGTTGTACACCTCACTACGCTGCTATCTTCACAATTTTTTATAAAATGTATGATGGGGTTTTATAGAAAAAAAATAGAAAAAGGGGGGGGGGGGGTGATATATATATTTAAATCAGGAAATAAATAAAGAGATCCGAATCAAGTATGAAGGAAAATAAACATACTCATTCCCAAAATGGTCCCATGAAAACAATTGTGCATATTTGTGCAAATACCTACGGTGGACAATGAGGATCATCAAAACCGAGGAACAACGGGAGGAGCATCACGGAAATACCAGGCTAGGTACAAACAGATACACACACGCATCCAAGTTCTGGTTTATGCGTCTTAATATCGCCCAAATTGACTACGGTCTGGGGTGGAATAGGCGCGCCTCCACCAGTAGAAACTAGTGAGGCAAACACATAAAATAAAATTAAAAATTAAAAAAAAGCACTTCTTCCGTTGGCTATCACAAGTTTTGTCTCGTTATGCTAAAATATATGTGTATATTGCGAGAGGTGACAACCATCAATTTTTGTAAAAAAAAGCCTTTCAATACATTGATAACATTGCTTACCCTTAAATGTACATATCTACTGAAATATATACACAAACAGTAGCAGAGCTCACACATATACATGCATACTCGCAGACTGAGTCTGAGACTCATAATTGCAGCACGTTAACTTAACTTAACGTTTTTATACTGGTTTAGAAGACAAATCAGAGTCTGTAGACAACCAGTGACATCTACATTACCCTGCTCTAAAAACTATTTTAAGAATCCGGGTTTTCAAACAATGCCGATATTGTAATGGCGGTTTCGTTTGTGTCTCTCCGTAAGAGACTGATCGTTTTATGAAAGCGTTACGAACGTTGGTATTTCTACGATATGTTCAGATTTTAGAAAATAAGCAAACACTCGTGGTTTTCTTTTACCTATTTGACGTTGAATTGAGTAGATTAAAAATTGGTAACGGAACATCTATCGCGTTGTTCATCTGAAGTCTGAGTGATTTGGAGTTTAATTTTATTTAGACCTAATTAATAATATTAATAATACCAGTCACTAGTCAGTACTACTTACTACTAACTACTAACTAGTCTACTACTACTTAAGTACTTTAGTAATGAAATGCTAAACTGTAAACTAATGTAATACTAATTATTTTATTTAATTCAGGAACTATTTTAAATTTAGCGCACAATGCACATCAGTTTGAAGTAATTATATTTAAGATAAAGTTAGTGACAAATGGATGGATGAGGATAAAGAGACAGATTGATTGATGACAATATTATTGAAAGAATAACGGGAAAATCCAGAATTCATATTTAATTAATTCAACAGAAAAAAAGATCCAGAATGCGACTGGGAAATCCCTATACCTCTATTTTTAGCACCTTGACTTCGCCAGAAACAGGAAAGACAACTCTAATCTTCTGTACATGGCGGACGGACCTATCGATTCTGCCCCAGTCTAGCTGTAATTAATATTAACTTTTAATTTTTTCTTCTAAGATCTTCCACCTGCTGATCCTGAAAAAGCTTGACAAGGTAAGTGTGAGAGTCCTTCAACCCTGATGTCACCTTCTGGAAGTTGCTTGCACTCCTAGCACCAAGGAAATGAGCGAATGTATTGTACGCAAATCGCAGCGAAACAAAATTGTGGAAACTCATAGAAGAAAACAGGCCACCCAGGGCCCGAACGCACAACGACTCCACAACTGACACCCCACTCGTGTGCCATGAGTGTAGCAGAGTCAACGTGCCAGGATTTGCCTGTGCTTTTGAATGCAAAACACTGAGTCATGTGGATTACTGTGCAACAAGAGGTGTGGATGCTTCAAATTGGCACACGATTCAGCACCTAATTAAAACTTCACTTAACGTCTTTATACTGGTTTAGAAGACTGCAGAGTCTGTATACATCCAGTACATTTACATTACCTTGCTCTAAAAGATAGGCTCATCCAATTTAATCTTAAATGCATACATTGTCGTTGCCTCCATTACCTCCTGTGGCAATGCATTCTAAGCATTCACCACTCTCTGACTAACAAAATATTTCCTAATATCTAATCTGGACCTCTCTTGTTAATTTGTAGCTTTGCCCTCTTGTTCTTGTGGGTGGTTGTATTTTGAAAAACTTGTTATAAATGTATCTGTTCTGATCATCTTAAGTATTAAGTCACCTTGAATTCTTCTCTTTTCTAGACACCGTAAGGCTGGTTTTTCTGAGACTTTCCTAATAACTGTAATTCTGGAATCCCACTATCAGCTTTGTCGTTGTTTTTGGTATTCTTTCCATCAAGTTTATATCCCCTCTATGATAAGGACTCCACACCTGTACACAGTACTCCAATCTAAGTCTAACTAATGATTTATTTATACAGTTTGGCAATCACATCCGTGTTCTGCGTTGAGGACATACGGCACAAGTCTTGTATGTGATTTCATAGAAACCAGATCTAGCCTTGTAGTCTAAAGGTAAACTGGTGTCCCCAGTGGAATAATTACCAATGTGGCCCTTACATCCTACCATATCTGTACATATGACTCACCATGCCACAATAACAACAAAAATACAAGAATTTTTAGGGTAAAATATGAATTTGACAATAGTTTACATGCTGGCCTTTACATATTTAAGGCGATACATTATGTGAGCTGCAAATAATAAATGTATTCAAGGTTGACAGGGCAGGCATCCCCAAAACGGTTGCGCATAGCTTTCGTTTTTCTTATATTACTGTTGAGACCAGCTTACTTGCCTTCTGCTTTCAGTGATGCTAGCATATGTTTCACTTCAGTGGGTGTCTATGTGATGAGTGTGATATTGTCTGCAAATCTTATATGGTTGAGTAATAGCACATTTATGTTAATGCACTATTCACTAAAGTGTCATCGTCGACTCCAGGCATGCGGAGAAAAGGTTGGACGAGATAAGGTTGCCCAGACATCTTTTTCCGTGGTCCGTGTTGATAGTTATCGGCCATGTGAAAGGACTAATGATGATGTGACATCCGTCATAACAACGTTTCAATATGTCTGTGTAGCCTCCTTCAACACCCTGCTCTTCCACCACAGCTTTCCACACATATTCTAACTCAACAGAGTCAAGCGCTTTTTTGTAGTCGATGACTGTCAACACTAGCGGTGTGGTGCTCTCTTGCTGCCTCAATCAAACAGCAACACATGATTATGTGGCCCAGCGGGCTATATCTGCGTCTGAACCCAGTCTTTTATATTGGTTGGACTTCGTCGAGGATGTTGCGGATCATCCATATGAGGCATCTAGTGAATACTTTGCACAGTACTGAGAGGAGGGTGATAGGGTGGTAGTTAGCAAGGTCGTCCTTGTCTCCTTTCTTGTATAGTAAGGCAGTCATTGACTCTAGCTAGCCCAATGGGATTTTATTCCATTCTAGAAAATGGATTCGTTGGTGGGCAAGAGCTGCGTAGAAGGGTGACCACATCCTTCATGGCTATCATGATTCCGTTTTTGTATGTGAATTTGAAATCGGGCATGCTTTCAATAGCACTTCGGACCTCAGAGATCAGGAAATGTTGATGTGTTGGTACGTGTGGGGGGAGGGGGGGGGGGGGGCTGGTGCTCAGTAATGGTGCATGTGGTTTGCTTGATGATTCTGTGGGACTCTTCGACTGCAAGTAGTCTTCATCTGCAGAAACTGCGTTGGTCTTCTTTGATCTTTGCACAGTTTGCTGAGTGTATTGAACACTTTGATGTTTGCTGGTGTTCTGTCTATTTGGTGGTTGGGAAGATGCGGCTTGTTACATGGTTTTGTTGCAGGAGTGTGCCTGATTTTTTTGTATGTTAATGATGGTACTGATCACGTTTTCAGTCTTCGTCTGTGTTTTCTGCTGCCCTAAATGTTTCTTGCGCTGCGAACGTTCTAGCAGATGTTGTATATAAAGTGGAACCAGGTGAATTTCTGTACCATTCTAGCAGATGTTATATCTAAAGTGGAACCAGGTGGCTTTCTGTACCATTCTAGCAGATGTTATATCTAAAGTGGAACCAGGTGGTTTTCTGTACCATTCCAGCAGATGTTATATCCAAAATGGAACCAGGTGGCTTTTTGTACCATTCTAGCAGATGTTATATCTAAAATGGAACCAGGTGGCTTTTTGTACCGTTCCAGCAGATGTTATATCTAAAGTGGAACCAGGTGACTTTCTGAACCAAAGTTGTTTTTTTGTGTGGCTTGTTTAGGTCGAAGCTGATGCGTTCATGCACCATGCGGTTGTCACTATAAATTGCAAAGGGTGCGACTACTCCATCATCCTCAAATTTTTAATTTGTATATGCATATTGTTCTTTGTCTTGATTTATCTTTTACTTCCAAATTGTGCAGGACTTCTACATTTCTCTTCTAATTTTTTCAAGAATAGTGACCATACCATGACCCTAATGTATAAAGATAATACATTGTCTGATTCCAGGTAACAACAGGATGGACACAGTGACCATACCATGACCCTAATGTGTAAAGATAATACATTGTCTGATTCCAGGTAACAACAAGATGGACACAGTGACCATACCATGACCCTAATGTATAAAGATAATACATTGTCTGATTCCAGGTAACAACAAGATGGACACTGTGACCATACCATGATCCTAATGTATAAAGATAATACATTGTCTGATTCCAGGTAACAACAAGATGGACACTGTGACCATACCATGACCCTAATGTATAAAGATAATACATTGTCTGATTCCAGGTAACAACAAGATGGACACTGTAACCATACCATGACCCTAATGTATAAAGATAATACATTGTCTGATTCCAGGTAACAACAAGATGGACACTGTGACCATACCATGACCCTAATGTATAAAGATAATACATTGTCTGATTCCAGATAACAACAAGATGGACACTGTGACCATACCATGGCCCTAATGTATAAAGATAATACATTGTCTGATTCCAGGTAACAACAAGATGGACACTGTGACCATACCATGATCCTAATGTATAAAGATAATACATTGTCTGATTCCAGGTAACAACAAGATGGACACTGTGACCATACCATGACCCTAATGTATAAAGATAATACATTGTCTGATTCCAGGTAACAACAAGATGGACACTGTGACCATACTATGACCCTAATGTATAAAGATAATACATTGTCTGATTCCAGGTAACAACAAGATGGACACTGTGACCATACCATGACCCTAATGTATAAAGATAATACATTGTCTGATTCCAGGTAACAACAAGATGGACACTGTGACCATACCATGACCCTAATGTATAAAGATAATACATTGTCTGATTCCAGGTAACAACAAGATGGACACTGTGACCATACCATGACCCTAATGTATAAAGATAATACATTGTCTGATTCCAGGTAACAACAAGATGGACACTGTGACCATACCATGATCCTAATGTATAAAGATAATACATTGTCTGATTCCAGGTAACAACAAGATGGACACTGTGACCATACCATGACCCTAATGTATAAAGATAATACATTGTCTGATTCCAGGTAACAACAAGATGGACACTGTGACCATACCATGACCCTAATGTATAAAGATAATACATTGTCTGATTCCAGGTAACAACAAGATGGACACTGTGACCATACCATGATCCTAATGTATAAAGATAATACATTGTCTGATTCCAGGTAACAACAAGATGGACACTGTGACCATACCATGATCCTAATGTATAAAGATAATACATTGTCTGATTCCAAGTAACAACAAGATGGACACTGTGACCATACCATGACCCTAATGTATAAAGATAATACATTGTCTGATTCCAGGTAACAACAAGATGGACACTGTGACCATACCATGACCCTAATGTATAAAGATAATACATTGTCTGATTCCAGATAACAACAAGATGGACACTGTAACCATACCATGACCCTAATGTATAAAGATAATACATTGTCTGATTCCAGATAACAACAAGATGGACACTGTAACCATACCATGACCCTAATGTATAAAGATAATACATTGTCTGATTCCAGATAACAACAAGATGGACACTGTGACCATACCATGACCCTAATGTATAAAGATAATACATTGTCTGATTCCAGATAACAACAAGATGGACACTGTAACCATACCATGACCCTAATGTATAAAGATAATACATTGTCTGATTCCAGGTAACAACAAGATGGACACTGTAACCATACCATGACCCTAATGTATAAAGATAATACATTGTCTGATTCCAGGTAACAACAAGATGGACACTGTGACCATACCATGACCCTAATGTATAAAGATAATACATTGTCTGATTCCAGATAACAACAAGATGGACACTGTAACCATACCATGACCCTAATGTATAAAGATAATACATTGTCTGATTCCAGATAACAACAAGATGGACACTGTAACCATACCATGACCCTAATGTATAAAGATAATACATTGTCTGATTCCAGATAACAACAAGATGGACACTGTAACCATACCATGACCCTAATCTATAAAGATAATACATTGTCTGATTCCAGGTAACAACAAGATGGACACTGTGACCATGGCAAGGCAGGAACGTGAGGAAAATGGTATGTTGTATCACTGATAGCAATCTAAAACCTTTCTTACACAACTGATGGCTATGTTGTTGCTGTGATTTCTTCAAATTGTTATCCAAGCTTTAACCAAAAACAATAACAATGTGTATATATGCTTTAACATTTGCAAATTCATTGATTATGTTTAATAGATGGTCTACATATCATTTTAAAACTGTGCATATTTGATCATTGTTGACATTCTCAACAAGATCGTTGAATTGGATTACCGTAGCAATGCGTTCTTTTAAGTCACAACATTTAAGAAACCTGTCTTTTGAAATGTTGTTTCGAGACGTAAAAATTAGCTGAACGTAAGTCGCTGTGAAATATACCAAGTAAGTTCGTTTTGAATTAAATGATTTTTTTATTGGCAAAAAGTGTGCAATGGCATAGATCAATGATCCATTCCTTATTGGATAAATTGTTCTTGGAAAAGGATGATGGCATAGATCAATGATCCATTCCTTATTGGATAAATTGTTCTTGGAAAAGGATGAAGGCATAGATCAATGATCCATTCCTTATTGGATAAATTGTTCTTGGAAAAGGATGATGGCATAGATCAATGATCCATTCCTTATTGGATAAATTGTTCTTGGAAAAGGATGATGGCATAGATCAATGATCCATTCATTATTGGATAAATTGTTCTTGGAAAAGGATGATGGCATAGATCAATGATCCATTCATTATTGCATAAACTGTTCTTGGAAAAGGATGATGGCATAGATCAATGATCCATTCCTTATTGCATAAACTGTTCTTGGAAAAGGATGATGGCATAGATCAATGATCCATTCCTTATTGGATAAATTGTTCTTGGAAAAGGATGATGGCACAGTGAACATAAAAAACGTAACAGAGAAGTGGATTTATGGAGTGAAAGATATGGATGATGTGTAGTGTGATGTAGTAATGTAATAATAACTGTCCGCCACAGGCAATGATGACAACAGCAGTCAGACATGTTGTGTTGCACTTCCCAGGGGAGTTTGGAAATGGCTATGCAGTCCAAATCTGGCACATAATCCCCTCTCATATATGCAGCATATTAGGTCAGGTTCGGGTATGCGAGTGTCAAATTTTTTTTTTTTTTTTTTTTTCACAAAGTTTGTTAAATCAGAGTTCTGGTGCTCATCAGCAATGCTAGCGTCTCTGGTGGTTCTGTAACGTGCACTCCTTTGAGCATGTTGATGATGAAGCTTTTCATAAATATTTTGAGGGATACTCTTCTTTTGCCCACCAATCAAATGCAGTCCTTTTTTCAGATTACCACACATTAGCTGTTTGAGGATGCGATTGTCTGGCATGTGCACAATGTGACCAGTCATTCTTATCTGTGTCTTTTGCAACAGTATGAGGATGTTAATCATGTTGGCCTTCGTGAGGATCTTAGTGTCTGATACCCTATCCTGCCGTTATGTGCTCAACAATCTATAGAGACAGCTTGTAGAAAATTAGTTTATTTTTCTAGTATGCCTGATGTACACAATCCTTGTCTCACTGACATACAGAAGGGTGGTGAACAGTGTGGGGCCGCAGACTGAGTTTTAAATCAAGGCTAAGATCTCTCTGATCCCATTGCGCAGGTTGAGGTAAGTAGTGTAAAGAGTGGGCAAAGGATTGATAGAATTTAGATGAAGCAGAAATGAAAAGATAAAGTGTTATTATAAATAGGAAAACATGCACAGGATAAGCAAAAGAATTACACATGTAAACGTAGAGCAAATCAATTTAAGGAATGGGAATGAGAAAATGTAGATACTTCTTTATGGAAGAGCTCAGATCTCATTTCATTCACATAATGATTGAGAGACAGGGAGATAATTAAAGTTAGAGACATCTAGAGATGTAGAAGTTCAGAAAGTGAGAGACAGAGAAAGGTTTGCAACAATGAAACTATTATACGAGGTAGCTTCAAGAAGTTCCCGCAATTAATGTGTTATATAGAAATAAGTTACAATAAAATTATCTACACTACATTTCCTTCAAAGTAGTTCCCTTTGGCAACTACACTCTTTTGCCATCATGCATACAGTTGATGGAAACATTCGTGGAACCCATTCTTTGACATCTCTCTCAGCTATCTTGTGGCATTGGTGATAATGTCCTCAGCATCCTTGAATCGCTGTTCTTTCAGTGGCGATTTCAGTTGAGGGAACAAGAATAAATCAGCTGGTGCCAGATCAGGAGAATATAGAGGATGTTTCAAGGTAATCACATTGTGCTTTATGAGGTACTACTTCACCAGAAGGGATCGATGTTCTAGCTCATTGTCATGCAGCATAATGCAACTTTTTGTTCTCCATTTTCTTGGTCGTTTTCGTCTGATTGCATCTCTTAGAGATTAAATACTTGCCATTTCCTCATTACGATATAACTATATGCTTTATTAAGCAATGTTTGTGTCTCTGAGGGTGACTTCTTAAGCAAAACACGGAATTTGACATTTGCACGTTGTTCAATCAACAACATTTTCAACTTCGACTATGCAACAAGCGCAACACACACAAAAACGTCTGTAACATCTGTTTGAGTTTATACATGAAGGTCATGTCTTCCATGTCCTTTCGTCAAGGTCACTATCAACTTCTAAATATATATTTATTAATTAATATCATCTTTCATTCAAACATGAGTCGACAATTCCATGAACATTTTGAAACTGCCTTGTATTATTGATTATACAGATATTATTTTAATGATCGTATATGTATCTATCTACTAGGACCATGGGAAGCCGAGATCAGTTATGGAGGCGAGGCAGATCTTCACAGACATCTCGTCGGCTGTGATAAGAATCCAGGTCATCTTAAATTTGTTCCTGTAGACCTATTTGATGTTGACCATCTTCCTTCTGGCTGTCAAGACAACCTTCTAGTAGAGATGACCCAAGTTGTGTCAGATCTAACTGTCCGTGTGTCAGTCAAGTATGTCAGTGAGTGGAGACCTGAAACTGTTCCTGGAAGTGGCAAGCCTTACCCATTCTACAAGAACAGGGGGAGCGACATGATGAGGGTTGGGACTGGGTCGGTGTGGCAGGTTGACATATTCCCAGACAAATACAACAACCCGACCTGTGAGTGTAAGGAATGTCTGAACTCTCCTTCACCAAAAACACAATTTGCTCACATTCGTATACATACAGCGGCCCATGTTGTCTTTGACGACCTAGAGGCAGCAGACACGACGTGCCATCTCTTCTTTGATAGAGGTGGTACACCTGCTGTCTGTGATGGTGTCGTTGCTCTCAGTGGTATGTCATGTGTGAAGAGTGATATTGGTGGTGACTGGTGTGGAATGGTACATGTGACCCATGACCTCAATCTGGCACAAAGGTTACACAAGATGGTGGCTCACCTATTTAAGCTTCAGAACAAAGTGAGGGTAATACCTACCCCCAGAAACTACCTCCCTCCCAGATACAACAAACAGAAGACAAGATCTAAACCTGATCCTCTAGAGAACCTGGCTATTATAGTGTCCCACCCACATGGATGTAGTAAACAGGTCAGCGTTGGTTATTGGACCGACATAGATGATATGGAGGATGACCATGGCCAGCTCACATACACTGCAGCCACTTGTCCTGGATCTAGTGGGGCTCCTGTGTGTGTGATGGAGGTGGGGAATTGGTCTGTTTATCCAATCCATGTCCACAGTGGAAATTGTAAAGGGAATAAAGAACTGAATTATGCCTGCTGGGCATTGTTTTAATTCCCATTGAAATGAGTGTACATTTATTTAACATGAAATAAGTTGTACATAAAATAGTAGGAGTGATTTTTGTTGGGTGTACATGAAGAATTTTACAGCTGGTCACTCCTACCATCATTGGTCGGACAGCTGGTCACTCCTACCATCATTGGTCGGACAGCTGATCACTCCTATCATGTGTCAAACAAATGGACACTCCTATCATCATGTGTCAGCCAGCTGGTCACTACTATCATCATTGGTCGGACAGCTGGTCACTCCTATCATCATGTGTCAGACAGCAGGTCACTACTATCATGTGTCAAACAAATGGACACTACTATCATCATGTGTCCGACAGCAGGTCACTACTATCATCATGTGCCCAGCAACTGGTCACTACTTTCATCATGTATCCGGTAACTGGTCACTACTATCATTATGTATCTGGCAACTGGTCACTACTATCATCATGTGTCAGACAGCAGGTTACTATTATTATCATGATCAAGTTTCTGTCAACTATTAACAACTTTTATCTTGTGATATGTGAAAAATATGCATTCTGTCATTGATCTGTCCTTTCACCATCACCATTATGGTTGGGTACATTTTGCTCTCTAGTCATTACAAAGAATCACCACTACAGTTGTCGTAATTTTCAAAGACTACACTAAATCTCTTTGTGTGCTCTAATGGTAGCAATTTGATTCATACGATGAGGTTCCTAATACTATGCGCAGCTCTCTTTATTCACCTTTTACAACATGCATGGATTTACAGTGACTTTAGTCTTTCCTCCTAAGTAAAGGGCCCAGAGATCTACTTGAGGAACTGTCCTTGGTGTATGTAAGTAGCATGTCATTTGCAGAACATTGCTTCTTACAAACCTATTTGGCTGTTACAAGTATCTTGGCAGGTTGCAATTACTTTCCGCACGTGGGGGAGCGATCGCACCAATAAAAATTTACTGTCTGCCAAACTGGACACCGTGGGATTGTGAAAATGGACATTTTTACTCCAAGGCCATGCTGCTGTTTAATAATTCTACCATTGTCCATCTTCCAACGTTAATGTTAAATAATGTCAAATAATGTTAAATAATGTTAAATAATGTTAAACTGTTCAGCCTTTCCTCTTGTTATCATGTTCTGTCATTCTTTACATCAATCTGGTTTGTTGTTTACAGTGTGTTATTGGATGCTAAGATGTATTTGATAATATAACAAAGGAGGGTTGTGCATGTGGCTACTAACCTCACCATGTAAAACATTTTTCTACAGAAATAAATCACTACTTGGAGAACACATACATATTGAGGCACTGGCCTCCCTCAAGGTTAGCTGACGTGGTAACCCTGTACTCCTATTGGAGTGTAACTAGAAGGAAGAACATGGAAAGAAGAAGTCACATCAGCTGAAGAAAATGGCGTGCAAATAAATCCTCTATGGAGAATAGTTCCCCAACTCATCGTTCACTCCCACCATTCACGCAGACCGAAACCTGCTAAATATGGTGTAACCTTCTGGGTTTGAAAGAGGACTTTAGAAACAATGTCCTACAGGAATAAAAGAGTTAATTACTTTCTTATGGGCATCATAGAATTAAGAAAATAGCATGCTAGGAAATGATGGAGAAAAGACAGTTGAAGGTCTCTTTTATTTTCCTACAAAAAAGGAAGGGAAATGTTGGTGACGTGACGTCCTTATACTAAGATATGAATTTCAAATGAAAGGTCAGTCAAAGACTATCTCAGTGTAAAAGGTAAAATATATTATTTAATCACATGTTTACGTGTTATTATTATTGATGATTGTCTGTTCCATGTGGAGAATAGAGTCGCATCTACAAAACACCTGCATGAACCATTGATGAGTGCTTGTAGTGTACCTGTCTGTAGTACTTTTGTTTTTAACATTATGAGGTTGTCAGTCCCTACATGCCCCACCTTGGTGACCTTTTATGACTTGCATTGTTAGGTGCAGTAAGCCTGTTCCTTCTGCCCCAACAAATAGAACTGAAGACTCAGATGTAAGTGTAATTCACAAGATTATATGTAATTTGATGTATTGAGAGAATCCTGTTTTAAAATTAACTTGCTTAGTTCTGTACATTTATTGTAACACTTTGTCTAGTTTCACACCATCTGGTTAAGGTTACTGTGTCTCTTCAAATTTTCATTTTACTAATTGTGTTTATTATTTTTACTATTACCACTTTTCTATACATGATATTAAACTACATTATGTCCTTATCAAGTCAAGTTTTCTGTTGTTCCTTATATAAAGCCTGTGATGTTCACTCTGTGTGTTTTTTGTAGTTGTGATTTCTGTTAGAATTTGCTTTACTCCATGAAGTTGCTAGCCTACATACAACCCTCTTTATTCACATTTTATGACATGTTTAGATTTTCAAATTCTTTTCTTTTCATCTGAAAATAAAAAGGACTCCAAGATGTATAGTTTCAGTAGTAAACTACTAACGTTTGTAAAATGTCAACAAGTTAATGCATTTGTATTTATCCGAATAGCCCAGTCTTGAAATTAATACAAACTACAATCTCACTGTCTCTTCCTTCTCTGATCATTGCTCATTGAGACTTGGACTACAGATTGTTCAATAAAGGAAGATGTCTTTAACAGGGGTTTTGCCAATTCAAGCGTCTAGACGGCTTGTTAAACTCGAACGTGTTTGCTACCAACAGCTTATTGCATCGTGTAAATTCTAGGAGTCTGAGAACCCGGTCATGAGTTTCTTTGTTTCCGAATGGGCTACATGTTCCCTTCCAGTCATGGACTGCATCTTCTGCAATTTTTGCGTTCCAGTTGGTGTTAGACAGGATTGTACACTCTCTCCAACTCTTTTCAGTATATTCCTTGGGGGAATTATGAGTGAACCACTTGGAGTCACATTGGTTTTGTTAAGATAGGTGACCCAACATTTACCAACCTTCATTTTGCAGATAACATTGATGGGTTCAGAAGCAGAACTCCAGGAATGGGTCAGAAGGCTCGATGAAACAGCTCTTGACAATGGCATGGAGATAAATGCTGGAAAGACAAAATTAATGACCAACAACGCTGAGGGCTTCAACAGCAGGATAAAAGCTAATGGCCAGGAACTCGAAGTGGTTGACCGTTTTAAATATCTTTGTTCGATTGTCAGTGATGAAGGATCAAAATGTGAGGTATTGGCCAGAATAGCACAGACAATAGCCACGCTTGCACGACTTAACAAAATCTGGCAAGATAAACGGTTAGTACTATGCACAAAAATCAGATTAATGCATATATAGATCCTGTCAATATTCCTCTATGCTTGTGAGACATGGACAGTTTCCGAAGACTTTTAAACGTCACGTACAAAGATCGAGTTACAAATGAGGAAATATGAGATAGAATTACAACAGCAATAGGGCCTTTTGAAGACCTTTTGGCAACTGTCAAAAGAAGGAAACTCGCTTGGTACGGTCACATATCGAGATCAAATGGTATTGCAAATACAATCCTCCACGGAAAGGTGCAAGGCAGACGATGAAGAGACCGGCCCAAAAAGAGATACCAGAAGAGGCACAGGCAGTGGCCGCTGTCATAGAAAGGTGGCTAGGGGTTTTAAGGATGTCTTCATGTGTGCCCCAACGACCTCACGGGTTACGGGATGACCTGACCTTATCAGGGTCTAAATACTTCTGTACAGTTTCTCCCTCCACGGGGGGAGTTGGCGTGAACCTCATCCTTCTCCTTAGATCTATATGCTGGGGGCATTCTTGAAGTATGTGTGCTGCTGTCATGTTTTCCAGGCCACAGTAATATAGGCTGGTGGTACCTATCTTGAATCTTGTGTACACATGGTGTCTCATTCTGTTGTCGCCAGTTCGGAGACATCGTATGATTACTTTGTCTTTTCTGGACAGTTGGCAGCATCTGTCATCTACATAGTAGTTGAGTGTTCTTCCTCCCACTTTACATAATTTCGCCATTTTGTTATAGCTTTTTAAGGAGTGCATGGCCGAATGGTTTCGATGCCTGCCTGCCTGCCGATAAGGAGGGCAGTGTTTTGAATCCCAGATATGACATATGTTGTTTTCTGTTTGGGGGTAAAATAAACAAACATAGCCGGCACACAACGTGGCGAAGTGGCCTGTAAATCCCTCGGCCTACAAAACCCCTCAATTACCCCCAGCAATGGGAAAAAACTGTATTGACAGTGTCTTGTTATTGATAGTTATAGCTTCTTCATAGTTGACCAGATATTCTTCATGTTTTAGTGTTGCTCCTTGATTGGATGACTGTTGGCCCCATGTTTCCTTTTTTGTTACACTGTATCATTGATTTCTGGAATCTGTGAAATATTTTCGTCAAGGCTGCCCTACATTTTTTCAGTTCAATGTTTTTGTGGGATTTGAGTGCCGTTATTGTTGGCTGTGCATTAGTCTGTATCACGTTTTTATTTCATGCAAATGTTTTTTGTGTTGAATACGTATTTCTTCTGCAGTCTTAAGACCTTCAATTTCAGCTCTGATGATGCTTGTAACTTGCTTGTGGCCATGGATATGGTTATCTTCTCCCTATTCATTTGTCTGCTCACTACTCCACCACCTCCATACCGGGTGACAATTGCAGCTAAACGATCTATCTAGGCATGTGTCCACCAGTCTGCTGGAAATTTAGCGTAAATGTACTCTTCTGTGATGCATCTTCTCTGCAGGTCTGTCTGCACTACTTTTTTCTTTTACCCCTTCTATTTGTCTTATTAACTCTGAAAGAGTGTGCATACCCAGGGTAGAGTAGTGCTAACTAACTGTGTGAGCCTTGGTTTTGTTTGTGACAGCACTTGATCATTGAGTGTCAATCCCTTTGAGTTTGTCGTGAAGTTACTTCTCTAAAGTCTGCCCTTTCTTTGGCTGTTCATTTTTTGGTCCATTTAATGGTTCAGGAATTTCTTGTATTTCTCTGCCTGCTTCATTACTTGTATACCCTGTCTATCCTTTATTGATTGGATGTCTATCATTGTTTCTAGTGTCTCTATGAAATCCGCATGGCCCGGCGATGGTGCATGTTGCGTGGTCATTGCTCTACTTATTTTACCAAAGTTTGTCCAGACGTTATTATTTGTGCCCCAATTTGTACTTTCTAGCCTTTTTCATTATGTCCATTCTGCATCTGGCTCTTTTTTTTTTGCATTTTCTTTGTGCTTAGCACATGTTATAATACCATTTAGGATGCATCCCAGGTTTGTTGAATTTTGTATTTGTGGAAGTACATATTCATTTATTTTTAGTATCACTGACTGTTTCTTGTTAGATAAACTGAAAAATGTATGTGGGGTTTTCTTTTAGTTGATGGTCATCAACCATAATTTTGTCCAGTTTTCAAGTTTTACCAATGCTTCATGCATTCTATTGTTTGCAATTGCTATTGATCCTTCTCTTGCCCACAGTGTCAAGTCGTTAGTGTACATTATATCGTGTATTCTAGTATGGATTTCTTCTGTTATTGCGTTTATAAAAATCAGTAAAGATATAGGTGACAATACTCCCTTTGTGGGACCCCCTGTTCTAATGTTATCTTCATTCTGTGTTCCCCCTGTTCTAATGTTATCTTCATTCTGTGTTCCCCCTGTTCTAATGTTATCTTCATTCTGTGTTCCCCCTGTTCTAATGTTATCTTCATTCTGTGTTCCCCCTGTTCTAATGTTATCTTCATTCTGTGTTCCTCCTGTTCTAATGTTATCTTCATTCTGTGTTCCCCCTGTTCTAATGTTACCTTCATTCTGTGTTCCCCCTGTTCTAATGTTATCTTCATTCTGTGTTCCCCCTGTTCTAATGTTATCTTCATTCTGTGTTCCCCCTGTTCTAATGTTATCTTCATTCTGTGTTCCCCCTGTTCTAATGTTATCTTCATTCTGTGTTCCTCCTGTTCTAATGTTATCTTCATTCTGTGTTCCTCCTGTTCTAATGTTATCTTCATTCTGTGTTCCCCCTGTTCTAATGTTATCTTCATTCTGTGTTCCTCCTGTTCTAATGTTATCTTCATTCTGTGTTCCTCCTGTTCTAATGTTATCTTCATTCTGTGTTCCCCCTGTATCTAGACTCTTGCTGTTTTATTCTCCAGGAAATGGGATATCCAGTTACACATACCTATTATTTCCATTAGATGAGTTTGATCTTGTTCCTTGTTCCAAATATTGTTGAAGACCTTTTCTATGTTTATTCACACTGCTAGTGTGTGCTTCTTCTCCTCAAAGGCATCTCTTGTGTAATATAGGTCACCTGATCTTCAGTTGATCTGTGTTGTCTGAATCCACTCTGCTGTGCCATTATCAATTGTTTTCCTTCGAGGTGCCAAATAAATCTTTTGTTGGCCAGTTATTTTCCATTAGTTTTCTTATACAACTAAGTAAGCTGTATTCTACAGCTACCTGTGTCTATTCTATCATGACCTTGCTTCATGACCAATATCATGACCTTTGCAATAGGACAGACACCATGACAGCGTCTTTCCATTCCGTAGGCACCTGTCCTGTCCTCCAACTGACAGTTGTAACCTTTAAGAGTGTCAACTTTGCTTTCTGTCCCATCTCTATTAGCACCTCATTTGTGACACCCTTCTTGCCTGGTAAGTTCTTGAGTTTTAGTCCCTGGACTGCTTCTTTTAGTTTTATCAATGTCAAACTGGATGCAAAAGCAATTTTCTGCTATCAGGGGCATATTTATTAGTCCTGTGATCTCTTTTCTCACCTGCTGCTGCCTGGCTTAAGGTATTTTTCCCTTGATAATACTTGCATATTTTCACACAAATATTTTTGCTCCTCTTTTGGCCTTGTACTTTTCCTGAATGGGCTATATTATTATTGATTGCCAGCTGTTGTCTCTGTCCAGGTTCTCGTATATTCTAAATCAGGTTGACATACATTTGAGGTGAAATTATGTTTAGGGTTTCCAAACATCTCATACTTTTGTTACTTGTTGTGCCCCTTCTGTCTTTCCTTCTTTTTAATTATGTTCTCCTCTTTCTTCTTTTTCTTCTTCTTATTCCTTATTTTACTTTTTGTTGGAAAGAAACAAGAGACAGTGATGTACAAGGGGCGTTCAAGTCAAACCACAACTTTTTTGCAAAAAATTTTTTTCAGGTAGCCAAAATGACATTTATTTGCTGATATAATCTTCTGCAATTTGTATGCACTTATCCCAGCTTGTAAGTAATTGTAATGCTTGAAAAGCTTCATCTTAGAAAGATTTGTCAGTATATGTGAACCATTTCAGTACAGCCTGTTTCACTTCATCATCAGTGCTGAAATGCTGACATCTCACAAATTCTTTTATTTATCCAAACAAGTGAGTATCCTGTTGAGCGAGGTCTTGACTGTAAGCTGTTTGTGGCAATACCTCCCAGCCGAGTTGCTACAGATGGCACATAGTGATGTGAGCCGTATGAGGTCGAGCGTTATATTGCAGGAACAGGACGCCATTTGTGATCAAACTAGGCCGGTTTTTTTCCACAGACAGTTGAGTTTTACATCACTCAAAATGCACATGTACTGTTCATTTTTAATAGTGGCACCACGGGGTAGAAAATCAACATGAATTATGCCAAGTTTGTCCCAGAAAACACTTGCCATCACTTTATCTGCAGACGCAACTGTCTAAAATTGTGTGGATGGTGGTGTACACGTGCACGTTCTTCTCTAAAACCATTTACATGTCCTACTACAGCCAAGTGTCATAACCGTATTATGATTGCAGTCTTCTGTAAATTTCCGCAGGTTTCACGACTTCGTCCACAAGAAATGTAATCACAACACGCTGTGGATGCAAGCATAAATAGTGTTGTCCGCCATTTTTATATATCTGTCACGTGACTGACAAGAGACGTGTAGGTAAGCCATCTAGCAGTAATAGGACACAAGTGCCCCTAACTAATGATAGTAGTTCCAGCACGTTATAACCCACTCAGGTAGAACTAGAACAAAATGTCCCGGTTTTATTTGAACACCTCTCGTTTGTATACTGCTCGATTGATGTATTAACTTGTGTTACGTACATGAGTTAAAGATAATGACTGTAATGAACAAATTCCATCTCGATAACTCAGAAATAAGGTACCTAAAGGAAGATGGTCCAAGTAACAAGAAGGAACTAGGTCCACACTCAGCATGTAGGTCCAAGTAACAAGAAGGAACTAGGTCCACACTCAGCCTGTAGGTCCAAGTAACAAGAAGGAACTAGGTCCACACTCAGCCTGTAGGTCCAAGTAACAAGAAGGAACTAGGTCCACGCTCAGCCTGTAGGTCCAAGTAACAAGAAGGAACTAGGTCCACACTCAGCCTGTAGGTCCAAGTAACAAGAAGGAACTAGGTCCACACTCAGCCTGTAGGTCCAAGTAACAAGAAGGAACTAGGTCCACACTCAGCCTGTAGGTCCAAGTTACAAGAAGGAACTAGGTCCACGCTCAGCCTGTAGGTCCAAGTAACAAGAAGGAACTAGGTCCACACTCAGCCTGTAGGTCCAAGTAACAAGAAGGAACTAGGTCCACACTCAGCCTGTAGGTCCAAGTAACAAGAAGGAACTAGGTACACGCTCAGCCTGTAGGTCCAAGTAACAAGAAGGAACTAGGTCCACACTCAGCCTGTAGGTCCAAGTAACAAGAAGGAACTAGGTCCACACTCAGCCTGTAGGTCCAAGTAACAAGAAGGAACTAGGTCCACACTCAGCCTGTAGGTCCAAGTAACAAGAAGGAACTAGGTCCACGCTCAGCCTGTAGGTCCAAGTAACAAGAAGGAACTAGGTCCACACTCAGCCTGTGCATCAGTCTTCAAATCCAGCCCCTTCAGAGTGGAACTATTTTAACAACGGTGATTTTGTCATGTTTGCAGAATGAAAGCCGTGCAACAATCTCATTTTTGGACTGTCTGCTAGAGGTCAAGCAATAAGCATATATTGTCTTGACTCCTCTACCATGTAGGTTTCCAATCAAGAGCATGTCAGGTTATATCTAAATCCCTGTGTGTGTGTGTGTAATATCGATTTTCATTCTCTCTATAATCTCCAGCTGTTTATGTTGCGTTCGTTATCTTTACCCCCACATTAGTGTTCATTATTAGATTTGATCATTTCTATCCATTGCCACCACTCAAAATAAAGCCACATTGTTGAAAATATAAGCATTTATAGGTGTGGTCAGATTACACGCTTAGACTAAAACACAAACAAAACCTGCGTTTCGATAAAAACACATTCATTAGGAACATCAAATGAAAACACTATTGAATTTGCGAATCATAGAAGAATAGGAAAATACATAAAATCAGGATATAGATACATTAAAAAAAAGGGGGAAAATGACAGCTGGATAACATAAGAATTAGTCAGAAGGCTCCTCGCGTGTAAGTAAGACAGAGGCCGCATGTTAGTGTGTTATTATCACTGCTAATGTGTTGTTACAGTAGGAGCATGAGGTCACTTCTACAGTTTCATACAAAACGCATCGATAAAAACATGAAGGTAATGGCTTAGTAACATAACCAAGATAACAATGTAACGCCACCTACGCTCACCAGGTCTTCATTATTATTGCAAACAATGAATTCAACAGTATGAGTTCAAATAATGGCTAAATCCAAGCTTAGTGAACACAATCGTACAAGTAAACATGTCCTCATACAATCAAAAAGACTGTTTGAAAGCGCGCGTCCCACCAAAAGACGGGTACTCCTCAAATAGCAAAAATCCATGTTTTCCTTACAGGCACATCTCATTGTTTATCAATGATCTTCATGTTTGATTATTAATTTTCTCTGTCGGGATTCAGTATAACAGGTATGGTTCTGTTTAACATGGTGATATCTATATATCTGTAACATGGATACATCTCTTTCATGTAGCACGTAGACATCTGTTTATAACCAGCAGAAATCTATGACTATTTGTAACATTAAGCTGTACAAGAATGTTCCCCCAGTAAAGTTATCATTCTCTTCCTCACGATAAAACAGGATGGGCCCTTACTTTACACATAGTTCCGCACATCTCCTTAGTTTTTCTTCATTGTGTCACATCCTCATAATGAGCAATGCGCATAGGAAACTATAAATACCACCAGGAAAATCCGTTCCTGACGTACAACAGATATTTCTGGGTGGGGGAAATATATAAAAAAATCCTATTTTTAACATCATCCTCGCCATATTAAAGGCAAAAATGAAATCTATGTAACGAACGTTTCAGTTTCTAACTGACCATCGGTCGAATGTTCTGACCTACTGGTCTCTTTAATATATTTCACAATCAATAAAATTTCATCTTCTCTGTGATCTACATGCTACAGCATACTAGCCATCAGCGGACACGGTACCGGTAAGCTAAGTTGTTGACTAGCACAATTAACTGAATATTCAGTTCTTTCATTGCAAACTAGCCGTACAAACAAAGTTAATACAATATAACACAAATAGAGTATACTACAAGTGATATCATGATGCAAACTATTAATTAAGTTGATAGTACATTGTTATTATGTCTGTTATTAATTAGTTACTTGAATTACAATTACACGTTTTGGGCGTTTTTATTTTGGGTATAATATAGAAATTAGAATACGTCTCCTTTTAACATTAAAGTTGCAATTGTGGAGACCAAAAAACGATTTACTCTTTCAATATTTTAAAATGCTGTTATTGTATAATAAGCGTATAAGTAGTTATTATTATATCGTATGACAACGTCATTTTCTAGACGAGCGCCGAAGAACTAGAAATATTACGGCTTGTACTTGTAGCCAGCGCTGTGTGCTTGTCGATGTAGTGAGGCTTAGTGCAACACAGTTTGATAACAAATATATCAATTACCATCGTCATCACCACATGTCGTTCCAAGTAGCATTGTCAATTTACTTCCTGCTCTCGACAGCTCGCTCTGTGACTCAAAGTTTGTGTTTTAAGTAATAATGATATTCGCACTATACTAGAAGATCGATAAACTGTATTTCACGATCTATCTCGACTTCTTTTGACCTGATTCTTATTCAAGCCAGTTAAATTAAATGTATCTGTCGTTTATATTATTTCTTTGCCGGTAGTGATTTTTTCCTTGTTACGCCTTGTAGAATGGTATGCCATTGAATTCCCTGAATTGTATTACTCAACTGACCTTGAAAATCATTAATTTAAATAACTATTCATAACATTTTAACTTCTAGCACATAATACACAAAATAACTTCTTCTTCTTCTTCTTCTTCTTCTTCTTCTTCTTCTTCTTCTTCTTCGTTCTCAATCTCCCACTACCAAACCCTGAAAGGGCTTAAGTAGCAGAATGTAGTCCAGAGAACGGAATGCGTTGTGTTGTAGTTTACAGCATGGCTGCGATATTTACACCTTTCGGTCCAACACATCCGACTTCAGCAAGCATTTTTTGAGTACTGGGTTAGCATTCCCTCTTCGATCCCTTCTCATTAGCTAGTCTGCCCTGCTGCAGCCTGTTATCCAGGATCACCGCGTGGAGGTGTAGAAGGGTCTTGGCAGCTATGGTTCGCTGGCCCTGACGCTAGCAGTCAGGTATGGGTCGCTGACCACTGCTCAGCATCTTGATCTCATACACAAAATAACAACCAGTTATTTAAACTTGTTATAACATTTTTGGCAACGATTACTAGTAGAATCCAAAAAAAAAAGGAGCAAAGAATGGTTGTACTGTAACCAGCCAGGCACGCTGAAAGAGGCAACTAAGGCAGGATTTAACATGGCGCTAGCTACCCCGTCCTCTAGAACCTGACAGACAAATCAGTTTCAGCAAATGTAGACAGGCTAACGTTTGATGACGTATACTTGATGTAGATCTATACTTTACAGGGAACGGACAATGTGTTGGTTAATTGGTTATTGCACTAAATCTAGTACTTGTGTAAGTTGGTAGTTAGTTTTTTTATTATTGTTACTGCCATCAGTAATAGAGATTGTTCCAAAGCTTTTGGGACATTCGAGAATGTAGATGATGATCTTTCTCTGTCTTCTATCTTCTCTTGTTAGTAGAGATGTGGCTTTTGT
Source organism: Ariolimax columbianus (assembly GCA_036924085.1). Lineage (NCBI taxonomy): Eukaryota > Metazoa > Mollusca > Gastropoda > Stylommatophora > Arionidae > Ariolimax > Ariolimax columbianus. Next base: position 8,640,255 of record JAVGWX010000015.1, on the reverse strand, counting down.
TTTGTAAAGAAACATTACAATCGCCACGAACATATCAAACCTTACAATCACCACGAATATATCGTTCATTACAATCACCACGAACATATCAAACCTTACAAACACTACGAACATATCAAACCTTACAATCACTACGAACATATCAAACCTTACAAACACCACGAACATATCATACCTTACAAACACCAGGAAAGTACAATTGTATTGTATCAATGTCCCGATCAAAAGTTACAAGGCAAGCTTTGATCTCTTCGTCTCCTTCATAAACTAACAATGGCAGATATTGACACTGGCAGCCTGATAACATTAAACGTATTGTCTGCTTAAACTGTACAATTATACTAGTTAGGTGGCCAAATTTAGGCTTCCTCTCAGAGATTCGGTGTCGTTTTCGTGCATGTCAAGGGACAGTCGACACGCTTTATGCAGTGCGTCCACTACAAGTGAAATGCCAAGAAGAGCGTTGTAACCTGTACACTGTTTGTGTGAACCTGATCAATGTTCATGACACCTTCAGTAGGGATCGTCTCTTTCAAATCATGGCGATAGATATTTGTCGGGATAGATTCACTTCTGTTGTTCCCTAGTTTCGTGATGGCATGATGGCTCGTGCACTACACGAAAAAGAATTGTATGTATCCTTCCAAGTCACCAACTGTGTCAAACTGGAATATGATCTGGTATCAATACTCTTTAACATGGCATTTGTAGCAATGCTGCCTGTTCAATTCGAGAAGCCTGGGGCCATACACCAAGGTGAATGTGGTTACCCTGTTAGATCTCCTGTTTGCTGATGACTGAGCCGTAATAGGGGTCTCCAAATAAGATAAAACATTCACCATGACGGAGTTTTCGGCAGCATGTAGTATTTTGGTCTCCAGATCAGCACTAGTAGAACTGAAGTACTCTTATACCCCCTCGTCCTTACATTGAACTAAACATTACTGTGCAGAAGAAACACCTCTAGACAGTCGGTAGCTTCACCTAACCGGACAGTAGCATCATCAGAGAGGCACATGTTGACTCTGAGACCAACAACAGGATTACAAAGGCGAGATCTGAGTTTTGGAGACTGCATGCAATTGTCAGGAACCAATAGGGCATCAGAGATGTCGTCAAGGTAAACATATATTGTGCTGCAGTGTTAACAATTATGCGTCATTCCTGCAAAACATGAACAGTGTATAGTAGACACGTCAGTGAGCTATATAGTTTTCACGTGAGCTGCCTGTGTAGAATGCTCAGGATCCGGTGACAAAACAAAATGCCTAACTCTGAAATTCATTGCAAGTAAAAGTATTGATCGTCCTTAAGTTTCTATAATAGCCAAGATACGGTTGACGGGCCATGCTGTTTCCATGTCTGATGAGCGCCTCCCTAAACAGTTGTTGTACGGTGAGCTCAGAACCGGCAGTCGCTTATAAAAGTGGCAGAAGATATGCAACATTGGTTCAGTGAAAGTGTCTCTGAATAGCTTCAAACATTGATGTCATCTCCTAGGAGTTGCTTACACTTTACCTTCCACATGAAGCGCAAGTTTTACCAAATGACCTCAGATCGCGAAACTTCACGGCGAATGCTTAGAGTAAACGTGTTACCTGAAAAAGCAGAACGCATGACCCCTTTATGGCTGACTCCTGACCTGTGTGCACCGGGTGTTGCAGAGTCAGCCGTTCCAGAATTGGTTTTTTACAGCCATACTAGAACACACCTCACTGCACACGTCTTTTTTTCTTTTGGCGTTTGCCTTATTTTTCTAATCCCCAAGGTGGTGTACGTTGCACTGTGTTTTTATTTTGCGCCTGTCGGCCCAGTGCATCCGGCTTCAGCATGCATTTTATGTAAGGGTCTGCTTCCTCTTGCATTTTCTAAGGGTTTGCTTCCCCGGGGTAACGGCCGGTGCTGTGATGAGGATCGAACCCAGCACCACTAGGCCACGCCGTCCCCTACTGAATACGTCTGATATTGCGTAAGTTTTCATTTTGTAATGAGTAACTATCACTATTACAGCTGTACCAACATTCTAGTTATTATAAAACATAACATAAACGCTTATCATACAGTTATCATACAGTTATCATACAATTTATTGTGGTTATGGTTGACGTGATCTTGTTTGTCTGTGTCAACAAATCTAAGGAGTAAATGTCATTTGTAAGCAGACCAGGGAATACATTCAAATAGCAAAAACAGGAAAAATAAGAATACACGAAAGAAGGGAAAACATGAAAACGAAGAAATAATGAAAACACGAAGTCTCGAATTGTCCAGGGCCTACATTCAAAGTCATTTTGAGGTTTCCAGCAATGAAAGACCTGACATTCTGGCTTAAAATGCACATATATTATGGACATTAGTTTTGGACAGAATGGGAAATAGGGGTGGGGGGGGGGGGGGGTGCAAAAAAAGTAAATAAATGACCATATGTAACATGATTACACTACAATAAATGACCATATGTAACATGATAACACTACAATAAATGACCATATGTAACATGATAACACTACAATAAATAACCATATGTAACATGATTACACTACAATAAATGACCATATGTAACATGATAACACTACAATAAATGACCATATGTAACATGATAACACTACAATAAATAACTATATGCTACCTGATAACTGCAATTTAAAAATTCTTATTTTTTGCAGAAGTTTTATTTCACATTTTGGTTTCGAACAGATGGGCTCTGGATAGGGTAAAGTGAAGTGGATTGAGACACGATGCAATGGTCATCAGTTTTAATATTCTTTCCTCTGTATTGAAATCCTATGAATACCTTTAGGTTTACCTGGAGTGCTATCATGTCAGTTCTGATTTACATAATATAACGTCAGATAAACATGTTCCACTGTCCATCACATTGGGATTTTCCGCTGCTTAATGTTGGTACCAGAATGTGAACAACCCAATTTCTTCTTTTTTTAGCAAACGGTAATTCATGAAACATCAGTTTATAACTTCACAGATCAGAAGCCATTCTGCAAGTGTCTGATGTTCCACAAGTTGGCTTCCTTCTAAGTAACGTCTTCTACACCAAGTCCATCACCGCCTGGAGAAATCATGGGGACATGTCACAGTCAACAGAGTAATCTTCGTCCAGGTAGGGAGACAAAGTTTATGGGTGTGGGGTGCACAAATAATATTCACAATTGCAGGCATGTGAGAGGTATAGATTTTATAAAAGTTAGTTTTGTGGTCTATAATAAACAGTTGTCTTATGCATATTCAGTGTTATAGTCTACAATAAACACTTGTCTTTAATATAGTCAGTTTTGTGGTCTACAATGAACAGTTTATTTTTACATAATCAGTGTTATGGGCTACAATGAACAGTTTTCTTATACATAGCCAGTTTTGTGGTCTACAATAAACAGTTGTCATATACATAGTCAGTTTTGTGGTCTACAATAAACAGTTGTCATATACATAGCCAGTTTTGTGGTCTACAATAAACAATTTTTTTATACATAGTCAGTTTTTGTGGTCTACAATAAACAGTTTTCTTATACATAGCCAGTTTTGTGGTCTACAATAAACAGTTGTCTTACACGTAATCAGTTGTGTCGCCTTCAATAAACAGTTGTCTTATATAAAGTCAGTGGTATAATCTATAATAAACAGTTGTCTTGTACAAAGTCAGTGGTATAGTCTATAATAAACAGTTGTCTTATACAAAGTCAGTGGTATAGTCTATAATAAACAGTTGTCTTGTACAATGTCAGTGGTATGATCTACAATAAACAGCTGTCTTATGCACTACGAGTTATTTGGTCTACAATAAACAGTTGTCTTGCACATAGCCAGTTTGTTGACCTGAAAGTTGCACGTAAAGATTGACACAAAAAGAGCCCTGTTCAACACAATTTTCATTTCTATACTATGCTACCAGTGTCAAACTTGGACACTGACAGCAACATATAAGAGAAACATAGAAACAACTGAAATGCCTGAGACGAATATTAAATGTGATAAGATGGGACAGAATTAGAAACGATGAGATCAGGAAAGAGATGGGCACTAAGCCAGTGCTTGACCTCATTAGTAAACAGCAAATTCAATGGATTGGTCACATACCGCGACAGCAACACAGCAGCGTTCCACAGATAGCTCTGTCACTTACACATAGCGGTACCAGAGTTAGAGGCCGATCGCGCAAGAGATGGATTGATGAAATATTCGAGACAGCTAGTTCCACCTTCTACGAAGCGCAGACCAAGGCGCTGTCCAGATGTCACTTATACACCTGACGCTGAAAGGCAAACCAGGATCCGACAATAGATAGATAAATAGACAGAAAACTTACATAAAGATAACTTATTTTGTATCCCAGTTTTCACAGTGATTTTTCCTGTTACGTTGTTCTGTGTCTAGTGAAAGGCCTGATAATGTTCTCTATTTGTTCTAAAACTTTGATTGTTCAAACTTATTTTATTTTGAACTTTCATCTTCAACATCCATCTGTTTATTTACAACTGTTTATATTATAATGAGACCCATTTTGTTTTTGATTAGCTGATTTGCAGTTATCATAAAATTCATTGTTGTTAAACTTTATGTTATCTTGTTTGTCTTTGTAAAGAAAATCAGATGGGTAAATGTCGTTTATAAGCATATAATTTATGGTCGTTTATATACACAACGGGTTTGGACAATATTAATATCGATCCAATGATTGAACAGTTCGGAGATGACACAAAACTATGTAGAACTGTCTCATCTAAAGCGAAGGTAGATATATTTAGCTCGATTCTATATACACTTCTAAAATGGACTGAGAGCTGGCAGACGGAGTTCAAGGTGGATAAATGTAAACTAATCTACAGGGGTAGATCCAATATGGAATATAATTACAGTGTGTGAGATAACAATATTAGGAAGAAAGGAAGGATATGGACCTGTGGGCTATATTAGATCATACAGGTATTGTTAGTGAGCGCGCAGTAAAAATACAAATGCAATTTTAGGTCGTTTTGTTCCCTGGTTAGTTCAGAGTGTGGTTTTTTTGGGTGGCTGTGTGAATGATGTATTTATTGGGAAGTTGATCACTTTTTTAGTTCTGATCTCTCTTTTAGTAGATGGTGCTTGATATTTAGTTGTTTAGCTATGACTATTCTGATTTGCTATATACTTTTATTTATAGCTATGTGTTGATCAACTTTCCGTTAGAAAATTTTTGAGGGAGGTGTGTTGTTGTTGTTCACTGCTTACAATGAGTAAATTTATTCTTTTGTGCGCCCTGAAAATAACGTTAAGTGACGGGTTGTAGTAGCTTTTCTCACATTCCGAGCGTGCTGATGAGGGTGGACCGCAGTCTTCCAGGCGGTTGTGCTATGCTTGGCTTCATCTGCGTGTCGCTCACTACTACGGGGATCACATCGGTCTACATCTCGTCAGCTTAGCTGCCTTGAAAACAGCCTGTTTCCAGGGAACGCTATAAGGAAGAGAGATTGTGGTCTCGGTCAATGTATTGACCCTGACGTGACGTCGTGGTCAGTATTTTGTGCCTGACTGGACTAGCATCTCAGTTACCCAATGAAGGTGTGTGTATCTATCTACTGCCTTCTGTTGGAATGATTTTGAGGTAGGCGTGTGTATCTATCTATCCACTGCCTTCTGTTGGGATGATTTTGAGGTAGTCGTGTGTATCTATCTATCCACTGCCTTCTGTTGGGATGATTTTGAGGTAGGCGTGTGTATCTATTTATCCACTGCCTTCTGTTGGGATGATTTTGAGGCAGGCGTGTGTATCTATCTATCCACTGCCTTCTGTTAGGATGATTTTGAGGTAGGTGTGTGTATCTATCTATCCACTGCCTTCTGTTGGGATGATTTTGAGGAAGGCGTGTGTATCTATCCAGTGCCTTCTGTTGGGATGATTTTGAGGTAGGCGTGTGTATCTATCTATCCACTGCCTTCTGTTGGGATGATTTTGAGGTAGGCCTGTGTATCTATCTATCCACTGCTTTCTGTTGGGATGAGTTTTAGGAAAGCGTGTGTATCTATCCACTGCCTTCTGTTGGGATGATTTTGAGGTAGGCGTGTGTATCTATCTATCCACTGCCTTCTGTTGGGATGATTTTGAGGTAGGCCTGTGTATCTATTTATCCACTGCCTTCTGTTGGGATGATTTTGAGGTAGGCATGTGTATCTATCCACTGCCTTCTGTTGGGATGATTTTGAGGGAGGCGTGTGTATCTATCCACTGCCTTCTGTTGGGATGATTTTGAGGTAGGCGTGTGTATCTATCCACCTCTTCAATTGTTGCCTTATATATTTTAAGTACTTGTCGGTCTATGGTTGCATCGATTTATCATGCAATTATTCATGTAGACCCTATGTCCCCACAAATGACAGCTTTTCATGTAGATCTCATATTCCCACAAATGCAAGTTGTTCATGTAGATCTCATTTTCTCACAAATGACAGCTTTTCATGTAGATCTCATATTCCCACAAATGCAAGTTGTTCATGTAGATCTCATATTCTCACAAATGACAGCTTTTCATGTAGACCTCATATGCCCACAAATGACAGTTGTTCATGTAGATCTCATATTCTCACAAATGACAGTTGTTCATGCAGATCTCATATGTCCATAAATGACAGTTGTTCGTGTAGATCCCATATCCCCACAAATGAAGCTATGGGCTTCTCTTTTCTGTTGACCTAGGTACATGAACCCTTAGATGATGATGCCTGCAGAGAAAAGTCGTATTCTATGACAGTTTGGGTGTGCCTTAAGTAGAGCCGTCTGAGAGGTGTCTTGTCAGTTATCTCGGCCTGTGTTTGTAAACCACTTGAGCAAGTTTAACCTCTTGGATGTCTTTTCTGCAAACTTGTCCATGTATCTGGTAAAGGTTAGTTTATTATCTAGCTGGATCCGAAGATGTGTTGCTTTCCAAACCGCCAATTTCAGCGCTATCGTCTTAGTCCTTATTTTGCAAGCTTATTGAAACGGGTCAAGGTCGTTCACGTATATTTGCTAGTATTGATCTTCAACTTCCAGAAATTATAACAGGCTGACATTGTCAGGAGAGCTCTTCTCATACTTTCTTTAAACTTATGTAGGTCTGGACCACATGTTGTTTATCTTCTTGTTGCTGAACTCAGTGCCACGATTTGATGAGTCTTATACCTTAGACGGATTCATTTACTATATCGCAGATATTTCGGACTGGTCTTTTTGTTCTTTGGAGAATGTCCTCACTCGGTGAATGTTTGTGGTCATTGGAACATGTAATCACACAGTGGGTCTTGGTAGTCATTGAAAAATGTTCTAATGTAGGTATTGGGAATTATTCAGTTGAGAGACAGTCTGCTTTAACAAATTGCTGGATGTAATAATTCGACCCATGATCTGAGGATGGATCTGAGAAGATCAGAGCATTTACCACATCCCAGTGGGTTCTAAGCTCAGCATCTTTGAGGAGCCGATTGCTCTGAGATGAGATTATCTGCCAATTCAGTATGGGCCGATTTGGGTTTTTATCCGTAGTGTGGGCCGAGAACATATATCCGTGGTCTTGTACGGGATTTCAAAGAAACCATCTGTATCATTGTCACGGCATTTGCAAGTTCGTGTCCGCAAACAATCATTTACCATGTGTGTGGGTATAACTCACAATGCCAACCTTATAACACAGACAACAACTGCGATGGTAAAATATGAATGCGGCAATAGTTTACAAACTGGCATTCACGTCATCAATGCGATTAACCGTGAGACCCAAACTGGCATTCACGTCATCAATGCGATTAACCGTGAGACCCAAACTGGCATTCATGTCATCAATGCGATTAACCGTGAGACCCAAACTGGCATTCACGTCATCAATGCGATTAGCCGTGAGACCCAAACTGGCATTCACGTCATCAATGCGATTAACCGTGAGACCCAAACTGGCATTCACGTCATCAATGCGATTAACCGTGAGACCCAAGCTGGCATTCACGTCATCAATGCGATTAATCGTGAGACCCAAACTGGCATTCACGTCATCAATGCGATTAATCGTGAGACCCAAACTGGCATTCACGTCATCAATGCGATTAATCGTGAGACCCAAACTGGCATTCACGTCATCAATGCGATTAATCGTGAGACCCAAACTGGCATTCACGTCATCAATGCGATTAACCGTGAGACCCAAACTGGCATTCACGTCATCAATGCGATTAAACGTGAGACCCAAACTGGCATTCACGTCATCAATGCGATTAGCCGTGAGACACAAACTGGCATTCACGTCATCAATGCGATTAACCGTGAGACCCCAAATAATAACAACATGGAAACTGCCACCATGCCAGAACAGGAAGTCGAGACATTGGGTATATCATTGTTATAGGTGATGTAAAAGTGAAAACGTTTCTTAGTTATGATGGTTCTAGTGAAACCAGCGTATACAATGTACATATCAGGCCAATCACCATCTCTACATTCAAGTTTGTCTCCAACACATTTGTTTAAAATTTTGGTTGTTAGCGGTGATGAACTATTTTCTATCCATCCTTTCTCGGTTTCTTTCAAATTACAACATAATACTTGAATTAGAAATAGTTAATGTACACCGTATTCAGAAACATAGACCTTTCTTACTAAAATAGAGGTACATTTGATCTACCTGTACATTTACCTTGTCTTGTCGTCAAATATGGTTTTCTTTAAAGTGTCATGCTTGTTTTTATTAACGGTGTAATTGTTATATATTTCTCTTTGTCTTGATTTATCTTTTACATCCAAATTGTGCAGGATTTATACATTTATTTGCTTATGTTTTTGGGACTAGTGCGCACTATATTGTTTTAATGTCTAAAGGTAATACATTGTATGACTCCAGATAACAACATGATGGACACTGTGACCATGGCAAGACAGGAACGTGAGAACAATGGTATGTTGTGACAAGTGACAGCAATCTAAAACCTTTTTTACACAACTGACGGGCATGTTGTTACAGTGATTTATTCTTTTTTTATTATTGTATTTTCTGTGTACATGTTGTATTATAACAGATCAGAGCGGACATGAAAATACGTACATGAAAATACGTACATTCACATTACATTAGATTATCTGCGACGTTAATGCTTTATTATGATAATGAATATAACGGAAACTAAAGCAGACCCAATACAAAATCTCTGGTCCATATTGTGGAGATTATAGGAATGAAGTGTGTATGAACAGGCAGCTAATGATACCTTCGGCGTTCATTTCCTTTGTCATCTGCTGAAATCCACTTTGCTATTTGGGTTTGTCCAGAAAACAATGATACCATGCTTTTCTAAACTGCAAACGTAAGCACGATAACACACTGACCTTCATGAACTTAATACTGATTACATTTTAAGAAAATAATTGTCTAAACCAGCCACTCTTAACACGTGATAAGGGGACCCCTGGGGTATGCGAAGGCTTGCAGAAATGGTATAAACTTTGACAATTAAAATCAAAAGATAAATAACAAGACAGAAACAAGGACAAATACAGCAGAAGCTAATTTAGACAACGTATGCCGGTTAGGCAGTAAACTGGACATCACAGCAGGACTAACATCCGTGGTCACAAACTCCAAAAAAGACCAACAATAAGCATAATATCAAAGGATTCGATCCAGAAAGTCAACATACACACTGGAAGATGCACATTTTCTGTGGTCAGAGAAATCAAAGCCATCGGACATATTGTGTTCCAGATCGCTAAAAGAAGGGAGCTAGGTAAGACGATTGTGTTAGATCAACTTGGGAAAGATAAGATAAATAATATTGCAGGGAATTAGCTAAAATATCATTTTGGCTGAGTCTCAGAATGGACCGCAGACTTAATTTGAAACGGAAACATATTGATAAAGTGTATCCTGTTCAATGTGAAATGATGTTTCTTCCAGCCATTTTACAAAATGGTGCCGCTATCGCAAGAAATATCCGTTGATTGACTCCACATGTACAGGCCCAGAACATAATCAACTACCTTAGTGTGTGTGATGTAACGACATATTTTCTAACATGGCCATGAAGCCATCAAAATTGCAAAGTCATTCTAATACAAAACAAAACATGGCTCCAATTGCATAAACATTTTGTTTCAAAAAGTACGTTGCTGGAGTTTTGGGAAAGTGAGAAAATGACACAATTAGCCGCAACTGGCTGTAGCAATGAAAATGCAGTGAAGTCCTCACCTGAAGATGCTCAAATAATAGCAAGAACCGGAAAACTACACAATAGAGGAAGAACTGATATTACCCGTTGTAAACATTATGGTTTCTAATTTGATCAATAAGAAAGCTTCCCTGAATGCCATTATCAAATGACGCAGTTCAGATGGAACTGACAGTTTGTTAGACATTATCAAGGAAAAGTTATATGACAGAATTCGCATGTCCCCCCCCCCCCCCACACCCCCCCCCCCCCCTAATTGTAGTCTGCAACTGGACGAAAGCACAGGCATAACAAACAAAGCGACCTTATTGTGCAAGGTTAGAGATTAGCACCCTCCAATTTTTGTGGAGACTTTAGAGATTAGCACCCTCCAATTTTTGTGGAGACTTGCTCTTCACCTCCGCCTTGGTGCATATATCAGCTGAAGAAGTATGTAACAGCTTAAAAGAGTTTATCCGATATCAAAACTTGCATTGTTTGAAATTCGCTGGAATTAGAGCAGACAAGGCACGCGCAATGTTTGGAAAGCTTACTGGACTTGTATCACGAATTAAGGTAATCATACCGCCTGTGAGTTGGTACCATTGCTGAATACATAGGAAAACATTAGTTGCTTTTAAAATACTAAAAACATTTAAACAGACCTTGAATGATTCAGTTGAAATGGAAGAAGCCATGAAAACTTTAAAAAAAAGAAATTGCCCGGGAAAGATGGGGTAACAAACGAAATCCTGATGGGGCTGGGCCAAACAGCAAAGAGGAAGTTACTATCAGTCCTGAACCAAAGCTGGACAAGGGGTATTGTACCTCAAGCATGGAAAGATGCAGTACTTGTACCAGTACCAAAGAAGGGAAAAGACAAAACAGATCCAAATGGATACAGGCCTATCAGTCTACTGAGCTGTCTAGGCAAACTGGTGGAACGTATGATAAACACCAGACTGATGTGGCATCTGGAAGAAAAACACATACTAATTCCACAGCAAGCAGGCTTTAGGCAGCACAGATCCACTGAGGATCAGCTCACCCTCATAGCCCAGGAAATAGAGAATGCCTACCAGGAGCAAAAACACACAGTAGCGGTTTGGGTGGACCTAGAAAAGGCATTTGACAAGGTCTGGAAAGAGGGACTTAAAGTCAAGCTACGAAGAAGGGAAGTCTGTGGGAAAATGTACAAATGGATCAGTCACTACCTCAAAAACAGAACAGCCAGAGTTCAAGTACAAGGGCAGATGAACAAAAAGGTGACACTTGAGCAGGGAGAACCCCAAGGGGGAGTACTGTCACCCACACTCTTCCTGGTGTATATAAATAACATAACGGAGAATATACCAAGAAGAGTTCACAGCTCAATGTTTGCAGACGATCTGGCTATGTGGACCTCTGAAAAGAATCTCACCATAGCAAGAAATCGGATGCAGCAGGCCTAACATCGCTGGAAGAGTGGGCGAACTCATGGCTGGTCAAAATAAATGAGGAAAAAAACAACATGTACGATATTCTAGCTGTCAATCAAACCCCAAAACACCAAAATAAGTCTTAACGGCAAATACCTGCAGCTAAACGACAACCCAAACTACCTAGGAGTCACATTTGATCGGCGCATGACATGGAAAAGTCAGATCGAGAGAAACCGAATGAGAGCCAGACAAAGAATGGCAATCATGAGGAAACTTGCTGGCACAAGCTGGTGAGCAGACAGTATACTAAAGAAACTGTACACTGGAAGAGTGAGACCAGTTCTCGAGTATGGCATTGCAGCATGGACAACAGCAGCAAAGGCGAACTTCGATAAAATTAGCAAACTTCAAAACCAAGCCATGAGAGTTATAACAGGAGGCATGAAGTCAACGCCAATTGTAGAACTTGAAAAGATTACAAATCTGCAATCTATGACCGACAGAAGAGACTGCAAAGCCCAGCAGCAAGCAGAGAAACTCAGAAGACTGACTGACCATCCAATGCATCAGAGACTAAAACATTTTGGAAATAGGAAACTAAAGCGGAGAAACTTTGCAGAAATAGCCAAAGCAAAGATATACGAAGACCCTATGAATGCACTAACAACACCAAAGCCAATCTCTACTGTACGAAAACCTACCTGGAGGCAGCATATATTTCCAGAGGTGGTAGAAAATATACCAGGTATTGGAAACAAAAACAGCCAGACTGAAAAAGAAAGAAGAGATACAACCCTGAGGTACATAACGAAAAACTACCCAAGCATGGACTGGACCCATGCATACACCGCCGGTTCTGTAACAAACACATCACAGAACGGAGGGGCAGGGGTATTCCTGAGCCTACAAAATGGCAGAAAAATAACACTATCAGTGGCAACTGGAAAATACACAAGCAATTTCAGAGCTGAGGCAGAGGCACTGAGGGCTGCAGTAGAAGAAATGGTGACAGGTAAAAGGAATGAAAGCCATATAGTCCTGCTTACAGATGCCCTGGCCGTAGTCACAGCACTAAAAAGCCAGAAAAATACTGAACTCATGATTTAAGAGCAGTACTCTGTCAACTATGCCAGCAGTCCGCACCAAAAAGAGTAGTGGTACGGTTCCATCCCACTGTAACATCCAAGGCAACGAGGAGGTAGACAGACTGGCAAAAGAAGGTGCAATACTACCACAACCAGATACTAGTGTGACATACGAAGAGTCAAAACGGCTTATTAGAGCTAGATACATGACCAAATGGGAAACAGAACATACTGGCTACACAAAAAACGATGCCTATTACCAGTTGAACAGAAGAGAGCAGGTCGTGGTCTTCAGACTTTGCACTGGCCACAATATACTGCGGTACCACCTATTCAACACATTGAAGATAGGTGGCACTGACGAATGCTCGTGTGGCACCGGGAAAATGACCGCTGAACATTTGCTGCAAAACTGCCCGACATACGAGGATCAGAGAGAGCAGATGTGGCCATCATCAGTGCCAACACAAGACAAGCTCTATGGCAGTGTCGACAGCCTCAGGATGACCGCTGCTTTGTTCGAAAAAATACAGGTTGACGAAGAAGAAGAAGAAGAAGAAGAAGAAGAAGAAGAAGAAGAAGAAGAAGAAGAAGAAGAAGAAGAAGAAGAAGAAGAAGAAGAAGAAGAATGATTCAGTCAAAATTGTAAATTCTATACAAATCAAATCACTTAATTCAAGACTTTTTTCTGGAGCTTTGTAAAGATGTGGACAATGAACACCATCAACTTGTATTGCATTGTGAAGTTTGTTGACTGTCTCAAGGTCAAGTTTTGTCTCGTTGTACCCAAATATACGTGTATGTTGTGAGAGAGGACAGACGTCAGTTTTTGTAATAAAAAAAACATTCAATACATTGCGTACCCTTACATGTACATTTATACTGACATATATACATAACATAGTAGCTGAGCTCACACATACACAGGCCTACTCACTCACTGATAATTGCAGCCCATTATCACGATTGGCTTCTGACTTTATTGGTTCCGTGGAGGGAGAGGGGGGATGGGGCAGAGAGATGGTGTTTATAATATATCACATTTAGAACTATACTAGTCAAACGTTTCTATCCAGGACGGGTCTGTTGTGATCAGTTATAAATCTCATTCATAAAATGCGTCCTATCCAAGTTTGAGATCATTATGAGAATTAAGATAGAGGCGACTAAATGAGACACTATATGAAATACTTGTTTCACATTTTAGACAGTTTAGAGAGTGTGCTTATCCAGCCAGCTAATGCTACCTTCAACATATATGCCTTTTGTCATCTTTTGAAATCACAATGCACCTGGAGGTTTGTCCAGAATGCAGTGATGTTATGTTTCACTAAACAGTACAAACATTCACAGGAACACGCTCACGTGCATGAACTTAATTATGATTATATTTGAACAAAATAATTTTCTTAACTTTTATCTAGCCAAGCTTTTGTTGTTGAAAGGTTTGCCTTTCTGGATTCTACTGGTGAAAGAACGCGTCTTTCAACCTCAGACCGTAGTCTTTTAGTTTATATAAGGACGTATTGGCCAGTATGTGGATGCGTGTGTGTGTGTCTGTGTGTGGTCCACTAAGGCAGGTTTGTAGTACAGTAGTTTTACCAATCCTTTCTGTACGTGGAGAAGTAGTCATACCCGAAAAATCCTCGGCATACCCATTCAAACTGATCACGAGGTGGTCAGAATTGCCAGATAATTCTTAAAGATACCGTACAATAACATTTCGAAAACCGCCCAAAAGTAGTCCAATAAAAAATTACTTGAATTGTGTCAAACTTTATTAAAATATTGTTAAAGATGAACATAATTTTACTAAGATCAATATGTTTAAAAATGAAACTTATTTGTTGACCACACAACAAAATGGTAAATTTTGCAGATTAGCGGTGCAATGTTGGATGAAAATAGATATACAAAATACAATTCAGTAGCAATGTTATGAAATGGAAAACATCTGCTATAAAAAACATGACAAATTCACATGCATTGAATGAGCTGAATTTTTATAGTGGTACTTTTCTGTAAAAAAAAAAAAGAAATCAAAATCTTCAGACACATTTTCACTATGTTTATCTGATGTAAACCGGGACATCATTGTGATAGTTTGCTGAAAATTATTGTAAAAGATGTAATTATGAGCCAAATATTCACCAATGCGTCGAATATTTTCAAGCAGATTTTGTTGCATCTTGCTCCTGAGATTATGATTTAATGAGATTCTTTTCAAAACAACATGTTCGATATTCTCCCGCTCAAATAAACCACAGAATACCAAAATAAGTCTCAATGGAAAATGTCTGCAGCTTAGCGACAACACAAATTACTTGGGCATCACGTTTGGTCGGTGAAGACATGAAAAACTCACAATGAAACTTGCTGGTACAAGCTGGGGAACAGACGAGAGAATACTAAAGAAACTGCCCACTGGAAGAGTGAGACCAGTTCTCGAGTATGCCATTGCGGCATGGGCAACAACAGGAATGTAAAACTTTGATACTTTACTTTACTTTACTTTACTTTCCGTGTCCTTGGCACTACATCCCACTTCATTCTTCCAGTATTCAGCCATGTGGATTGCCCTGTCACTGGCACTCAGCTGGTCATCCATGCTACAAGTCTCTGGAAGGTTTGGACAGTTCATCAGATGGTCCTGATCTTGATTTAATCCACATTCGTATGCTTCATCACCGCTGTATCCCAATCTTTTCAGATTGATCCTGCTTCGTGATACACCATTTCGAAGTCTATTTAGCGAAATCCATGTTGCGTATGGCAGATGTCCAGGTGCAGGTTTCTCCCGTAACTCGATCAAGTGGATCTGTGTCAGCTGTTTCCAACTTTCGATGCCTCGATTTCCTGTAGGGGCTGGGTTGACTGTCAAAAACGTGGTCTTGACTTTAGTCTTGGGCGCTCCAACTGATGTCCGAACATAGAGTGTCTTGAATCATTTACCTGTTTCTCTCTTTCTATATCTGATGTGACAGTTCTTTGTATCTCTGGTGGTGCTTTACCGATTATGGGGTATATTTTTCAATTTCTGTAGGTTTTAGACATCCAGTAACTATACGGTCTGTCTCATTTATTGCTGTATTGACATGTGCAGAATTCTTCCAGACTGGTGCCGCGTACTCAGCTACAGAGAACCACAGAGCGAGTGCTGATTTTCTGAGGACATCTGGCTTAGCTCCCCATGTTGTGCCAGGCAGGTTTCGTATGACACTATGTCTCGCATGCATTTTAAGGTTTATTTCCTGACAATCTGTGGCATAAGACAGCGTGCGGTCCAACTTTACTCTCAAGTATTTGAGGCCGTCCTGTGTTCTGGATCCTGTGCTTGCCATCTTATCTACATCTTTATGTTCATCTTTCTATTTCTTAGATGGTAGGCACATACTTTAGTTTTGTTGGGTTTTGGTTTGCGCTGATTTCTTTGGGTTATATAGAGCAAGGATATCAAGCACGTTTGCCAGTTTCTGTTGCACTTCTTCGAAGCCCTTTCCATGTACAGCTACTGCTGTATCATCGGTACATGAATGTTGTCACATCTGTATCTTTAGGTTGATCGTTGGTGTATATATAATACAGAATAGGTGCTAGGTCCTTGTGCGACCCATTTGTTTGGTTTCGTCATAGACTTGTTACCCCCCACCACTCCCTGGCCTCAACTCCCTGTTGCTCTGTCCTCAAATAATTTGGGTTCAGCTGTTTTGTTGTTTTTCATTTGATGTATTGCATCATTTAGTTCTTGCAAGGGGAAAGGTATCGCGAATATGTCATTCTTCTGTTTACAATCTCGCTGAATAGTGGTTTGCTTTGGCTTTTGAATAGTTTTTCCGTTGAGTAGTAATTGGTGGGTTATTTGATTCGGTAGACCTGTGCTATGTCTGTATGAACGCTCACTGGATCAGTACTTAATTTTTAGTAAGTTTCCAGGCACATGATAACTTTGTCACACCAAAACATTGATAAAATTAATAGACTTCACTACTAAGCCATGATAATTATAACACGAGACATGAAGTCAATGGATATCTAACGGTACAAACAAAAACGCTGTCAATGGCAACGGGAAAATTGTCAAGTAATTTAAGGACAGAGGCATTGAACGCTACAGTGGAAGCTATGCTGACAGGCGAAAGCAATGCAAGCCAGGTGCCCTTTCTTTACAGATGCCCTGTCAGTGGTTACAGCGCTAGAGAGCTACATAACTAAGTGACGATAAGTACTATGTCCACTATGCCAGCAGTTCACACCCAAAAGAGTCGTGGTACAGTGGATCCCGTCCCACTGTAACATGTATGGCAACGAGGAGGCAGACAGACTGGCGAAAAAAGGTGGAAGGTTACCACAACCAGATTCTAGTGTGATCTACGAAGAGTCAGAAAGGGTTATTATGGCCAGATACATGGACAAATGAGAAACAGAACAAACTTGCTACAAAAAAAATAATAATTATTACCAGTTGAACAAAAGAAACCTGGCGCTGGTCTTCAAACTCTGCACTGGTCGAAACAGACTGAAGTACCAACTATCCAATAAACTGAAGATAGGTGCTACTGATGAATGCACTTGTGGTACTGAGAAAATGACCCATGAACATCTGCTGCAAAATTGACCGGCCTACGAGGGCAGGGAAAGCACATGTGGCCTTCACCATTTCCACCACTAGACAAGCTCTTTGGAAGTGTTAACAGGATAATTGGTGCTTTCTTTGAACAAATTCAAGTTAACATCTGACAGCGTATGAAGAAAAAGAAGATTTGTGAAAATGCTCTCTCAACAAAACAAACTTCTGTAGTTTGAAAATGGAGCTGAATCTGGTCGATGCTTATCAGTCGCTGCATCTAAAATCATATCGCAACAATTCGCACGCACACTACATTTGCAATGTTTACAGTAAGCTTTCGAAACGTCTTCTGTAATATTCCCTATCATATCTGTGAGTGCTGAATCTGATTCCCAAATCTTTACAGTATCATTTGCCGTACTTTGCCCAAAACAAAGATTTAATTGGAACTGAAACTAAATAATACTGAATAATAACATACTATTTACATGAGAGAGGGATGGCGCGAGAAAGGGCGCCCAAAGAAACGTTTTAAAGACGGTCTGAAGGACTCACTAAAAAGTTGCCAGATAGACATCGACACCTGGGAATGCCTTGCCCAAAACAGATCTGACTGGAGAAGCGCAGTCAAATCGGGTGTAGCTGCCGGTGAAGATGACCGTGTTGTGAAAGCCCAGAGCAGACGCGAGACGCGGAAATTAAGAGCAGCTGGAACACCTTCCCCTTCTACAAATCTCGTGTGCCCGGATTACGTTGCAGACGCATTTGTAACATTGTGAATTCACAACATTTCTGTGCTAGGTAGCCAATAAAACAGGGTTAAAAAATAAAGGTTGTCCAAAATACTGCAACCGGCAGCGATATAAATTTCCCGCAAAATGCCAAAACATGCTAAACCTGTTAAAATAGTTTGACCTTTAAAATATCACATACCATCAAAGGCGTCTTAGTCTTTGCAGACCATGCACTTGACACCCTGTGAGTAGCCTTTCGGGGCGCAAGTCTGGGCGATGAATATGGAGACGGTGGGCTGCAGATTCTTCTCTCTGCTTCGCTGGAGTAATCCTAAAGCATGACAATCTGGCACCAAGTCCGCTGCAGGAGCTGCAAGAATGAGTTCGCATTTTTGAAACCATCCGCATTAGGTGCTATTACTCTAGATTTTCTGTCTGGGTTTACTCCCGCAGCCCTACCCTCTCCCGAAGTTTACACAAGACGGTGGATTCGTTGCCTGCAGATGCTAGTTACTCGAGACATCCAATGATACTCTCATCGTCCCAAGACTAGCCAGCACTCCCTGGGACTTGTGGGTTTAAAATCAGAGTTCCTCCTCTCTTAGGCGAACTGCCTGAACAGGCTAACGAGCTTCGTTTACCCGGCTTTAGAGCCAGAGTCTACCTTTTCTTAGATTGGCTGCCAACCAAGGATAATGAGCCCAATCCGCCCGCCCAGTTATACCGCCGGGTACTTGGTCGCGCCCCACAGCAGGCTTTGTAAGAAACATGGGGCCGCTCTTGAAGGTGCTGCTGGGGACACACTAGTGTAGGAGAGGCCATTTGCATGTAAGCTCCTGAACGGCAAACCGAACAGTGAATCCAGCCGCAATCTCCACACCTGGAAAGGAGAGGCTATATCAGACGCGTCACTTTCCTTTAACGAGTGAGACGTCCAGACCTTGCTACCCCCCCCCCCTTCCCCAACATCACTTAGCAATCTATATTTATGGTTCATTATTGTTATTCTTATAACAGCTACCAGTACCAGCGCCATACACTTTGTCTGATGTAAAGTCTTTCAGCGTTTTTACGATGGAGTAAAAATTCTTCCAGCACTTTTTGTAAAGAGAAGTTCCGCCCTAATTCTAACATTGGCGTAAGGAAGATGCAGCTATGTTTGTTTTCGTGACTTTTGACTGAGGATACAAGAGAGAATATCTTCTCCACTGATGCGGATACAAGAGAGAATATCTTCTCCACTGCTGTTGATACAAGAGAGAATATCCTCTCCACTGCTGTTGATACAAGAGAGAATATCCTCTCCCCTGCTGTTGATACAAACGGGAACATCCTCTCCATTGCTGTGGATACAAGAGAGAATATCTTCTCCATTGCAGTGGATACAAGAGAGAATATCCTCTCCACTGCTGCGGATAAAAGAAAGAATATCCTCTCCACTGCTGCGGATAAAAGAAAGAATATCCTCTCCACTGCTGTGGATACAAGAAAGAATATCCTCTCCACTGCTGTGGATACAAGAAAGAATATCCTCTCCACTGCTGTGGATACAAGAAAGAATATCCTATCCATTGCTGCGTCACTAACTGGGGTTATGAAACAAGTAAGAGCGAAGATGGCGAGCTTGTTAACCGTCTGATGTTGAAGAACGCCAATCCAATAAAAGCTACCTTCTGTAGGAAGTCCGTCTTTCTTAAATGTAGTTTCTTGTTTCCAGTCACCAAACAGCATGTTTCTATATTATTCTTCAATGATGCCGATGTTGTGTTCCGCATGGTGTAAAAATGGCGGGTTAGAGAATGGGGCCTTGAAACTTGATTTTAAATGATTGGAAGGTTCAGTTACGAAAGTGTTGATATGGGTTTTTTTTTCCAAAGGATGTCTACATGTCGTTTGGTTCAGAGTTTCTTTTAGGATAGATATACAACTTACTTTGACATTTTGTATTACTAAATAGACGAGAGAACCGTTGTTAATTTAAGGGACTTTGCACATTCTGTGATGAAATTGATACCAAAATAAAATTGTTCGTCGTTTTTTCTTCTTATTATTCACAAACACTTAATACAGTGTGTTCTCAAGAAATAATTGCTGTCACAATTCAAGTAACAGCTGATAATCATTATATGTATGCCGAGAATGCTACTAGTGCCAAATATGGCCTCTGTCCAAAGCGCGAGAGCAGAATTTCGACTTGTGAAATTAAGTGTTTGAGAAAGGTCATCAGTGTTACCAGAAGCGATAGAATGCGGAACGACGACATTCGAGGTATGGTTGGCACTACGTCTTGTGTCGAAAACACGTCTAGGCAAAAAATAAGTTGGTTTGGTCAGCTCATCAGAATGCACCCTCATGAACTTCCACTGATGACTTACAACGCTGGCAGATTTGGCTTAAAGGCAAAGGGGCGGCGCGAGGTAGGTGGATAGATGACATTAAAGTGTGCAGCAATAAGTGCTCACATTGACCGACGCAACCCACTTGGCGCAGGATAGACGACTTAAGCTCCCCGTGACACTTAATAGCACAAATGGAAAGAAAACTAACTAACAATTCATGAGAATCAAGTTTTATTTGCGGTAAAAGGCTGATCAATTTCTCAAGTTCCGTTACAAAAATCGTTGCAAACACGAAAACAATAGTAGTACTTGTAGTCAGACATCATTTTCTTTAACAACCTTGCATTGATATTATATATCCAACTTTGATTGGGCTAAGTCAGCAGAAGTAAGTCATTACCTCCTTCCAGTTAAGCAAAATATTATACATCATCCTTCTACGTACACGCATCTGCGTGCCTGGTGGATTTTCAAAATGGCAAAGTGTCAATACAGACTTACTCAGTTTCAGCAGCTGTGTTCATCACCTTAAAGAAATGATTGTAGCCATCTTGTCTTAATTTACTTTTACAAAACCAGCTCGGGATTTCTTTCAGCAAAAATCCTATATTTTATAGCAGCTTGGATACTGGGCATTGGATGAGCAGGACAGAGAATAGCAAATACATTTGAGCTGTGCACAAAAATGCGAGACATCTTTCATTCTTGATCAAAGTTAACTTAATTTAACGTCTTTATACTGCTTTAGAAGACTCTGCAGAGTCTGTGTACAACCATTTTCATTGACATTACCTTGCTCTAGAAGCTATCCGTATCCAATTTATTCTTAAATGCATTAATTGTCCCTGTCTCCACTACCTCCTGTGACAATGCATTCCAAACATTCACCACTCTCTTTTTTACTCGTATGTGTTTCTACTAAGGATCAAGACTGACATTGGTAACATAATGTAGGAAAACTAATGCATTTATCAACCTCCACTTAGTTGAAAGATTCACTCCAGTGTGTTTAAACGCCGGTGCAGTTTGGTCGTGGACACTGTTCGTCTTCTGAATTCTATGTACAATATTTCTGTTCATTCTGCCGTATCAGTGAACATACTACCTAGGTTTTTGAACTCCCGTACTTGAGTGATACCATGCCAGTGATGTGGAAACTTGTCTGCACTTGTTCACGTGAAATCAAGATAGTCTCTGTCTTGCCTGTGTTGATCTTTAAGTCATATTCGTTACGAAATATATAACGAAATGGAGATAGTTCAAGTGATGTTGTAGGCCATCTCCTTTGTGGAAAACAAATTACCGGATCATCGTCAAGCAAAAATATGTCCTCACAAATGTCACACACATTGGCTCGTTCCGTCTTGTCAGACGATAGTTAATTGTGCTTTGAAACAAAGGGATGGAACTCCAGTCCATGACGATTTACGCATGCGACTCGCAAGACCAATCCGAGCAGAGAAGCGTCTTCCACGTTGTGTGCAAGGGACATCAGGACCATTTGCCGCATTGCATTGTGTGGCGTGTCTATTCAAACGCAGAATCCTTAGCCTATCCGCAATCAGTATATCCTTTGTCTGTATTCCATGCTTAATCTAGCCCCTCCATGTAACACGAACTATGGTCTCAGGTTCCCATGATTCCGTATCGAAACCTGCAACATTCATATAATGCTTGCATACTTCGTTGTACTAAAGTAGTGGCCCATCCAGATACCGTTTTCCCCAACTGTAATTCTCCATACAGAAGATATTTTGGTGTTCTGCCTTCATCCATTATCCGAGGGTGTCCCAGCCATTGAAGCCTTCGAAGACTAAGAATGGAAAATGTTGTGACAGTGCATGTTCTCTCAAACACCTCTGCGTTGGTGATTTTGTCTTGCCATCCAACCTCCATAATTCTGCGCAGGCACCTCATGTGATAGCTGTTTAGCCGTCTCTCCATGATAATTGTATGTAGACCATGTTTCACTTGCCATGAACAAGTGTTTTTGTTGTAACATTGAGCTTCTTTTTCTCCCAGACCCTTTGAGAAAATCTGCTCATTGTTGTTGCTGCTTTGCCTATCGTGATATTGATCTATTGGTCCATGGATACTCTATTATTGACTGAGGATCTCAGGTATGTTAAGTGATCTACTACCTCGAGATCCTTATCATCAATGGAGGTTACTGGAACCTTGTTAGCACCCTGGACCATAACTTGTGTTTTCTGTTTGCTGAGTGTTAAATCAAACTCGTAGCTTGCATAAAAAAGCAGATAGTAAGCTTTCCAGTTCCTCCTTTGAATGGGTCGTAATTGCGGCATCATCCCCAAAGAACATGTTTATGATCAGCACCCTCCTTATTTTGATCTTGGTTTTCAGCCTTTGGGCATTGAATTTGCCACGTTCTTTGCGGGAATGGATGGATATACCTCCATCGAGGTCAAGGAAGACATGCTTCAAGAGGAGCGAGAAACATATTTGGAAAAGAGTTGGAGCAAGTACACAGCTTTGTTTTACGTCACACTTGATTGTAAATTCCTGTGAGGACGCACCGTCAACGTTGATGGCCCCTTTCATGTCAGTGTGGAACGACTCGATAATGTTTAGAAGAAACAGTAGGTAAGCAATCCTCCCGACCACTTTGACCAAACCCAAACGACTGAGCAAATCGAATGCTTTCGTAATATCAATGAAAGCAATGTGCAACGGCTGCTGTAGTCCTCTGCATTTTTCTTGCAAATGTCGTAATGAGAATCTCTTCACTGTGGTAGACCTATGCAAACGAAAACCGAACTGTGACTCTGGATAAACCTGGTCTCCTAGGACCTGAAGTCTGCGCAAAACAATTCTGCCACAGAAGCAAAATGTCTCTGTAGTTGTTGCATTCGCCTCAGTCTCCCTTGTTCTTGTATAAGGTTATTATGCTCGAATCTTTGAAATCCTGAAAGACCTGACCTTTATGCCAGCACAATGGTATAAACTGGTGGATATGTAGGGCAAGTATGTCTTTTCCACTCCTGATGACCCCTACTAGGATTAAATCCTTTCGAGGAGCCTTGCCACAAACAAGGTCAGCAATAGCACAGCCAACTTCTGCCAAGGTTCGAAGTGAGCAGATGGCCATAAGTTGGCATGTCCTCTATGGCATCCTCTATTAGCTCTGTCTCGCTTAAGTAGAGGTCAAGATAGTGCTCTGCACATTTGTCTAACTGCTTCCTCTTATAAGTGATAATCTACCCACATAAAGCTGTTAGCGGTGCACTCTTTTTCACTGTTGGGCCGATGGCTTTATTTATCCCTTCATACATATCTCTTTGTACACAGTCTAGCTGTCCTCTGCACTTCCTTTCTGACTTGTCTCAATACATTGAGAGTGTTTCGTTTTGTTTTATCTTTGTTTCTCATGAGTGCTGCCTTTTCCCTATCAATCGAAGGCTGCAGTATCCGACTATTTGGCTCAAACCAATCTTGATCCCTGTGTTCTCTAGTCTCATAAACCTTTACCGCTGCTTTGAGGGAAGCTTCTTTGATTACGTCCCACCTTTCACTACCTGTACAGTCTCCTGATATATCAGCAAGAGCATCTGTAAGCTGCTGTTGGAATTTGAAACACGTTTCTGGATCCTTGGTGTTGGCTAAACTTATTCTCCCGATGGATTTGTCTTTCGCGATGAAGATTCTTTTTGGTCTTAGCTTGACGCGGGCAGGGACCAACGTTTGGTCAATATCACAGTCAGTACTCTGGTAGCTGTGTGTTAATTTTGTTTGATTCAGATGATGGTTCCTGGTGATAATAAAATCCAGTTGGTGCCAGTGACCGAATCTTGGATGTTTCTATGATACCTTAAGGCAATCATTTGTTTTAAAAGAGTTTGTGATACAGAGATTGTTTTTGGAGCAGAATTCAAGCACTTATTGTCCATATTCATTCATGCCCCCAATATTGTGTTGGCCTAAACAAACTGACCATGAATTCTAGTCCGATCCCACTCGAGCATTTAGGTAACCAAGTATATATAGGCAGTCTGATTCTAGAATTGCATTCACTGCATTGTCTAACTCCACATACAAGGAATCGTTCACATCTTCCGCTGATGCGAGCATCGAAGCGTAGGCAGCGATACGTGTTTCGTACACACGCGAGGTAGTCAATCGCATCGACAACATTCTTTAATATCCTCCAACTGAACTCTCAATAGCACACAATAGCGAGTTCTTCACTGCAAAACCCATCCCATGTTGTCGGGTTTTGTCCCGTCCTCTGACTTTATAAAAAGGGCAATGCTCCATCTGTTTGCCTATCGGGGCTTCCGTCCTAGACGAGCCGTCAACCAAGGCTAAGGGCCTGGTCTGCCTTGCCACAACACTCATCTGAGGTTGTCTTTTCTCGCTCTATGATAAAGCATTGTATCCTTTTACATTAGCTCCTCCGCACATTGTTGGTTGTTGGATTTCGTAGACGTTGACTTCGTTGAAGTTAACTTTCAGAGTTACCAGAAAATAATTTTCACCGTTTGGATAGCCATATTTCATAAAACCTAGCAAAGAAATGCCACATACCGAACAAAAGAAAAAAGAAAAAAAAGAAATCTGACATTTTGTTTTAAAAATGCCAATTCGGCAACTGCACCCTTCAAAATGTGCGAGTCACGTGATCTTCTATAGTTCTTAGTCGATCTGTACTTCTACAGTAGAGAGAACGCTAGGCGATTGGTTCCGTACGATGTGGGTGTGAGACAGGGATGTATACTCTCCCCAACACTCTTCAATATATTCTTCGAGAGAATAATGGAGACGACCTCAAACGGACATTTTGGCACGGGTAAAATAGGTCACAGGCTTATCACAAACTTCCGATTTGCTGATGATATTGATGTATTGGCAGGCATTGGAGAGAGCGGCCCTGAGTTTTGGTATGGAAATAAATGCAGATAAAACAAAGCTCGTGACCAATAACATAACAGGGTTTAAATCTGTGATGGAGGCAAATGGGCAGGAACTTAAGGTGGTAAAACGTTGACTCGGCTGAAACCAATGTGGCAAGACAAGCGGCTCGCCCTCGGCATAACAGTTAGACTAATGCGCTCTTTGGTGCCATCATTATTTTACTGTATGCCTGCGAGACCTGGACCATTACAGCAGATATCCAGTGCAGAATACATGCAATGGAAATGAGGTGCTATAGAAAACTCCTAAAAATGTTACATATAAAAATCGTGCCATGAACGTAGTAATACGTCAGAAAGTTGAAGACGCTATTGGTCCTTTTGAAGATCTGTTCACAGCTATAAAAAGACGAAAGATGACCTGGTGCGGGCACGTCGCGAGGTCCAACGGAATTACCAACTCGATACTCTTTGGTTCCGTACCGAGACAGAAAGGGCGAGGACGTCCACGGAAAAGATGGACAACATCACTGAGTGGTCAGGCCTTCGTCCCGGGGAGATACGTCAGGCGGCGACAGACAGAGAGGGATAGCGTGGGATTTTGGGAGTGTCTTCGTGTGTGCCCCAACGACCTGATGGGTTACGGGATGAACTGAACTGAACTTCTACAAGGGCAGACGCCTCTATGCAGGCCCCCAGTTCTGGTATGAGCTGAATGTAGCCGGGAGAAGGGTTTCCTGCCCAGCGGGCTAGGCTCGAGCAGCGTTGGGAAAAGCGCTTAGGGAAGATTGTTAGCCGATGTACGATTCCGTCTTAATAAACTCAAACAATAGAGCAAAGTAGACGCAGCCTGTTAGGCGGTGTTTTTGTTACAATCGCAAAGTAACTGATGTGTTGATACATCTACTGAAGCAATTATGTTTTCTTACAATCACAAGTAACTGATGCTTTGCTACAATGTATCAACTCAATTATGTTTTCTTACAATCACAAGTAACTGATGCTTTGCTACAATGTATCAACTCAATGATGTTTTTGTAACAATCTCATGTAACTGATGGTATGCTACATCTACTGAAGCAATTATAATTGTGTTACAAATATTAATTATTCAATTCTATAAAATAACATTTTTCTTCTAGTTTTGAACTTGACCTTAACGAATTAGTATAATGTAAGCTTTCGTTTTTCTGTTTTCCGAATTTAACCATAAAATATAATAATGTATATATGTATTTATAATTTATACTAATTCATTGATTATGTTTAACAGCTGGTTTGCATATTCTTTTAAAGCTTTGCATATTTTAGTATATCATCATCGCGTAGCATATCCTTTATAGAACGTCGCTCCCATCCCAGTCTGTCTGAAAGAAACTCGTTCCCTTGCCAAAACTCCAGCCTCCCGCACAGTCATACCCAGGCATTCCTGGATATCTTGGTGCCATCGTCTTCTTGGTCTACCCCTTCCTCTTTTGCCTGGCACCATACCTTCCATCACTGTTCTCTCGAGACCGCTGTGTCTCTTGATGTGACCAAAGTATTTGCATGTTCTAGCCAAAATGGAATTGATAAAACAGTTCTCCTCTATGCTCAACTCTTGCCGAATGTCTACATTTGTCTTTTTCTCTGTCCAGGGTATTCTGAGGATCCGTTTGTAACATTTTGACTCGAGGGATTCGATTCTTCGTCTGGAAGTTTTGGTAATCGTCCATGATTCGCAGCCATTAGCTGCCACAGGAAAAACACAGGCTCTCAAGACTTTAACTTTTATCATGTTGTTGGTACTCTGTCATAATTTCTTCATTCAGGTTGTTCAGTCTGTGCATTGCCATGGCTAGTCTTCTTCTGATTTCTTTCGAGCAGTCGCCATTTTTGTCAATTCTGGACAATTATTTTAGTACAATGATATTCAAATTAGGATCATTGAATTGTGTTACCATTAGTCGTTTCTCTGGGTTATACTTTTTAAGAAACATGTCGTTTCTAAGTAAGTTATCAGATGTAGCGATTAGTTGAAAGTTGGTCGTTCTGAAATTATTCTGAACGTAAGTTCGTTGTAAGTTTAATGGTTTTTGTAAAGATGAATAGCGTGTAACGTCATATATGTATGATCCATTCCTTATTGCATGACTTATCTTGTAGAAGAATAATGACCGTGAACAGAGAAAACTTGACAGTGGAAAATAGAGATGTAAAATTATGAGAGTGACTCAGTAGTGTGCACATGGTGGATAGAATTGTGATGA
This sequence comes from Ariolimax columbianus, assembly GCA_036924085.1. Lineage (NCBI taxonomy): Eukaryota > Metazoa > Mollusca > Gastropoda > Stylommatophora > Arionidae > Ariolimax > Ariolimax columbianus. The sequence continues at coordinate 8,612,831 of JAVGWX010000015.1, read as the reverse complement.
ATGAGGCACATAAAGAAATGGGAATATATAGTTTTATGGTAAAGAGGAAGATCTGTACAAGGTAGGCAAGAGAAGAATTGTAAATGATAACGTAGAGCGAAGGCAATTTCTATAATAGGAATGGGAAAGGATGGATACTTGTGTATGGATTAGGTGAGACAGTTCAGTTACGTAATGATAGAGGAGAAAGAAAGAGAGACATAAAGAAAGAGAGAAGGATTTAATAACTGTAAGAGACATCTAGAGAAGTAGAAGTTCAGAAAGTGAGAGACAGAGAAATGTTTGTAACAATGATACGATTATATTAGTGATTATACAGATAGTATTTTCATGGTTGTATATGTCTCTATCTACTAGGACCGTGGGAAACTGAGATCAGTTATGGAGGAGAGGCAGATCTTCACAGACATCTCGACGGTTGTGAGAAGAATCCAGACCACCTTAAATTTGTTCCTGTAGACCTGTTTGGTGTAGACCATCTTCCCTCTGGCTTTCAGGACAATATTCTAATGGAGATGACCCAAGCTTTGTCAGATCTAACTGTCCGTGTGTCAGTCAAGTATGTCAGTAAGAGGAGACCTAAAACTTTTCCTGGAAGTGGTAAGCCTTACCCATGCTACAAGAACAGGGAGAGTGACATGATGAGGGTAGGGACTGGGTCGGTGTGGGGGGTTGAGATATACCTAAACAATGACGACAACCCAACCTGTGGATGTAAGAAATGTCTGAACTCTCCTACACCAAAAACACAGTTTGCTTATATTTGGATACGTACAGCGGCCCATGTTGTCTGGGACGACCTGGAGGGGGCAGACACGACGTGTCATCTCTTCTTTGATAGAGGTGGTACACCTGATATCTGTGAGGGTGTCATCGCTCTCAGTGGTATGTCATGGGTGCGGAGTGGTATTGTAAGTAACCGGTGTTGGATGGTACATATGACCCATGACCTGGATCTGGCACATAGGCTGGACAAGATGGTGGATCACCGACATAACTTGATGGCCAAAGTGGATGCAAGATATGGCCCCATAGTCTACCCCACTTCCAGATATAACAAACAGGAGACAGAATCAGAGCCTGATCTTATGCAGAAGCTGGCTATTATAGTGTCCCACCCTCACGGATGTAGTAAACATGTCAGCGTTGGGTATTGTACCGAAAGAGATGAGAGAGAGGATGGCCAGCTCACATACACTACAGCCACTTGTCCTGGGTCTAGTGGGGCTTACGTGTGTGTGATGGGGGAGGGCATGTGGGACCTTTATCCTGGCCATGTCCACAGTGGGAATTGTGAGGGGAATAAAGAACTGAATTTTGGCTCTTGGGCATGTCTCCCCAAGTAATCAGTGTACATGTATTTAACATGGAATAAGTTGTACATAAAATGTACAGGATTGATTTTTGTTGGGTGCACAAGGAAGTTGTACAGCGGCCACTACTATCATCATGTGTCAGATAACTGGTAAAATCTATCATCATGTGTCAGACAGTTGGTCACTACTAACATCGTGTGTTAGACTACTGGCCACTACTATCATCATGTATCAGATAACTGGTCACTACTATCATCATGTGTCAGACAGCTGGTCACTACTATCATCATGTGTCAGAGAGTTGGTCACTACTAACATCGTGTGTTAGACTACTGGCCACTACTATCATCATGTGTCAGATAACTGGTAAAATCTATCATCATGTCAGACAGCTGGTCACTACTATCACCATGTGCTATAATTCTTGTCATTGGTGTCAACATGTTTCAAACAACTAGCAAAGAACGGACGATCAGTGAAGAGCAGCGGCACGTTGGTCCGACTCCCTTGCATCCGGCATCAACATTCACGATGCCATACTGGTTCACTGTCACCCAAGACAGAGACTTTTGAAAGAGAAGTTGGGACCTGTAACCGCTGCTGAAGAACGGGTAGTCCAGTAAACCAGTAATGGCTGACTGTCCATCAGTCTGTTTTTCGCATGCATATGTTCTTGTGTGTTTTAGTCCTATTTCTGCTGCGGACTGAAAATGTGAAGCTCTGAATATGCTTGATAACTTGCTTGTGGCTTGGTTACCTTCTCCCACTTCATTTGCCTGATCACCACTCTATCCCCTTTAGTCACTGGTAGCACTTGTAGCTTAACCATTTGTATGGGCACGTGTCCAACGTCTGCTGGATATTTAGAGTATATGTCCTCTTCTGCGATGCATATTCTCTCCAGGTCTGTCTGTACTCCTTTTTCTTTGACCCCTTCTATTTTTCCTAGTATCTCCGTGAGTGATATTACTCAGGAAAGAGTGGTTATATCTAACTGAATGGGTCTTGGTTTTGTATGTGATATGGGATCAAGACGCTGAGCAGCGCATAAACTGCAGTGGTCAGCGACCCATAGCTGACTGCTAGCGTCAGCGAACCAGAGCTGGAAGACCCTTTTACACCTCCACGCGGTGATCCTGGATAACAGGCTGCAACAGAGCAGACTCCCCGAGAAGGGATCAAAGAGGGAGGGCGACCCGGTACTCAAAAATGCTTACTGAAGTCGGATATGTTGGACCGAAAGGTAACTTGCAGATTTTTACTTGGCTAATACTTGCATATTTTTACTTGGCTACTACTTGCATATTTTTACCTGGCTAATACTTGCAAATTCTTACCTGGCTAATACTTGCATATTTTTACTTGGCTAATACTTGCATATTTTTACTTGGCTAATTCTTGCATATTTGTACCTAGCTAATACTTGCATATTTGTACCTGACTAATACTTGCATATTTTTACCTGGATAATATTTGAATTTTTATATCTGACTAATACTTGCATATTTTTACTTGGCTAATACTTGCAAATTGTTACCTGGCTAATACTTGCAAATTTTTACTTGGCTAATACTTGCATATTTTTAATTGGCTAATACTTGCATATTTTTACTTGGCTAATACTTGCATATTTTTAATTGGCTAATACTTGCATATTTTTACCTGACTAATACTTGCATATTTTTACTTGGCTAATACTTGCATATTTTTACTTGGCTAATACTTGCATAATTTTACCTGACAAATACTTGCATAATTTTACCTGACTAATACTTGCATAATTTTACCTGACTAATACTTGCATATTTTTAATTGGCTTAATACTTGCATTATTTTACTGGATGCTGACTACTCTTTTGCCCTTGCATTTTTCTTTTTGTGCCTTATCATTATTGATGGCAGGCTTCAGTTTGTATCCTCGGGGGTCTTAGCTAATTTCCTGAGTTCATTGCCGTCTCTGTCCAGATTGTCTCACATTTTAAATCAGTTCAGATGGAGTAATGTTTAGGGTTATTACTCTCATCAAATGTATTGCAACTCGTCACTTTTATCATCATCAGTTGCCGGCCTACTGATCTGTAGTAGCCAGACAAACGGTCAAAACAATCATCATCATATCATTAAGTTTGTTTCTTCTGTCAGCAACTGATATGCCAAATTAAACAGCTGATCAGGGGGACGGCGTGGCCTAGTGGTTGAGTGGCACGGCTCACAACCAGAAGGTGCTGGGTTCGATCCCCATCACAGCACCGGCCGTTACCCCGGGGAAGCAAACCCTTAGAAAATGCAGGAGGAAGCAGACCCTTACATAAAATGCATGCTGAAGTCAGATGCACTGGGCCGACAGGCGCAAAATAAAAACCACAGTGTAATGCACATACGCCTTGGGGAATAGAGAAATAAGGCGAAAGCAACAAAAAACAAAAAAAAACAGCTGATCACTGGATCATCGCTTATTCCTGTTCCATCTCATCATCATAATCCACTTGTCCTGTTATCTTCAGTTGACAAAGGATCACCCCTACTATTAGTCTCTTTCATGAAGCCTGCGCCAAATTAATGTGTTTGTTGTTGTTTTGGTTCCTCTAGCAATGTTTTTTTTTATGCAACGGGATTGCTAGCCATATGTACATCTCTCTCAGTCACGTTTAAATCATGCATGGCCTTACATTTACCATAGTCTTTTATCCTCAGTAAGGGTCCTAGGGATCCACTTGGGGACCTGTCCAAAGCTATTTAGGAATTCTACCATTGACCATCTTATGTCAAAATATTAAGTATGATAAAAAGAAATATTGAATATAGGAGCAAGGAAGTGATAGTCAAACTGCATAAAGCAATAGTTAGACCTAGATTTTAGTATTGTGTACAGGTGTGGAGTCCTTATCATAGAGGGGATATAAACATGCTGGAAAGAATACAAAGAAAAGAGCGACAAAGCTGATAGCTGAGTGATAGTGCCCCAGTTGGATTCCAGAATTAGTTATGTGGATAGACTCAGAAGAACCGGCCTAAATGGTCTAGAAAAGACAGGAACTCTAGGTGACTTAATACAGGTTTATAAGATAATCAAAGGAATGGATACATTTTTTAGACTTTAACACGTTTAACGTTTTTAAAAAAAAAATACAACCACCTACAGGCTTCAAGAACTAATATTAAATTTGTAATGATGAGACATGAGGATGTATTGTGTTACAGTGAGACTGAGAGTGAAAGTGCAGGTGCTAAGAAAACTTATTTCACGCAATTGAGGTAATCATGTTTGAGAGAAAATGTGTGGACGAATGGACAGAGGACGATACAGAGAGGCAGTGTAATAACACTTCAGGCATCACAGCAAATCCAGAATTGAATCAAATGGAAAAATCCAAATATGACAGGAAAATCCCGAAAGTCAATTTTTAGCATCTCAACTCAACCCAGAAACAGGAAAGTTAATTTCTTATGAACATTGGAAGAGGCCAACATAATTCAATCCCACATGTAATTAATAAACTTGTTAGTTCCTCTTTGAAAATATCACTACTGATGTAGTCCTGATAAAGATTTATAGGGCAAGGTCAGCGCAAGAGCATTAATAGTATGTTAAATGGCACATTTCAGCTTTTTTAAACATCTTTTATAGTTTTAATGATCTTTCTTTCGGACTTTCACTTTCGGCACTAATTCAAATTGACTAATAAAAAGTAGTAACCTATACTTTTTAATACTATATACTATATAGTATATAATATAATTTATATAGTCTACTGATACTATAACTATTATAGTAGACTTTAGTAACAATTTTTAATTTACTCTACTACTACTAGTGGTACTAGTCTACTCTACAGCTCTCCAGCATTACAAATACAAATACAACTGTTAGAAAGACATAGAAAAATTTAATCCAATGACATTGATAGAGGTAGCATAAGCAAATGCCGAAAAAAGCCTTCTCCAATCAAAATAATATTATTATGACTGCTCTAAAAAATGCAGAGACGGATAGAGCTGATATCTTCTTCTTCGTACGCTGTCGGATGTCATCTTTAATTTGTTTGAATAAAGCAGCAGTCATCCTGAGGCTGTCGACACTGCCATAGAGCTTGTCTAGGATTGGCACTGGGCTAGTGATGGACCACTACCACTACTCTTTTCGGTGTGGACTGCTGGCATAGTTGATAGAGTACTGCTCTTAAGTCATTAAGTTCTGTATTTTTCTATCTTTTTATTGCTGAAACCACAGGGCATCTGTAAACAAGACTATCTGGCTTTCATTGTTTTTGCCTGTCAGCATTGCATTGCTTCTACTGCAGCCTTCAGTGCCTCTGCCTCGCTCTGAAATTGCTTGAGAATTTTCCAGTTGCCACTGACAGTGTTATCTTTCTACTGTTTGAAAGGCTCATGAATACCCCTCACCCTCCATTCTGCGTTGTGTTTGTAGCAGAAGCGTCAGTGTGTGCATTGGTCCAGTCTGTGCTTGGGTAGTTTTTTTTCTATGTACTTCAGGCTTATGTCTCTTCTTTCCTTTTCATTCTGTCTGTTCTGTTCATTATATATTATAATAAATTATATATCTGATACCTGGTGATGGAAGGTATGGTGTCAGGCAAAAGAGGAAGGGGTAGACCAAGAAGACGATGGCACCAATATATCCAGGAATGCCTGAGTATGACTGGCGGAGGCTGGTGTTTTGGCAAGGGAACGAGTTTCTTTCAGACAGACTGTGATGGGAGCGACATTCTGCAAAGGACATGCTACATGATGAAGAGATACCTGGTATATTTTCTATCACCTCTGGAAAGGACATATCTACTGCTTCCAGGTGGGTTTGCGTACAGTAGGGATGGGCTTTGGTGTTGATATGGCGTTCATAAAGTCTTCGCTCATCTTTGTTTTGGCTATTTCTACAAAGCTTCTTCCTTTTCCAAATCCATTTAGTCTCTGATGCATTGAAACAAGGCAGTGTTGTGTCCCTTCTGCTATTCGAAGTGGCGATAAACAGGGTTATCCGAACTTCCACGTACAACATATAGTTCGGCTTTAAGTGGGCAAGAAATAGGAATGTGACAATAGTTTACAAGCTGGCATTCACATCATTTAGACCATAAATTACATGGCCCCACAAATAATTGCAAAAATGGAAACTCTGATTCTGCCAGCACAGGAATTTTAGTCATTGGGTATGTCATTCTTATGAGGGATGTACAACTAAAAACGTTTCTCATTTATGATGATGGATCTATTGAATGCAGCGTGTACGATCATCGTACTTTAGTGGAATTTTCAAATTGACTCTACAGCATTACAAATACAACTGTTAGAAAGCCCTAGATAAAGCTTTCCAATGATATATCAACCATGTCTCTATGTCGACCCACAAGGAAGTTATGAATTTTGTGTGTGTGTGTTTAAATCAGCGAAAGGGCTAAACAGGAATATAGAGAAAAATATAAACTAGGGACTTTGGCAAAGTTGATTCCGAAAAGTAGAGGGGAGTGGACAATATATTGATTATCTCGGCTAGTCATGATTGAACACATGTAAAACAAGCCATTTGTATATTCGGGAGAACAGAATACAACCGATGACGGTAATTGCTTGACTCTTCACAAAGACGAGAAGGAATTAATATTCAAAATGGCGACCTTATTTGCAGAATTTGCAACTAAAATAATGTTGCAATATTTTTTTCTTCATGTTACACCACATGTGATATATCGTTTTGACCGTCTTTTTGAGAGAAGCATTAATACATTCGTTGTATGCTGCTAATAGATGTTATTTCAATCAAATGCTCTCGGAATCACCAATTCTACATTCATGTACAACATATCTATAAGTTTCTTGTTTAGATTGTTGACTCATATCAACTATTTTCTATCCATCTTGGGTTGTTTTCTTCCCATTTACACCACTATAATTGCATTAGTATAAATAGTAAATGTATACACCATACCCAAACACATGGACCTTTCTTACTAAATCTAGAGGTGCCTGTACTGTACATACTCGTTATTGTCTTCAAATAAATATCTTTTAGTTTTAGTAGTTTTAGCGTCTAAGTGTCCTACATCTTAAAATTGAAATTTGTATATAATTCTTTTTAATCTTGATTGATATTTTACATCAAATTTGCGCAGGACGTATACATATATTTATTTGCTTATGTTTTCATGAATAGTAAGAATTTCATGTCTGATGGTAATAAATTATGTGACTCTAGTAACAACAAGACGGACACTTTAGCATCCGGTTCCTCAAGATAAAATTAAAGGTGGTTTGAAAGAGCAGAGTTAATTACATTTTGAGATAAGTAATAGCGTTGTCCATTAATTTACATAGTTGTAATTGTTGTTTACTGTAGCAAACATATTTTCAAATATTGTGGTCTGGTGGTAACAGATAGTTAGTGACTCGACAGAATTAAATAGTGTGGTATAGCGAGCGGTACTCACTACCGCCGGTAGTAACTCAGAGTCTCAGTCTCTGTTTCTAATTTACCATTATTGAATTATAAATAGTATTATTAGTACTATTACTAATCAAATTGATAGTCACGGGTTTACAACTGTTAGAAAGCCCCAGAAAAATGCAATCCAATGATATATCAACCAAGTCTCTATGTCGACTGCCACGAAAGTTATGATTTTTTATATATTTAATTTAGCTTAAAAGTCCGCAAAGGGTTTATAGAGAAACATTAAAAATAAGGTCTATGAAAACTTGTATCCGAAAAGCAGAGTGGAGTGGATAATATGCCGATTATCTCAGCTATTCATGACAGAACACCTGTAAAAACATACATTTTTATATTCGGGAGAACAATATACAACCGATGGCGGTAATTGCTTGACTTTTCAAAAAGGCAGGAACTAATTAATATTAAAAATGGCGACCTCATTTGCATAATTCGCAACTAAAATAATGTTGCATTATTTTGTTTCTTCATGTTACACGACATGTGATATATCGTTTTTACCGTCTTTTTGAGAGGAGCACTAATACATTCATTGTATGCTGTTATTTCAATCAAATGCTTGTAGAATAAGTATACAGAACAAATTATTACACAAATTTAACACCCCCCCCCCCGTGTCACCTGCATGTCGTAATCCTTTTTCTGAATGAGTTACCGGCATGTCGTAATCTTTTTACGAATGAGTAACTAGCATGTTGTAATCCTTGTCTGAAAGAATGAGTAACTGGCATGTTGTAATCTGGACACAACTGATAAATTTAACATAGAAAATATTATCACACAAATTTAACAGGAGGCATGTATGATATGCAGTTAAATTCATTAAATGGATGTAGTTTACAAACAAATGTGTCACAGATAACAAAACATTTGGATTAACAGTCGTTATTTGGTAAGTCTGATATGTTAATTGTTGTGTAGTTTTGTTTTTGCATGTTTTTGACTATTTGATAAAAAGTGATATGTTTATATTTTCCATGTAATATGATAAATATAAAACAGCGACAGAAAATGCACGTCCTCAAAGAGCTAACCAAAAAAAGTTTTAAAATTGCTTTGTAACACACAAATAGAATATACTTACAGAAGGTTCCTGGAACATACTTGCAAATTAATTAAAGTTGATTATTCGTACTTGATGTACCAAGAGAGCGAAATCAGCTAAGATTACATCACCATCATCTGGAGGAAGTTCATCTATTGTCAAATAATTAGGAAAATTGTATCTATAAAAACAGTTGTTATAAATAAGAATCTATCTACAGTTTTTTCAAGGAACAAATTTAATTTAAGAAATCATGCAAATGTGAGGTCTCCTTTGGCAAAGTCAACAAGGAACTGCGCCACTGTCATGTTGAAATCATCCTCTGCTGAATGACGTGGACCTGTACAGGTCAAGCAGACAATGCTCTGGCCTCGTTTTTTCCTGTTCTTGATCGACTTGACTTTTTCTTGATACACAACATCTGTGCCTTTATCATGCCATACATGTTGGAGTTCACTTCCTATAATAGAAGAAAAATTGTTAATGAATAACTGTAACTTATTTTTCACAGTTGTGTCCAACTTTTTAAACATATGTAAATGTTCCGCAGAACTTCAAAAGCCTGATCTTTCTTTTCAAGCTCCTTCTGGGTGCTCTCATGTCTCACTCATAATTTCGCATCTTCTCGTTTATCACTTTGCTTTTCTTCTTCAACATCGCTAAAGAATTCTTCACCTTTGTGAAATCACTGCTTCTCACAGTAGCAATATTGTACTTGGCTTTCCAAGTCTTTATGCTATTTACCTTCCTCCGGATTGTTTGATTGACCACCTTTGGAGAAAAACTTGCCAGTTCTTGTGCATGGTGTCTTTTCTGATCAAACAAACGCCTGCGCAATGTAACAATAGTCTCTCTCAAATTATTGAGTGTGCGCTGCTTGGAAACACAGTTATGACAATCATTACGAAGTTTCTTTGGGGATGGGAGCCCAGCTGTTGCAACTGAAACAGTTGGCACCTCAGTAGGTGAGGAAATCTCTTGTGGCTGCAACAAAACAGTATTAGACAATTCTTTTAAAAAAACAGGAAAGGGCTGCTGACAAAGCAGTACGAGCGAGTCCCAATATGTACTCAAGCGACATTTCTTCTGCTTATATTCTTTCTGGAAGGCCCTCAGATCATTGCCAAGCTTTATCTCATCTACATACTTATCCTGTTCTGCAGATGTAATCGGAACAAAAGTCTTAACTTTCCGCATCAGTGATTGAGGGAGCTCTTATCCCCACTAGGAGCTGTGCAATGTATCCCTTTTTAAATGGATACACTGGTCCAAAGCATGCCAAATATGCTTTCAGGTCACCAACACACTTCTGGCTTGGTATAGTCACTATGGATGATGGTAGTTCAGCCATTGCAGCTGAAATAGATGGCACTTCGGTAGGTGCGGAAATCTGCATGTGCTGCAACAAAACAGTATTAGATACATCTTTAAAATGTACAGGAAAGGGCTGCTGAAAAAGCAGTATAAGTGAGTCCCAGTGTGTACTCAAATGGGATTTCTTCAGCTTCAGTTCTCTCTGCAAGGCCCGCAGAGCCGTGCTCAGCTTCATCTCATCCACACACTTATCCTGGTCTATAAATGTAGTCGGAATAAGAGTTTTGACTTTCCGTATCAGAGCAATCTTTGAGGGATCTCTTGTTTCCTCCATCAGCCGCGCAATGTATCCTTTCATGAGTGGATACACTGGATCAAAGCACGCCAAATGTGCTTTCAGATCAGCAACACACTTCTTGGTTGCCATGGATGAGGAGTAACAATTTCTGAAAATAAAGTCAATTTACAATAACAATAAAATGGTAAAGTGACTAGCTTGAATTTCAAATTCCACAATTCCAATTAAACGAGCAGCCCTCAAATTTACAAAACATAGATAAGTGGATGCAGAAGTGTGTAAAATACCATTGGTGCATTGAAAACCTTCACTGCAGTAGGTGCAACCATACAAACTTATCTATAGAATGAACATTGAAAAAAAAATGGAGGACATCGTAACCCTGGACCACCATGGTAAGTGGCTAGCTTGAATTTCAAATTCCACAAGTTCAATTAAACGAGCAGCCCTCAAATTTACAAAACATTCAGATCAGTGGATGCAGAAGTGTACAAAATATCATTGGTGCACTGTAAACCTTCACTGCAGTAGGTGCAACTATACAAACTTACCTATAGAATGAACATTAAATGATAAGATTAAGAAGTCTGATACTGATGACCTGATGAGTAAAAATTGTATGCCAGTTTTTAACTAAATATTATATAAGTTTGAGCAATGTGTATCAAATGTAATTGCAGAACATGATTGAAGTGATAAAGATCGATCAAATAACTTAACCATGTTTCAAATTAGTGAAGTACCTATGTCTAAAACTGATTAATTGTAATCAGGACGGACTGGTCAAGGAGGAAAAACAATGGCGGAAATTGTAATCCTGGACCAGCATGATAAAGTGACTGGCTTGAATTTCAAATTCCACAAGTAAAATTAAACGGGCTTCCCCCCAAATTTACAAAACATACAGATAAGTGGATGAAGAAGTTTATAAATACCATTGGTGTACTCAATACCTTGGCCTAGTAGCTAATTTATAGTAATGAAAACTTACCTTTTACAATTGCTTGAAATTCCGATGAAAGCGCAAATTTTCAATCAAATTTTTTCTTTTTATACTTGGGTCAGTTTGTCTCATGTGCATACATGGCTTTATATACTCTAAAAAATCACGGGGTTTTTCGTTTGGACCAACATTCTTAACACCTGTCTCAGGGTTGGCGGGCTATCGGGAACACTCTCGCGACGCCATAGGTCACGGACTATCCCAATTCTAAAAAAATCAATATCCGGTCAGCGCTAAAGTACCCTAGTATTAGTAACTACTACTAGTGTAGATCTACTGTAACTGTAAATTGAGTGTAGGTCTAGCATTTGGCGATAGTTGTTCTAATTATAAGGTAAATACCAACGACATTTGGCTTTTTGGTGTTACTATTAATAAAATATTAGTATTACTGTCTATACTAGCAAGTATTATCAATTTAGTATTCATTGTAAAAATGAATTTGTATTATGTATTAATTTAGTATAACTTATTATTGGCTGGGAAGTGCAACGGTAATAAATAGCATAATTAATACTACTACTACTAGACTATGGGCAAGTATGGCTAAGACCAGGCAAATTGCGACGAAGAGGGGACAGGACAGATTGTGTGATTTGTGTGGCGGAAATGTTTGTATTACTCAATTTATTAGATACAGCGTTGGAAGATGAGTAAAAGTTATATGAAGGTTATGTAGAAGAGAGGCAGGCTCGACTGGAGTTTCGATATTAGGACAAATGAGAAGAGATTGGAGGCAGTTCAAAATAGAAGTGAAACAAGAGAAAATTTAGGAAGTTTTAAAGAAGCTGCAGTTGGGAAGTCGAGGTGATAAAGTAAAACCACTGTCAGTGTCAGGTAGGTATGGGTTGTCAGTTAGGTATAGGTTGTCAGTTAGGTATGGGTTGGAGAATGAAATAAGAGTTGGAAGTAAGGGAGATTCTAGTGAGGAAACCTAACACAGGACAGAAAGCTTTGCAAATAAGTATGCAAATGTAAGGGAGGGGTCAGTGTTGATAGTAGTAGGGGATTCAGTGGTGAGGGAGGTTGGTAGACATTTGTCAAAACAACATAAAATGTTTGAAAACAATGGATATTGGGGAGCAAAAATTGAGGACATAGTGGGGATAATAAAGATGACAGGGGACAGAGCAAACAGTCAGGTTGTGGTATTGGAATTGGTATTGATGTGGTATTTGGTTTTTTTTCTTTTTCTCTTCAGCCATTACAAACAATCTTCCCTACAGTTGCCTTCATTTGTGTAGCCTGCACCAAATCTGTGTGTACTTTTACAGTATCAAATTTGTTTCATGCAGTGAGATTGTGCACTGATGCATAACTCTCTTTAATCACCTTTCACAACAATAATGGAGGTACATTATCCCTAGTATTTTCTCTTCAGTAAGTGGCACAGAGATCCACTTGTTAACCTGTCCTGGGTTTTGTTTAACAATTCTACCATTAACCATCTCTCATGTCGTAATGTTAACTGTTCAGCCTTTCCTCCCGATATTTCAAACAGTAATTTTGAATGAATACCATCTTGACCTGAACATTTATCCACTTTCAATCCCCCAATTTGTTAAAGACCATTTCTTCCGTAATACAGAATGATTTTAATCCTACAATATTCATTTCACATTTGAAAATATCTAAAGGCTCTGGGATCTTGGAGTAGTCTTCTTTTGTGTAGACTGTGCCAAAGTATTGATTTAGTAGATTAGCTGTCTCCCAATTTTCTCTTATTATTTTACCTGTGCTATCTATGAGAAGGGCTACCTTGTCTTTTGTTCCTTGTTTATTTCTAACACAGTGTTACATCAGTGTTACATGATACCACTACAATAAATGGGCGCCAGTTACATGATACCACTGCGATACATGACCATCTGTTACATGATACCAATACAATAAATGACCATCTGTTACATGATACCACTACAATAAATGACCATCTGTTGCATGATAACACTACGATACATGACCATCTGTTACATGATACAACTGCGATACATGACCATCTGTTACATGATACCACTATAATACATGACCATCTGTTACATGATACCACTACGATACATGACCATCTGTTACATGATACCACTGCAATACATGACCATCTGTTGCATGATACCACTGCAATACATGACCATCTGTTGCATGATACCACTGCAATACATGACCATCTGTTGCATGATACCACTGCAATAAATAAAACACAATCAAAAGTCTATATGAGTTTGATTTCAAATGTTGGCTCTGAACAGATGGGCACTAGAAGTGGACATGAGACACAATGTAATGATCATCAGTATCGATACACTTTATTCTATACCGAAAGTCTATGAGTACCTTTAGGTCTACCAGGAGCACTACCTTGACGTTTCCACTTTACGTAACAAAACATCAGATAAACATCGTTTCACCTTTCATCACACTAGAATTTCCTGCTGCTAAATTTTGGTAACCATAATTTTAATATCCCAATTTGTACTGCTTCGTTTGCGAACGGTAATTCATGAAACATCCATTTTTAACTTTTCAGATCAGAAGCCATTCAGCAAGTGTCTGATGTTCTGCACGTTGTCTTTCTTCTAATTAACAAATTCTACACCAAGTACATCAGCACCTAGAGAAATCATGGGAGTACGTCACAGTCGACAGCGTAATTGCCGTACAGGTAGGGAGAGATATTGAAAGGTATATGGCTTGATCGTTCTGTTCACTGAGTAGCTCAGGAGTGTGGTGTTTTTGGGTCACTGTGACAATGTTGTATTTAGTGGGCGGTTGATCACTTTTTTAGTTCTTTTCTCTCTTTTGGTAAATGCTGCTTGACATGCAATTGTTCACCTATGACTATTCTGATTTGTTATATACTTTTTATCTATAGCCATGTGCTGATCAACTTTCTGTTGGAATAGTCTTGAGGGATGTGCGTGTATCTATCGCCTGCTTTCTGTTGGGATGATTTTGACAGTGGTGTGTGTATTTATCCAGTGCTTCGGTTGTTGCCTTGTCTCTACTTACATCTACTCGGTCTATGCATCGATTTCTCATATAGTTGTTCATGTAGATCTTATGTCCCCACAAATGAAGCGATGGGATTGGCTTTGTATTTTGTTGACCTTGCTACCTAAACTCTTAGATGATGGTGCCTACAGAGATAAGTCGTATTATATTACAGTTTTGATGTGCCGTAAGTAGGGCCGTCTGGGAGGTGTCTTGTCAGTTTTCTCGGCCTGTGTTTGTCAACCACTTGAGCAAGTTTAACCTCTTGGATGCCTTTTCTGCAAAATTGTCCATGGACTTGGTAAAAAGGTTAGTTTACTATCTAGCTAAGATATGTTGGCTTTCCAAACGGCCAATTTCAACTCCATCGTCTTAGTCCTTATTTTGCTAGCGTATTGATAAGGGTCAAGGTCGTTCATGTATATTTACTGGTATTGATCTCCAACTTCCAGAAAATATTATAAGCTGACATTGTCAGGAGAGCTCTTCTTAGTCTTTCTTTATCCATGTGTAGGTCTGAACCACATGTTGTTTATCTTATTGTTGCGAACTCAGTGCCATGATTTGATGAGTCTTCTACCCTAGATGGATTCATTGACTATATTGTCCATATTTGAGACTAGTCTTTTTTGGAGAATGTCCTCACACAGTGGGTCTTTGTAGTCAATGGAACATGTGCTCACGCATGTGTGTTTTGGTAGTCTATGGAACATGTGCTCACGCATGTGGGTCTTGTTGGTCATTGGAACATGTCCTCACAGTAGTTAGCCTTGGTGGCCATTGGAACATGTCCTCACGCATGTGTGTTTTGGTGGTCATTGGAACATGTCCTCACGCATGTGTGTTTTGGTGGTCATTGGAACATGTCCTCACGCATGTGTGTTTTGGTGGTCATTGGAACATGTCCTCACGCATGTGTGTTTTGGTAGTCATTGGAACATGTGCTCACGCATGTGGGTCTTGTTGGTCATTGGAACATGTCCTCACAGTAGTTAGCCTTGGTAGTCATTGGAACATGTGCTCACGCATGTGTGTTTTGGTAGTCATTGGAACATGTGCTCACGCATGTGTGTTTTGGTAGTCTATGGAACATGTGCTCACGCATGTGGGTCTTGTTGGTCATTGGAACATGTCCTCGCGCATATGGGTCTTGGTGGTCATTGGAACATGTCCTCACGCATATGGGTCTTGGTGGTCATTGGAACATGTCCTCACGCATGTGTGTTTTGGTAGTCATTGGAACATGTGCTCACGTATGTGTGTTTTGGTAGTCATTGGAACATGTGCTCACGCATGTGTGTTTTGGTAGTCTATGGAACATGTGCTCACGCATGTGGGTCTTGTTGGTCATTGGAAAATATCCTCACAGTAGTGGGCCTTGGTGGCCTTTGGAACATGTCCTCACACATGTGGGTCTTGGTGGCCATTGGAACATGTCCTCACACATGTGGGTCTTGTGAATTACCCTGATGAGTGACAGTCTGCTCTAACCAATTGATGGATGTAATCATTAACCCATGATCTGAGAATGGATTGACGGATGTCAGACCATTTACTACATCCCAGTCAGTTCTGAGCACCTCATTTCTGAGGAGCTGATTGCTCTGAGATGAGATTATCAGCCAATTCGGAATGTGGACTTGTGGAATGTGAAATGGAACTTGGTGTGAACTTTTATTTATAGTGTACACCGAGAACATATTCCCGTGATCTTGTAAGGGATTTCAAAGAAACGATATACAAACTGTTGTCCTCAGTAGAAACATTACAATTCTATCAGTTATTTCCTCCCATTGCTGTGGGCATAACTCACAATGCCACAATAATAACACAAACAAACAACAATTTTAATTACCTTAACTTAACGTCTTTATACTGGTTTAGAAGACTCTTCAGAGTCTGTATACAACCAGTTTCATTTACATCACCTTGCTCCAAATGCTATGCGCATTCAATTTATTCTTAAATGCATTAATTGTCCCTGCCTCCACTACCTCCTGTGGCAATGCATTCCAAGCATTCACCACTCTCTGACTAAAAACATATTTCCTAATATATAATCTGGACCTCTCTTTAGTCAACTTGTAGCTATGCCCTCTTGTTCGTGTGGGTGGCTGTATTTTAAAAAAAACTTGTTATAGTCTAATTTATCCATTCCTCTGATCATCTTATAAACCTGTCACAATGAATTCTTCTCTCTTCTAGACACTGTAGGTCGGTTTTTCTGAGTCTTTCCTTCTAACTGTAATTCTGGAATCCCACTATCAGATTTGTCGCTCTTTTTTGAATTCTTTCCAGCATGTTTATATCCCCTCTATGATAAAAACTCCACACCTGTACACAGTACTCCAATCTAGGTCTAACTAATGCTTTATACAGTTTGACTATCACTTCCTTGCTCCTATGTTAAATATTTATTTTTATCATACCTAACATTGCATTTGCCTTTTTCACTGCTACCTGAACTTGCTCACTCACCTTACCTGAATGATCTATTATAACCCCTAGGTCCATTTCCTTATCTATCTTTCTAATATTGTTCTCTCCCATTCTGTAATTCTGTTTCATATTGGATTTGCCCATTTGGATGACTACATTTATCTACATTAAACTCAATTTGCCAGATTACAAACCATTCTCGAAATTTATCTAAATCCGACCTCAATATATCCACTTCTGTTTTAGATGAGACACTACTGCATAGTTTTGTGTCAGCAAATTTTGCAATCATGGATCCCATATCAATGTCTAAATCATATATATATATATAAAGAACAAAATTGGTCCTAAAACCGAGCCCTGTGGCACTCCACTTTTCACTTCACACCACTCAGAGTACTCCTTATTTATGCCCACCCTCTGCCCTCTTCCCGTTAACCAATTTTCAATCCATTTGGCAACTTCCCCACCTATTCCATGTGAATTCAACTTTCAAAATAAACTTTGATGAGGTACTCATCAAAATCTAGATAAATAACGTCCACTGGCTTCCCTATATCTATCATTTTGGTAGCCTCCTCCATGAATTCTAATAGATTTGTTAAGCATGATCTCCGTCTAGTAAACCCATGCTGACTATTTCTGAAAAGATTAAATTTTTCTAAATGCATTACAATGTTTTCTTTGATTATTGACTCTAACAATTTGCAGACTATGCTTATTAAACTCACAGGTCTATAGTTCGCTGGATCTGCTTTTCTGCCCTTTTTGAATAACGGGATCACTCCTGCATCTTTCCAATCCTGTGGAACAATCCCTGATTGAGTGATTGAGAACATAATATATCCAATGGTTTTGCTGGTTGGTCTCTAATTTTAAATAGTAATTTTGGATGAATACCATCTTGACCTGGACATTTAAAACCGTTTCCTCTGTAATACAGATTGGTCTTAATCCAGCTGTATCCATGTCTCTTTGAAAAATATCTATAGGCTCTGGGATCTTGGAGCAGTCCTCTTTTTGTGTAGACTGTGCCAAAGTACTGATTGAGTAGATTAGCTGCCTTCCTATTCTCACTTATTATTTTCCCTGTAAGTCTATGAGATTGTAAAATACAAATTTGGCAATAGTTTACAGGCTGGAAATTCACATAATCAATGCGATAAATTGCGACTCGAAAAACTAACAAGATAAAAACTGTCACCATGACAGAAAAGGAAGTTGAAACATTAGGTACGTCATTGTTATAGGTGATGTAAAACTGAAAACGTTTCTTAGTTATGATGATGGTTCTGGTGAATGCAGTGTGTATAATGTACAAATTAGACCAATCACCATCTCTACTTTCAAGTTTTACTACAACACATCTCGAACACATTAAAAAAATTATTTCGGTTATTGGCACCGATGAACTAAATTCTATCCATCCGTATTTGTTTTCTTTCCAACATCTAGCACTGTACTTGAATTAGAAATAGTACACACCATATTCAAACACATGGACCTTTCTTCCGAAACTAGAAGTACGTATTTTCTACCTGTAGATTTATTTTTAGTCTTGTCCTCAAATCTGGTATTCTTTAAAGTGTCAGACTTCTTTAATTAACAGTGTAATTGTTATATATTTCTCTTTGTCTTAATTAATCTTTTACGTCAAAATTGTGCACGGCTTATACATTTCTCTTCTTATGTTTTCACGAAAAGCGACCATTCCATGACCCTAATGTCTCAAGGTAATACATTGTGTGACTTCAGGTAACAAAAAGAAGGACACTGTGACCATAGCAAGACAGGAACGTGAGAACAATGGTATGTTGTAACAAATGATATCAATCTGAAACCTGTCTTACACAAATGATGTTCATGTTGTTACAGTGATTTCTTCGCATTTTTTGTTGTTCACACATTGTTGTATTTGATGTGTACATTGTTGTATTTGATGTGTACATTGTTGTATTTGATGTGTACATGTTGAATTGTAGCAGAGCAAAGCCAACATGAAAATACACACATTCATATTACATCACATTGTCTTCTGTGTCAATACTTTATTATGAGAATGAAGAGAACGGAAACCAAGATACCCTTTAACAAACGCCAGGTCCATACTGTGGAGATTTGAGGAAGGAAGTGTGTACGTACAGGCAGCTAATCATACCTTCAGCATACATTCCATTTGTCATTTTCTGAAATCCACTTTGCACTTTTTGGTTTGTCCAGAATGCAGTGAGGCTATGTTTTTTTCTGTACTGTAAAAATAACCACTTTCACCTTCATGAACTTAATATTGATTACATTTTTAAAAAAATAATTGTCTAAACCAGCAGCTCTTAACATGTGGTCAGGAGACCCGTGGGGGTCCATGATGTCCTCTCATGGAGTCCGCGAAGGTTTGCAGAAATGGTATGAACTTTTACAATTAAAATCAGAAGATAAATATAAAGACAGAAACAATGACAAATACAGCAATAGTTAATTTAGACAATATATGCCATGGTTGGAATTTGAGCGGGTAAGGCAGTAAACTGGACATCACAGCAGAACTGTCATCTGTGATCACAGACTTTGGAAAGCACCAACACTGAGCTGAATATCAAAGGATGCGAACCAGGTAGACAAAATACCCACTGGAAGATACAAAGTCCCTTTACTCTGAGAAACTGAAGCCAACCGTCAGATTGATTGTGTCCTAGATCGCTAAAAGAATGAAACTCGGTAACAGATGATTGGTTCAGGTGATCTTGAGAAATATATAGATAAATATTGCATTGAATTTAGCTAACATACATTTTGGCCGAGACTCAGAATGGACCGCAGGCTTAATTTGAAACGTAAACGTATTGAAAATGATTATGGGAGTGCATCCTGTACAATGTGAAATGAATTTTCTTCCAGTCATCTTACAAAGACCTCTCATTATAGTAATTCCCATTCTAGCCACAATCGCTAAGAAGCGAAACCGATACAGTTTCTTAGAATCTGCCTACATGTTCTCCTTGCCAATCAAATTGAATATTTTAATCTGGTAGCTTAATGTGCAGCAATGGAAATTAAAAATACAGTTAAAATAGCATTTGTCCGATCACTGATAAAACAAAACGAAAACACTTGCATGTTTTTTTAGATTAAATGTCCTTAGATTCATCTATAATGATTGCATATTTCTTGGTATGAAAGTCACCAATAAGATCAGTTTGCAGAGCAGGTGAAATTATTGTTTTTTTTTAAGACTAAGCATGTACATTTTCGTAAATGCAGCTTAAATATGTATCTGCTCTTTCCTTGTGCTTGCATGATTTCACACAGGTGGTCAACTCTACGTAATGCACAATGGCATGTCATACTGACAGCAGTCTTAAGCTCTTCTGCTTTAATGTTTTCATCATTTAATCTATCACAATTGTCTACTTCAAGTTGGGTCTGCCTGTGACAGACTACTAAGTCTAGTAAAATTTTGCAGTGGCAAAGTTTACAATAAGCTTCCTCCGTTCTATCATCAGCTTTCCGAACTCATACATATGTTTGTTCCCATTTACTATTGTACTTGCGACTGCCACCATACAAAGGATTACATTTCTTTGATGACATGATGATTGTAGAGACGTATTTTTTTTTCCATAGATAAATTATATAGTGCAGAAAAGTGAGGGCGAACAAAAAAATAAGAATTAATACTATCAGACTTTTGGTTTCATTTATTAATGGCACAATATCAAAACACTTTGATCAGACGTTCAGTTCTATGAAAACTGCAGGATTATAATCACTTTGCCATTAACAATATATAAACACTATGGATAATATTACACGTTTCACCAAGATTTACCGAACAGAGAAAACAATGTTTGCTGCCTTTTCAATTGTATTATTATAAAAATATTGTTCACTTAGGCGTCGAAGGCCTGTTGGGTCGGTCGGCCACATCCATGACCCATTAACTTAACATAACTTAACATCTTTATACTGGTTTAGAAGACCCTGCAGAGTCTGTATACAACCAGTTACATTTACATCACCTTGCTCTAAAATCTATGCGCATCCAGTTTATTCTTAAATGCATTAACTGTCCCTGCCTCCACTACCTCCCCTGGCAATGCATTCCAAGCAGACACCACTCTCTGACTAAAAATATATTTCCTAATATCTAACCTGGACCTCTCTTTAGTCAGCTTGTAGCTATGCCCTCGTGTTATTGTAGGTGGCTGTATTTTAAAAAACTTGTTATAGTCTAATTTATCGATGAGAAATTGCTGCGGCGTTGTTCCAGGCCTCGTCCAGGGCGGAGGTGGAGATTGATATCTGCTGGAGCCATACTGTACCGGGACGGCCTCTTCTGCGCCTCCATCCGGTCGGGGGAAGTCTTTTTGTACTGAGAAACGACTTGTGTAGTATCTTGTGTGCTGGGGTTTCCTGGTCCAGGCGTACAATATGACAGAACAAAAAAACTCTGCGGCAGTCAAGTGTTTCTGAGACTGGAAGAAGGTCTGTTTTAGCGGAGACCTCACCGTTTCGGATGTAGCCATGCCATCAGATGCCTAGGATACGTTGCTGGTTGCGCATGTGGAAGGCATCTAGTCTTGACATGTCATGTTTCAGCAATGTCCAGGTTTCGGAGCCGTAGAGTAGGACTGGAACAACGCAAGACTGGTAGATTCAGTCTCAAGGGAGATCTTGCCATTAATCCACACATGTCGGAGGTCGTGCATAGCAGACGTAGCAAGTCCTATCCATGCTACCGAGATAGATGACTTCATTGATGCCCTCTGCGACCATGAGACTTTGATGCCCTGGGGTGCTGTGTCGGAAATGAGGTTCTGAACTTTGGTCTTGACCCAGGATATTGACAGGCCTAGAGAGAGCGTTGAAGCGCAGAGCTGTCTGTGCCGAACAGGACAATGTCGTCTGTGTAGGCGATATCAGTGAGGGTTGACTGATCAATAGCAATAGCCTTTTGGTGCGGTGCGTGCTGAGGGGGTCAAGAAGCCAGTCAACGGCTGTGCAGAATAGGTCGGGGGCAAGAACACTTTCCTGTCTGACACCAGAAGTCGTGGGGGAATCGGTCGGAGAGAGTGCCACGCAACCAAATTTTGGCGCCGGTGTCCTTGTATAGCTCTTTGATCAGGTTTAACAAGAGAACGGGAGTGTCAATTCCCTGGAGGGCTTTCCATAGATCGACCGAGTCCAAGCGGACTTCAAGTCTACGTATGCAGCGCACAAGGGGCGATTGAAGGCGCGGTGCAGTTCAGCGAGGAGGCGCAGAGCAAGGATAGTGTCGATTGTAGAATGACCCGGGGTTAAGCCAGACTGTTGTGGACAGCGTTTTATGCTCAAGAGAGGCTTGAGTCTGGCCAGTAGCACTTGAACAAACACCTTCCCCGGAACTGAGAGTAGTGTTATAGACCTGTAATTACTGTAGTCTTTGTGACTCCCCTTGCCTCTGAACAAGGAGACGACGATTCCATCGCCCCAGTCAGGCCATGAGGCCTGAGACCAGCTTTGACTTCATCAGAAATTTTGTTTAGAAAGTGTTCCTTGTCTGCCCTGGCTGCCCCGCGAAATTGGACTTTTAGCAGTCGTCGTTCGGTGTGGTCATGGCTGAGTTCTTTTGGAGTGAGATGTCATACCAGGCATCAGAGAGCCATTGCTGTCATTTTGGGGTCCTTGGGCCGGTGATTAGCTTGGCGGCTTGACATGTGGCATTCTTTTTGCTGCGTCTGGGTCATCAGGTAGGGGGTCCGCTACAGCTAGGATTCCCCTGACATCCTCTGCGTATTTCTCGGCGACGCTTGGGTCAGCCTTGAGAAGCTGGGTATTGTGCCGTGGGATCCGCACAAGTTTTGGAGGGGCAAATAGGCTGATTGAGTACGTGATCACCAGCAAGCGATGGTCAATGTTGTCAGAGGCCTCCGCACTGCAGAAGACACGACAGGAAGTCACTCAGTCAAAACTTCTCACAAGGATATGGTCGAGTTTCTTCCTAGTCCTTCGGTCGTTGGAGATCCATATGTGGCGGTGGGTGTTTAAGCGGCGGTAACATGAGCCGGTGATCTTCAGACTAGGTGGTGCAGAATGACAGGAACCTGCCTGAGTTGTTATTTGCATTTCCAATGCTGAACAAGCTCAGGGTCGATTCATAACCACTGGAGGCCATAGACAAGATGGCTGCGCATTACAGGCTGCGCTCACGTCTACCAGTGTTTGTGTTGACTTCGACCATTTCTAGATCTTCGATTGGATTATAAGTAGGATACATTTCAGAGGATAGAGAGGAGGGGCGCGTAAACATAAGAAGACAGAGACGGACACCGGCCTGATACACAGGAGACGGAGTACTCCTTGTAGACTCTCTCCTCGCAGCCCCCGTCCCAAGGCAGCGGAGTGTCCGGCTCTCCCCCAAGAGCCTCCAGGGATCACGGTCGCCACATCCACTGCTCAAACAGAACACGGCAACGCCCTCTCCCCAGGGGTTGTGAATCTTTATCGGAACGTGTCACCAGCACCCTCGCCAGTAGCAGCGCTGCCCCTAAATGTACTGATGTACTGATTCTAAATGGGACTGGTTATGTCACTGCGCTGACCAGAACACTGAGCCGATTCAACATTGCAATCGCCGGTTTTACTGAAATAAGACTAAATGGCCAAGGCCATCAAGATGTTGAAGACGCATGTCTGCTGCACTCTGGTGGCCATCAGCACAGAAATGGCGTGGGCTTATCCATAAGACTCACACTCAGATACAGAATAGTATCCTAGTACTCCTCCGGACACGACTGAAACAAATACATAGACATCTCTCAATAATAGTCACCACAAACGCGGCTCAACCCCAGGCAAAAGACGACTTTTACCAGGATCTGGCCAGTACCTCGGCCACAGTTCCTCCTTATGATGAATTCATCCTACCGGGCGATTTCAACGCAGTTTTAAGGTCTCAGCGTGGTGGTTATTATCATATTATTTTAAAAAAGAAAATATCAACAATGCGTGTTTCAAAATCTGTGCATTTTAATAGTATACACTGTTCGCTGTCTGAATTCTATGTGCAATATCTCTGTTCAATCTGTCGTAATCAGTGAACATGCTATCTAAGTATTTGAACTCCCATACTTGAGTGATACCATGTCACTGATGTAGAAACTTATCTGCACATGTTCAAGTGAAATCATCATAGTCTCTGTCTCGCCTGTGTCGATCTTCAAGTCATATTCACTGCAGACGAAATGGAGATAACTCAAGTGATGTTGTAGGTCATATCTATTGGGGTAAAAGAGGATCTGATCATCAGCAGACAAACAAAACATTTCCCCACCTAAAAAACTGCACCTCGTAAAAAAAAACACCACCACACCAGCATTCTGAAATTTGATTTTTTAAATGCGAATTCGGCAACTCCGCCCTACGTATATGCGGGTCACGTGATCTTCAATAATTTAATCTTTTTTTTCCGTGGGCTTTGAACTTGGCCTAGTGCATTGATAAAATGGATGCTTTCTTGGCTTTGTTTTATAAAATATTTCCTAATATCCAATCTAGATCTTTCTTTAGTTAATTTGTATCCGTGTTCTCTTGTTCTCGTTGGTGGTTGTATTTGGAAATACTTGTTATAGTCTAATTTATCCGTTCGTTTGATTATCTTATAAACCTGTATTAAGTCACCTCGAATTCTTCTCTTTTCTCTTTCGTCATAACTATAAATAATTCTGGAATCCCACTATCAGTTTTGTCGCTCTTCTTTGTATCCTTTACAGCATGTTTATATCTCCTATACGATAATGACTCCACTCATGTACACAGTACTCCAATCTAGGTCTAACGAATGCTTTATAGTTTGACAATCACTTCCTTAATGTTTTATATTTCTTTTTATCTTACCTAACATTACATTTGCCTTATTGACTGCTACCTGGACTTACTCACTTTACCTGTATGCTCTGTTATAAACTCTAGGACCCTTTCCTTATCTATCTTTCTAACATTGTTCTCGCCCATTCTGTCATTATGATCCATATTGGATCTATCCATGTGGATGACTGCACATTTATCTATATTAAACTCTATTTGCCATCTCACACACCATTCTCAAATTTTATCTAAATCCGATCTCAATATGTCCACTTCTGCTTTAGATGAGACACTACTGCATAGTTTTGTGTCATCAGCGAATTTGCAATCATGGATCTCATATCAATGTCCAAATTGTTTATATATATATCAAGAACAATATTGGACCCAAAACCGAGCCATGTGGCACTCCACTTTTTACTTCACACGCCTCAGAGTACTCATTATTTATACCCACCCTTTGCCTTCTTCCCGTTAACCAATTTTCAATCCATTCGGCAACTTCCCCACCTATTCCATGTGATTTTAACTTTTTAAATAATCTTTGATGAGATATGTATCAAAACCTTTGCAAAATCTAGATAAATAACATCCACTGGTTCCCCCTTATATATTCATTTTAGTAACCTCATCCATGAATTCCAATAGATTTGTTAAGCACGATCTCCCTCTAGTAAACTCATGCTGACTATTTCTGATTAGATTAAACCTGTCTAGATACATTACAATATTTTTTTTGATTGTTGATTCAACAACTTACAGACTATGCTCGTTATACTCACTGGTCTATAATTTCCTGGATCTGATTTCTTTCCCTTTTTGTATATGGGATCACTCCTGCATCTTTCCAATCTCTTGGAACAATCCCTTGTGCAAGTGATTGAGAACAGAATATAGCCTACTAGTTTTGCTACTTCGTCTCTAATTTCAAATAGCAATTTTGGATTGATACCATCTTGACCTGGACATTTATTCACTTTCAACCCAATCCAATGTTTTTTTAAAACCATTTCCTCTGTAATACAGATTGATTTTAATCTTACCATATTCATTTCACATTTGAAAATATCTATAGGCTCTGGAATTTTGGAGCAGTCTTCTTTTGTGAAGACTGTGCCAAAGTATTGATTTAGTTGCTGCCTCCCTATTTTCTCTTTTTATTTTACCTATGCTATCTATGGGAGGGCTTACCTTGTTTTTCATTCTTTGTTTATTTCTAACATAAGAAAATAAGCTTTTTGCTACCAGTCTTGATCCTATTAGTATTATTTTTTCTGAAGTCTATTTTTGCTGTTTTATTCACTTTTTGAGCTGTGTTTTGCTTGTCCAATTATTTGTAGTATGTTTCTTTCGATTTATCTGTCTCTATATATTTTTTCCATGTTTTATTTTAGCTCTTCTACATTTAACTACAAATCTAGTTATCCATTTTTTAAGCTTGGTGTTTACCTCCCTGCATGAAACAAATTCCACTTTTAGTTGGTCTAAAACTGTTTTGAATCTCTCCCACTCTTGTTCAACATCTGTACCTCTGACAATATCTTTCCAGATTATGTGGCCGGCTGTCTCTTTCATCTTATGAACATATGTCTTAGATTAGTCATATGCTTGCGAGTTTATGTTTACTTCTCTCGTTGCTATAATATCCCGACAGATGATCTGATGGTCGCTTGAGCCAAACAGTTCCCCAACGATTACATTTTCAATTATATTTTTCTCTGTAGTAAATATTAGTTTGAGTATGTTTTTGCCTCTGACAGCTTCCTTTACATGCAGAATAAAAAAACTGTCAGTTATGCACTTCGCAAAAGGATTTGACTGCAAATGCTTCTGGCATATTCCATTTTATTTCAGGAAAATTGAAATCCTCCATTAATAATAATTTCCTTTCACTAGTCTTTTTGATGCTAATAATTAGCTCTTCATCGTCCTTTTTTGGGCTTGAAGGACATCTGTAGCATACTCCACCCACTGTTTTTTGACCCCCCACTATCTATTACTCCCCATACACTTTCATTTTTGTTGCAAGATGATAGATCATCTTGTATAGTTATATTTACTGAAAATGCACAGTATAATAAAACCCCACCTCCCTTAGCCTTGTCTCCAACTACCCTATCTTTCCTTAACATTATATATCCCTCTATTTCGTTCACTATCGATAATGTCCTCATGTGTCCATGATTCTGTTAATCCTATTATATCTGGTTTTTCTTATTCAACATACAGTTCCAATACAGTAGTGGGAAATAATGGGTAGAATTGTGATGAATGAGACAGAACAAAATGAAATGGAAATGTGTAGTGTTATGATAAAGAGGGAGATCTATCCAAGATAGGAATTGTAAATGGAAATGTGTAGTGTTAGGATAAAGAGGGAGATCTGTCCAAGATAGGAATTGTAAATGGAAATGTGTAGTGTTATGATAAAGAGGGAGATCTGTCCAAGATAGGAATTGTAAATGGAAATGTGTAGTGTTATGATAAAGAGGGAGATCTGTCCAAGATAGACAAGAGAAGAGTTGTAAATGGAAATGTGTAGTGTTATGATAAAGAGGGAGATCTGTCCAAGATAGACAAGAGAAGAATTCTAAATGGAAATGTAGAGCGAGACAATTTATATAATGGGAATGAGAAAGGAGGGAAACTTGTTTATGGAGATCAGAGAAAGTTCAGTCACGTAATGATAGAGAGAGATACAGAGAGAGAAGGAGAAAATACAAGTTAGAAGCATCTAGAGATGTAGAAGTTCAGAAAGTGAGAGACAGAGCAATGTTTGTAACAATGATACGATTATATTAGTGATTATAGAGATAGTATTTTCATGGTTGTATATGTCTCTATCTACTAGGGCCGTGGGAAGCTGAGATCAGTTATGGAGGAGAGGCAGATCTTCACAGACATCTCGATGGTTGTGAGAAGAATCCAGGCCACCTTAAATTTGTTCCTGTAGACCTGTTTAGTGTAGACCATCTTCCCTCTGGCTGTCAGGACAACCTTCTAGTGGAGATGGCCCAAGCTATGTCAGATGTAACTGTCCGTGTGTCAGTCAAGTATGTCAGTAAGGAAAGACCTGAAACCTTTTTTGGAAGTGGCAAGCCTTACCCATTCTACAAGAACAGGGGGAGTGACATGATGAGGGTAGGGACTGGGTGGGTGTGGTGGATTGACATATTACCAAACAAAAACAACAACAACAATGCGACCTGTTGGTGTAAGGAATGTCTGAACTCTCCTACACCAAAAACACAGTTTGCTCACATTTATATACGTACAGCGGCCCATGTTGTCTGGGACGACCTGGAGGGAGCAGCCACGACGTGTCATCTCTTCTTTGATAGAGGTGGTACACCTGGTGTCTGTGAGGGTGTCATCGCTCTCAGTGGGATGTCACGGGTGAGGAGTAATATTGCTGGTGACAGATGTCGGATGGTACATGTGACCCATGACCTGAATCTGGCACATAGGCTACACAAGATTGTGGATCAACTAGATAACTTGATGGCCAAAGTCGGGGCAATATATGGCCACAGAGACTACCGCCCTCCCAGATTTAACAAACAGGAGACAGGATCTAAACCTGATGCTCTAGAGGAGCTGGCTATTATAGTGTCCCACCCTCACGGATGTAGTAAACAGATCAGCGTTGGATATTGTACTGCCAGAGATGGGATAGTGGATAACGATAGTCAGCTCACGTACACTACAGCCACTTGTCCTGGGTCTAGTGGGGCTTACGTGTGTGTGGTGGGGGAGGGGGTGGGGGACATTTATCATGAACATGTCCACAGTGGGAATTGTAAGGGGAATAAAGATCTGAATTATGGACATTGGGCATTGGGTCACCTCCCCAAATAATGAGTGAACATATATTTAACATGTAATAAGTTGTACACAAAATGTACAGGACAGATTTTTGTTGGGTACACATGAAGAGTTGTACAGCTGGTCACTACTATTATCATGTGCCAGACACCTGGTCACTACTATCATCATGTGTCCTACAGCTGGTCACTACTATTATCATGTGCCAGACACCTGGTCACTACTATCATCATATGTCAGACAGCTGGTCACTACTATCATCATGTGCCAGATAGCTGGTCACTACTATCATCATGTATCAATCAGCAGGTCACTACTATCTAGTGTCAGGCAACTTGTCACTACTATCATGTGTCAGGCAACTTGTCACTACTAGCATGTGTTAGACAACTGGTCACTATCATCATGTGTCAAACAACTAATAATTATTTTCAACTATCAGTTGGTCATTACTATCATGTGCAAGACAAATAATCACTACTATTATGTGTCATACAACTTCCACTACTGTCATGATGTGTCAGACACCTGGTCAGTGCTATCATGTGTAAGACAAATGGTCACTACTTTCATTTGTCTGACAACATATCCCTGCTATCATTTGTAAGACAGCTCGTCACTACTATCATCATGGCTTAGACAAGTACTTGCTGCTATAAACATCATGTAGTTAGACAACTATTAACAACTCTTGTCACAATCATGTGATTTGTGAACAATGTGCAGACAATCATTGACCTGTTCCGATTCATAATCATCATTTTTGTTTGTACGATTTCTCTCCAGTGATTACAAAGAATCACCACTACAGTTGCCTTCATTTGGGAGACTGCATCAAATTGAATTCTTGTGCTCGTACAGTAGCAATGTGTTTCATTTGGGAAGTTGCTAGCACTATACACAATTCTCTTTAGTCAACTCTTAAATGTAGGTACAGTGACCTTAGTCTTTCCTGTACAATAACGGGCCCAGGGATCCACTTGTGTAACTGTCATGAGTACTGTTTAATAATTCTACCTTTGACCATCTTCTATGTCATAATGTTAAACTGTTCAGACTTTCCTCTTGTTATCATGCTCTGTCGTTCTTTACATCAATCTAGGATGTTGTGACTGTGTGTTTTTGTACATCAATCTGGGATGTTGTGACTGTGTGTTTTTGTACATGAATCTGGGATGTTATGACTGTGTGTTTTTGTACATCAATCTGGGATATTGTGACAGTGTGTTATTGTACATCAATCTGGGATGTTGTTACAGTGTGTTTTTGTACATCAATCTGGGATGTTGTGACAGTGTGTTATTGTACATCAATCTGGGATGTTGTGACTGTGTGTTTTTGTACATCAATCTGGGATGTTGTGACTGTGTGTTTTTGTACATCAATCTGGGATGTTGTGACTGTGTGTTTTTGTACATCAATCTGGGATGTTGTGACTGTGTTTTTGTACATCAATCTGGGATATTGTGACAGTGTGTTATTGTACATCAATCTGGGATGTTGTGACTGTGTGTTTTTGTACATCAATCTGGGATGTTGTGACTGTGTGTTTTTGTACATCAATCTAGGATGTTGTGACAGTGTGTTTTTGTACATCAATCTTGGATGTTGTGACAGTGTGTTTTTGTACATCAATCTGGGATGTTGTGACAGTGTGTTTTTGTACATCAATCTTGGATGTTGTGACAGTGTGTTTTTGTACATCAATCTGGGATGTTGTGACAGTGTGTTTTTGTACATCAATCTGGGATGTTGTGACTGTGTGTTATTGTACATCAATCTGGGATGTTGTGACAGTGTTATTGTACATCAATCTGGGATGTTGTGACAGTGTTATTGTACATCAATCTGGGATGTTGTGACAGTGTGTTTTTGTACATCAATCTGGGATGTTGTGACTGTGTGTTATTGTACATCAATCTGGGATGTTGTGACAGTGTGTTTTTGTACATCAATCTGGGATGTTGTGACAGTGTGTTTTTGTACATCAATCTGGGATGTTGTGACAGTGTGTTTTTGTACATCAATCTGGGATGTTGTGACAGTGTGTTTTTGTACATCAATCTGGGATGTTGTGACAGTGTGTTATTGTACATCATCTGTGATGTTGTGACAGTGTGTTTTGTCATCAATCTGGGATGTTGTGACAGTGTGTTTTTCAACATTTTGATGTATTTATAAATTATCTCGCCATATAAAATTTATTGCTGCATAAATCACTCAGGGAGAACACATAAATAATGAGACACTAGCCTCCCTCGAGGTTAGCTGACGTGGTGAGCCTGTACTCCTATTGAAGGAAGAAAAGGGGAAGAAGATGACATGCAAATAAATTCTGTAGGGTAGAAGGATTCCCAACTCATTGCTCAATCCCATCATTCACACATAGCAAAAACCTGCTGAATGTGGTCTAACCTTCTGGGTTTGAAAGAAGATTCTAGAAACAGTATGTCACATATGTTGGTTGAGTAAAAGGGGACTTTAGAAACAATACATTTGGAAACGATATTCCATATGTGGTATAGGAATAAAAGAGGACTTTAGAAACGATGGGTGATATGTGTTAGAGGAATAAAAGAGGACCTAGAAATGATATGTCATATGTGATACAGGAATAAAAGAGGACTTTAGAAACGATGGGTGATATGTGTTAGAGGAATAAAAGAGGACCTAGAAATGATATGTCATATGTGATACAGGAATAAAAGAGGACTTTAGGAACAATGGGTCATATTTGATAGAGGAATAAAAGAGGACCTAGAAATGATATGTTATATGTGATACAGGAATAAAAGAGGACCTAGAAATGATATGTTATATGTGATACAGGAATAAAAGAGGACCTAGAAATGATATGTTATATGTGATACAGGAATAAAAGAGGACCTAGAAATGATATGTTATATGGGATACAGGAATAAAAGAGGACCTAGAAATGATATGTTATATGTGATACAGGAATAAAAGAGGACTTTAGAAACGATGGGTGATATGTGTTAGAGGAATAAAAGAGGACCTAGAAATGATATGTCATATGTGATACAGGAATAAAAGAGGACTTTAGGAACAATGGGTCATATTTGATAGAGGAATAAAAGAGGACTAGGAACGACAGATGTTATGTCGTTATGTTATGTTATAAAGGAATACAAAAACGAATTTCTTTGTTCTTGTGGGAATCAGAAGAAGAAAATGTATGACTCATGAAATGATGGAGAACGACTGTTTCAGGTCTCTTCTATTTTCTTACAGAACAGAACGGGAAATGTGAGTGAAATGTGGTCCTTATATAAAGAAATGAATTTCAAATGAAACGTAAAACAAACACTATCTCAATGTAAAAATAAAATCATATTAAATGACTTATTTGTGTGTTATTTTTATTCATAACTTTCTGTTGCTGATGGAGCATAGGGTCACCTCTCTATGTGCTTGTGCGTCATTATTATGGATCATTGTATGTTCTAGATGGAGCATAGGTTCACCTCTACAATGTACCTGCATAAAACATTGATGAGTTCTTGTAGTGTTGATCTCTGTAACATTCTGTTTTTAACATTATGAGGTTGTCAGTTCCTACATTTCCCTCCTTGGTAACCTTTTATGACATGCATAGTTAGGTGCAGTGAACCTGTTCCTTTCTCCCCAATAAATGGAACTGAAGATCCAGATGTTAAATGTAATTCAAATAGGAAACCGAACATACTGGTTACACCAAAAACCATGCCTATTACCAGTTGAACAGAAGAGAGCAGGTCGTTGTCTTCAGACTTCGCACTGGCCACAATAGACTGAGGTACCACCTATTCAACAAATTGAAGATAGGTGGTACCGACGAATGCCCGTGTGGTACCGGGAAATGATCGCTGAACATCTGCTGCAGAACTGCCCGACATACGAGGATCAGAGAGAGCAGATGTGGCCATCACCAGTGGAACTGCAAGACAAGCTCTATGGCAGTGGCGACAGCCTCAGGATGACAACCGCTTTTTTCGAAAAAATAATGGTTACTGTCTGACTGCGTACGAAGAAGAAGAAGAAGAAATGTAATTCAAGAGATTATATGTTATTTGATGAATCGAGAGAATTCTGTTTTAACATTAACTTGTTTAGTTGTGTACACATATTGAGAGACTTTGTCTAATGCCACACGATCTGGTCAAGGTGACTGTGCCACTTTAAATTTACATCTTACAAATTGTGTTTATTATTTTTACTGTTACCACTTTCCGTACATGTTATTAAACTGCATAATGTCTTTTTCTAGTCATGGTTTCTTTTGTTCTGTACATAAAGCCTGTAATGAATCAATGGGTTGGTTTTTTGTGGTTGTGATTTATGTAACAATTTGCTTTAACATCATATGGTTGCTAGCCCATGCACAACTCTCTTTATTCACAATTTACGACATGTTTAGATTATTAGCTTTTTTTCTTCCCCTCCCCAAATAAAAAGGACCCAAATGTGTACACTGGGATTGTTAGCTACTAACATTTGTAAAATATGAATAAGTTGTAATCAAGATGCTGAGCAGCGCATGAGCTTCAGTGGTCAGCAACTCATAGCTGACTGCTAGTGTCAGGGCCAGCGAACCAAAGCTGCCAAGACCCTTCTACACCTCCAGGCGGTGATCCTGGATAACAGGCTGCAGCAGGGCAGACTAGTTATGGAGAAGGGATTGAAGAGGGACTGCTAATCCGGTACTCAAAAAATGCTTTCTAAAGTCGGATGTTTTGGACCAAAAGGTGCAAATATCGCAGTCAAGCTGTAAACTACAACACAATGCATTCTGTTCTCTGGACTACATTCTGCTTCTTAAGCCCTTTCAGTGTTTGATAGTGGGAGATTGAGAATGAACGAAGCCAGCGAGCATCAATAAGTTAATGCATTTGTATTTATCTGAATTATTAGGTCATGAATTTAGTACAAACTAGTCTCACTTTCTCCTTCTTATCTGATCATTGCTCATTTAGACTGGGGCTTCATATTCTTCAATAAATGATGATTTTTTATCTGGGCCTGAATACAGCCGTACAGTTTCTCCTTGAGGGAAGTTGGTGTGGGTCACATCCTTCTTCTTAGTTATGTGTGCTTGGGACAGTCTTGAAGTACATGTGCTGCAGTCATGTTTGCCAGGCCGCAGTACCAAATGCTAGTTGTACCTCTCCTGAATTTGATGTATATGTGGTGCCTCATTCTGTTGTCTCCAGTTCGGAGACTTAGTATGGCTTGGCTTTGTTTGTTCTCAATCTCCCGCTATCAAACACTTTCTCTTCCTCACACTGTCAAGTCGCCTGCGTACATTCATGATGTACTCTAGTGTGGATATCTTCTGTTATGTCGTTTATAAATATCAGAAAAGGCGTAGGGGATAATATTCCACTTTGTGGAACTCCCTGTTCTAATGTTATTTTCCTACTACATTTCCCCTGTACCTGGACTCTTGTTGTACTATTCTCCAGGTAATGGCATATCCAGTTT
Organism: Ariolimax columbianus; assembly: GCA_036924085.1. Classification (NCBI taxonomy): domain Eukaryota; kingdom Metazoa; phylum Mollusca; class Gastropoda; order Stylommatophora; family Arionidae; genus Ariolimax; species Ariolimax columbianus. Next base: position 8,578,814 of record JAVGWX010000015.1, on the reverse strand, counting down.
TACAAATGCTTCTAATTCCCATTCTTACGAGCTCGATCTTAAGTCCCTCTTTCTAAATCCTGTTGAAGACCTTTTCCATTTCTATCTTCACTGCCAGTGTGTGCTTCTTTTCCTGATAGACATCCTTAATCTCTTGTACATTATATGTCACCTGATCCTCAGTTGATTTGTGTTACCAGAATTCACTTTCATGTGCCGTTATTAGTTGCTTTCCTTCAAGGTCCTACATAAATCTTTTGTTGACCAGTTATGTCCATTAGTTTGCTCATACAAATGAGCAAGCTGATTGGTCTACAGCTACTTGGGTCCAGTCTGTACTTACTTTACTTTAGGATAGACACAATGATGGCTTTTTTCCTTTCTGCGGACACCTGTCCTGTCCTCCAACTGGCATTTACAACATTTAAGAGCATCATCTTGGCTTTCTGTCCCATCTTTATTAGCATCTTGTTTGTCACACCATCCTTGTCTGGGGAAATCTTGAGTTCCTGCATTGCTTCTTCTAGTTCTGTCAGTGTCAAACTATATGCCAGATGCTCGTCTGCTATTATGAGTGTATTCATTATTCCGTGGATCACTTTTCTGTCCTCCTGCTGTCTGAGCTTTGTTATTTTTACATGTCTACTAATTGCATTTTTTTACTCAAAGATTTTTGCTGCTCTTTTGCTTTTGTGCATTTCCTGATTGTGTTCTATTATTATTGATGGACGGCTGCTGGTTTCATCGTTGAGGGCCATAGCCAATTTCCAGAGTTCATTGTCGTCTTTGTCCAGATTGTCTCATATTTTAAACCAGTTGTTTTTTTGCGTTTGCCTTACTTCTCTTTTAACCAAGGCGGTGTGCGTTGCACTATGTTTTTATTCTGCGCCGGTCGAGCCAGTGCATCCGACTTCGGCATGCATTTTATGTAAGGGTCTGCTTCCTCCTGCATTTTCTAAGGGTTTGCTTCCTCGGGTAACAGCCGATGCTGTGATGGGGATCGAACCCAGCACCTTAGGCTTATGAGCTGTGTAACATCTAGTCCACGCAGTCCCCCTAAATCAGGTTGACATACAGTTGAGGTGGACTTATGTTAAGGGTTTCCAAACATCACATCCTTTTTACTTATAGTTCTTCTTTCTTTCCATCATCTTAATTATGTTCTTGTCTTTCTTCTTTTTCTTCTTATTTTTCTTCATATTCTTCTTTTATACTTCTTCATTTTCTTCTTACTTCTTATTAGAAATAAACAAGATAAATGGCAGCTGTTTATGTACATCTCATCCCCACAAATGAACCAAGGGTCTTGGCTTTGTATTCTGTTGACCTGGGTACATAAACTCTTAGATAATGTCTGCAGAGCAAAGTCGTATTACATTACAGTTTCGATGTGTCCTAAGTAGAGCGTCTGAGAGGTGTCTTGTGAGCTTTCTCGGCCTGTTAGTGAACCACTTCAGCAAGTTTAACCTCTTGGATGCCTTTTGCACAATATTGTTCATGTACTTGGTAACAGTTAGTTTACTATCTAGCTGAACACCAAGATGTGTGAGCTTTTCAAACAGTTAATTTCAGTTCCATTAAGAATGATTCTTAGTCCTTCTTTGCTAGTTTATTGATAAGGTTCAAGGTGGTTCATGTGCATTTACTGGTATTGATCTCCAACTTCCAGAAATTATAATAGAAATTATAATTTTGCTCCCGCTAAAATTGGCTCCATTACCAATGTGTATGTGCGGGCAAACAGCACAGACATCCGAACATATCCTGCAAGGTTGTTATATTGTTCGACAATTGCGCACTGAGCACTGGCCCACCACGGAGATGAATACCCACACAAAGCTGTTTGGAAGCGCCACAGAACTATCTACTACCTCAGCCCGTATCCAGAGAACTGGACCACATGTAGATCTAACAAGAAAAAGCATAGCAAACAAGAAAAAGAAGAAGATCACATCCACAAGGGCCTCTATGTTGTCCTTCAATTGTTTGCTCATCATCCACGTTTCCCGCCACATTCATTAGCTCTTTCCTTCTTGTCAGAAGATAGTAATTGTGCTTTGAAAAAAAAGTTATGTAACTACAGTCCATGACTGTAACGCATGTGATTCGTAAGACCAATCCGGGCAGAGAAGCGTCTTACACAGTGTGTGCAAGGAAAGTCAGGCCCGTTTGCAGCATCTCATGGTGAGGCGTGTCTTCTCAAACGTTGAGTCTTTAGCCTATTAGCAATCAGTATCTCCTTTGTCTGTATTCCATGTTTAATCCTGCCCCTCCATGTAACACGATCCATGGCGTCCTGTTCCCACGATTCCAAATCGATGCCTGCGTCATTTATATCCCTCTTGCATACATCCTTGTACCGAAGTAGTGGCCGGCCCCGAGACCGTTCCCCCAACTGTTATTCCCCATAAAGACGGTATTTTGGTATTCTGTCATCATCCAAGCTCTGAATGTGTCCCAGCCATCGAAGACTAAGCATGGAAAAGATTGTGACACTGCCTGTGTTGGTGATCTTGTCTTGCCACCCAACCCCCAGGATTCTGCGCAGGCAGTTCACGTGATAGCTGTTTAACCACCTTTCCTGTGCATGTAGGTAGACCATGTCTCACTGCATAAAGAAGGGTCTGGTAAACAAGTGTTTTTGTTTTAACACTGAGCTTCTTGTTCTCCCAAACACTTTTTGTTAATCTGTTCATTGTTGTTGCTGCCTTTCCTATACTGATATTGAGCTCTTGGTCCAGGGATAGTTTATTGACTGAGGATCCCAAGTACGTAAAATGATTTATTACATCGAGAGCTTGATCGTCAATGGAGATTATTTTTGGTTTGTTTGAACACTGGACCATAACTTGTGTTTTCGTTTTGCTGATTGTTAACCCGAACTCACAGCAGGTATCCGAAAATGCAATACCTTTGCAGTTTTTCCTCTGAGTGAGTCGTAATTGCGGCATCTTCCGCAAAGAGCAGTTCTCTCATCAGCACCCTGTTTATTTTGGTCTTAACTTTCACCCTTTTGGAGTTGAATAGGGCACCATCTGTGTGTGAATGAATGAAGATACCACCTTCCTAGTCGCGAAATACATGTTTGAAGAGAAGTAAGAAATATATTCCAAAGAGGGCTGGAGCAAGTACAAAGCCTTGTTTTACCCCACACTTGATTACAAACTCTCCTCTGTGGACGCACCGTCAAAGTTGATGGTGCCTTTCATGTCAGTGTGGAATGACTCGATAATGCTTAGAGGAATCGGTGGGCAGCCAATCCTCCCGAGCACTTTGAGCACGCTCACATGACTAACTAAATAAAATGCCTTTGTAAGATCTATGAAGGCAATATACAATGGTTGCCTTTGTTCTCTGCATTTCTCTTGCAACTGTCGTAATGAGAATATCATATCTGTTGTAGTCCTATTCCCACGAAAACCGCACTGTGACTTTGGGTAAACCTGGTCTTCTAGGACCTGGAGTCTGTGCAGAACAATTCTGGCAAGTATCTTCCCACCGGTACACAGAAGCAAAATTCCGCTGTAGTTGTTGCAGTCACTCCGGTTCCCCTTGTTCTTGTACAAGGTTACAATGCTTGAATCTTTGAAATCCTGCCCTTCATGCCAGCATAATGTTAACTGGTGAATCTGCGGGGCAAGTATGTCCTTGCCACTTCTGTTGACCTTTATTGGGATACCATCCTTTCCTGGAGCCTTGCCAGAAGCAAGAGCAGCAATAGCACAGTTAACTTATGCCATGGTTGGCAGCGAGTCCAGATGGTCCATGTAGTAATTTTTAGTTTATTTGCCTGGACCTCAATATATTTCTCATGTTATTGTTGCTGCTGTGAATGTCCACAATGAGTAGGTTTACTCTTTTGTACTCTTAAATGGGTACTGGTTCAGTCCGGGAAGTAAAAGCGGCGAGGGAGAGGAGATGGATATAGCTGAGCCTTTAAAATGTGAGATTGCTAACACCTCACACCCCATTGTTTGATTGGACAGTCAGCTTGTTTCACTCACGGATCCTCTCAATGATTGTTTGATTGGGCAGTCAGCGTGTTTCACTCACGGATCCTCTTAATGATTGTTTGATTGGCCAGTCAGCTTGTTTCACTCACTGATCCTCTCAATGATTGTTTGATTGGGCAGTCAGCGTGTTTCACTCATGGATCCTCTCAATGATTGTTTGATTGGACAGTCAGCTTGTTTCACTCACGGATCCTCTCAATGATTGTTTGATTGGGCAGTCAGCGTGTTTCACTCATGGATCCTCTTAATGATTGTTTGATTGGCCAGTCAGCTTGTTTCACTCACCCTCACTTCAATTCAAGCACAAATAATATTGTCGTCTCATCACATCAACTATTCAAGTCCTGCGGCGATAACCCAATAGCAAAGCTGCAGGGGAGGAATCACTGGCAGCCGCAGCTGTGAACCCGCGCATAAGTAACTCAAGCTATATGGTCGTCCTCAACTGAACCCGAAGCAGCAGTGGATCTCGGAACTCACCTGAGCGACTGAACAACCCTCTTTAGGATTCGCACGGCTTACCTCCATGGCCTGATAAAGAGGCTAGAAAAGGTGCCCTAAAAATTGCCTGCTTCAACCCTCCTGGCCAGCGAACCACGGTTGATGGGAATCCATATTCATGCGGTCGAAATAATAATAATAATAATATAAAAACTCGCGAAGTTCCCCTGACCTTTGGTGTGTGGAACATTTGCACCCTACTGGACCGTGCAAATATAGACAGACATGAAAAAACTGCCCTGGTTGCTAGAGAACAACCGATACAATATCGACATTGCTGCCTTGAGTGAAACGCGTCTTGCTGGTGTGGGACTGATTACAGAAGATGGTGCTCGGTACACCTTCTGGAGCGGTAAAGCTGCAGACGAGCGCCGGGAAGCTGGTGTTGGCCTGGCTATAAATTCAAATCTGGTGAAGCTAACGAGCCTACCAGAAGGAATAAATGACCGGATAGTGACACTGCATCTCCCACTATGTGGTCAGAATGTGGCAACAGTTATCAGTGTTTACACGCCTACCATGACGAATTCTGATACCAAGGACACATTTTATGAAAAGCTTGAGACAGCAATTAATTCTGTGTCAAAGTTCAACAAGCTTATTGTCCTTGGCAATTTCAATACAAGAGTTGGTACAGACCATGCTTCATTGGAAGGAATCACAGGAAGATATGGAATTGGCAATTGCAACACAAACGGTCACCTCCTTTTGAGGACATGTGCCGCCAATGACCTCATGATTACCAACACCTTTTTGTCGTCTGCCAAAACGTAAAAGAATAAAATGGATCGACACCTGATTGATTTTATTATTGTCCGTAGAAAAGACAGACAGGATGTTCGGGTCACAAAGGCCATGTGTTGTGCTGACTGTTGGAATAGATCACAGAAGAAAACTTGCTAAGAACTGTGCAGTATGCATTGTTTCAAGTGTAAAAGTCAGTCAAGATAGAGTAAACAGCACAAATGATTACACTGCATCAGTGGCAAGTCTGTTTTGTTTCTCGGAAAATCCTACACACCCCTCCAACATTTGTATCCAGTTAATGTTCTGAACTTTATCTCTGTTTAAAGAAATGGTGAAAACAACTGGACAGTTTGGTTCAATTGATCTGTGTTGTAGATTATTTTAATCGTGTTTGTAACATTTCACAATCCACAGCTGTAAACAAGTTTGCAAAGTTAATAAATAAATATACAACAGACACAACTTTGATCATCAATTTGGGATATTTTTAATGCATTTAAATTCTTTTAAAAAATGATATTTTATTTGCAATTTAAAAAAAAAAAAAAAAAAAAATTTCCAGCTAATTTATGTAAAGGGTGAAAAACACAAATTGAAACTGGTATGGACGATCACAATCCATTGGCTGTAATGGATCTTCAACACGCTGTGAGTCTCGCTTGCTGATACATTCTGAGAGACTATGAGAATGTCCGACTTCTTGTTTCTTTACACCTTATAATGCTATTTCCCTCTTATTGTTTATTTTCAAATTATCTTTCCAGTATGGTTTTCAATAAGATATAAAATCTATGAATGTCTAAAGTATGTTATTTAATATATTAATATTAGATAAATAACATATTTTAGACTTAACAGATGGGTTAGCTTTCCTGCTAATAATTATTATCCAAATTCATACATTATCCAGGACTTCTTTATTTCTATCAAATTTGCTGCAAACATTTGTAATTTTACATGTTTTACTGCTCATTATTCATTGCCATTGTTTCTGGATCACACAATAATGAGCAATTTGTATATCACAAGGCTACTCTATCTGTTAATGTGTTTGTTTCAATGTTCCATATTTCTATTACATGCCTGACTTCTGTTGTATGTCTTCCCTTATTTACTGTAGCCTGTTTATGATGGAGATATCAATCTGTCAATTATATTAGATCACATTTCAACTGTTTATAATCTCCTACTTCTTTGTCTATATCACCTTTGGGTGCGTAGACCACCATCAACTAACCTTTTCCTAGCAGACCCACCATGTGCTATTTTCTCAAGTTCTTTCCAGTTTCTCCCTATATTTTTAGTAACAGCCTCTGTGTGGTATCTCCATGCGTTCTTTGCCTCTTTTCCCTAGTGGGTTCCTAGACAGAGATTACCTGACGAATGTGGCCCACCCATCTCATACGAGCTACCATTTTACCTGTTCCAGCTCAGCATATAATTGTGTCCGCTATATTAGAACATGTTTCCAATTATTTATAATGCAGATCAAATATTATAAATTGTATTGTTTGGATTGTATCCTGCGTGTATGTCTTATTGTTAAATAGCAAACCATGATCTTATAATTTACTGTATTGTTTGGTTTGAAGAATTCAAGGTAATTTAATACAGGTTTATAAGATAATCAAAAGTAGGGATAAATTAGAGTATAACTAGTTTTTCAAAGTATAGCAGCCTACAAGATCAAGAGGACACAGCCACAAATTAATTAGATAAAGGTACAGATTAGATACCAAGAGGCAGGATATATTTCCAGAGGTGATAGAAAATATACCAGGTATTGGAAACAAAAACTGCCAGACTGAAAAAGAAAGGAGAGATACTACCCTAAGCTTTATATCAGAAAACTACCCAAGCATGGACTGGACCCATGCATACACCGACGGTTCTGTAACAAACACTACACAGAACAGAGGGGCAGGAGCATTCCTGAACCTACCAAATGGCAGAAACATAACACTGTCATTCGCTACTGGTAAGTACACAAGCAATTTCAGAGCGGAGGCAGAGGCACTGAGGGCGGCAGTGGAAGAAATGGTGACACATAAAGAAAATGAAAGCCATACAGTCCTGCTTACAGACGCTCTGGCCGTAGTCACAGCGCTAAAAAGCCAGAAAAACACTGAGCTTAATGACTTAAGAGCAGCACTCTGTCAACTATGCCAGCAGTCCGCACCAAAAAGGGTAGTGGTACAGTGGGTCCCATCACACTGCAACATCCAAGGCAACGAGGAGGCAGACAGGCTGGCAAAAGAAGGTGCAAAACTACCACAAACAGATACTAGTATGACGTACGAAGAGTCAAAACGGCTTATTAAAGCTAGATACACGACCAAATGGGAAACCGAACACACTGGTTACACCAAAAACAATGCCTATTACCAGTTGAACAGAAGAGAGCAGGTCGTTGTCTTCAGACTTCGCACTGGCCACAATAGACTGAGGTACCACCTATTCAACAAATTGAAGATATGTGGTACAGACGAATGCCCGTGTGGTACCGGGAAAATGACCGCTGAACATCTGCTGCAGAACTGCCCGACATATGAGGATCAGAGAGAGCAGATGTGGCCATCACCAGTGGAACCACAAGACAAGCTCTATGGCAGTGTCGACAGCCTCAGGATGACCGCCGCTTTTTTCGAAAAAATAATGGTTTCTGTCTGACTGCGTACGAAGAAGAAGATACCAAGAAATATTTTTAGTCTGAGTGGTGAATAATTGGAATACATTCAGTTCAGTTCAGTTTATCCCGTAACCCATCAGGTCATTGGGGCACACTTGAAGACACTCCCCCATCCCACAATATCTCTCTCTGTCCACTGCTGCCAGCCGTGCCTCACCGGGATGAAGGTTTGATCACTCAATGATGTTGTCTGCCCATCTCTTCATTGAACGTCCCCGCCCTCTCTTTCCTGGTACGGAACCATGCAGTATCGAATTTGTAATTCTGCTGGACCTCGTGATGTGCCCATACCAAGCCATCTTCACCTTTTGATAGTTGTGAACAGATCATCAAAAGGCCCAATTGCGTTTTCCATTCTTCGTCTATTTCTACATTTGTGACACGATCCTTATATGTAACATTTAAGGGTCTTCTAAAGCACCTCATTTCCATTGCATTTATTCTGCACTGGATGTCCGCAGTAATGGTCCAGTCTCACAGGCCCACACAAATTTTGAGAGCATCAATGAGCACATGAGTCTAACTTTTATGCTGAGGGCGAGCCGTCTATCCTGCCATATGGGTTTCAAATGCGTAAGCGCCGCTGTTATCTGTGCTTTTCTGGCAATTATCTCAGGCTGCGAGCCCTCATCACTGATCCCAGATATTTGAACTGATGTACAACTTCAAGTTCCTGACCATTTGCTTTTATCACAGATGTAAACCCTTCCGTGTTTTTAGTCATCAGCTTTGTTTTCTATCCATACCATAACTCTGTCCAATCTACTAATCAGCTCCTGGAGTTCCGTTTCCGTGCCTGCTAGACCATCTATATCATCTGCAAATTGTAGGTTTGTCTGAATACACTGCCACAGAAAATAGTGGAGGCATAGTCAATTAATGCATTCAAGAATAGATGGGATGCGCATAGTTATTTTTAGATCAAGTGTATGTAACAGAAACTGGTTGTATACAGATTCTGTAGAGTCTTCTAAACCAGTATAAAGATGTTCAGTTTGTATCCTGTATGTATAATATTGGTTAAATAATAAACCCTGATCTTATTATAAAATGTTATTCGGTTTGTATTCTGCAGGTATTCCAATGTCGTCTCATCATGTTTAATGGTGGCTTTTCATTTGTTCAAAGCAAACATTAATAATGCATCCAAATACTCAGAATAGTCTCAAATGGCCTTAAACCAAAAACCACTACGGAAAAGAAAGCATTAAGAGGAGTCAATGAAAGCAAGCAAATAGGATTGGCAAAGATCTAGGCTGGTTCACACAAGATGCAAATGGGTAAATTGTGTGTATACTAGACTCTAGAGCAGTGGTATGCAACCTGTTTGTAGGAGTGATCTTAGTCAAGAATCATTTCATTCAGGTAATCCCCATACAACCTTCTGAGCATGTCATAAAAGGTGACTAAAGAGGGTTGTGCATGGGGCTAGCCATCTCATTGTGTAACACCACTGATATTGAAACTGCCACTGAAAATGCTCAGCTACATATTTCTTGTAAAGGAGTAAAATGTTGTGGTTGCCCTATGCTTCACCTGCAGCAAAAAGACAAATCATGAAACTATGTACACAAATAAACAGTTACAATTGATATATTTTAATAAATATTTGACATTCACCAATATTAGTTAACAGTAATAATGTTTCATAGCAGGGACTGCTGTCAGGGATGATGTGTTAAAGACCTCATTGTACTAAGCCACAGTTTGGATGAGGCTGGGGTGGCTAGTTTTCCTCCTCGTCGTTGTCCTACCTTCCCTTGCTACAGATCAGTTTCCAATTTAAATTGAACCGCTTTACAGCTGGGTCGACTGAAACATGCCAGTAGTGAGAATCGAATCTCATATCTTTGTTGTGAATAGCAAGTGGTCTACTACTACAGAAATCAGATGATTCTGCCAAAGACGGATGTGTCGGACCGAAAGGTCCTCCATATTAGTTACACGGAACAATGAAATGTATTGAAATGTTGAACCAAGTCAGAAAGAGGTTGGTATACTGAAGCCAATGACATGAGTGCTTCCCAGAATAAATGCTTGAAGATGCAGCACGATGAATGAGTTTACAGCAACCAGCAACTTATAGCTGGGGCCCAAGATGCAGCACAGTGAATGAGTTGACAGCAGCCATCGACTCAAAGCTGGGGCCCAAGATACAATACAGTGAATGAGTTGACCGCAGCCAGCGACTTATAGCTAGGGCCCAAGATCCAGCACAGTGAATGAGTTTACAGCAGCCATCAACTCGTAGCTGGGGCCCAAGATGCAATACAGTGAATGAGTTGACAACAGCCTTCGACTCGTAGCTGGCTGCTTGCATCAGGGTCAGAGAACCATAGCTGACCAAGACCCTATTCCACTTCCAAATGGCGGCCCTGGAAACAGGCTGCATTAGTGTAGTCTGGCTAAGAGAATAGAGATCGCAGTGGGAAGGTTAACCCAGTATCCAAGTAAACCAGCTGAAACTGGATGTGTTGGGCACAGATATCGCTGTAAACTACGAGACAATATCCTTTTCAGGATCAATGTCTAAGAAGATGAAAGTACCCAGGATGAAAAGAATATGCCCACTTTCATCTTCCTAGTATGTTGTAAAAGGCTACTAAAGAGGGTTGTGCTTGGAGTTGGCAACCTCATCATGTAAAAAAACACTGCTATTATAATCAGCTGATGGAAAATCTCTGATACAAGCTTCCTGTAAATAGAGCAGATACAGTTACAATCTATCCTTCACATTGGAGTAAAAATGTTAAGGATTGCCAGTGTCTGGAAACAGGTTTCCTATAAAAGAGACCATCTGCAATGATGGCCTATGATTCACATTGGAGTGAAAGATGAAGGACTGGTCCAGATCCTGCCATCGAGGATGAAGTGCCAGAAACATATTGTACTAAGTCACAGCTTGTGTGAAGCGGATTGGCCAGTTTACTTCTTTAGTGCCTTTCTTTCACCAACCATAGAGGCCAGGTACCCATTTAAAAATGAACTCCCTATACAGCTAGGTCAACTGAAGCGTGCCGGCAGCAGGAGCTTAACTCCCGTACCTTTGCCTTGAAAAGCGAGTGCTCTACTACACCAATCAGGCAGTGAAGCCAAAAACAGCGGCCCTATTTATAGATGAGAGAATATATGAAAAACATGTACAATTTAAGCATGAATCTTAGGAATGATGGTCCCCATTCTAGAGATGATATTTGAAAATGTCACAATGGACCTATCTTCAACTTCCATTTAAGATTTGTGTTTTGTCTTTTATCACCAACGTAAACAGCAGTTTCAGTCAAATATTTCAGCAACCACTTAACTCTTAAAGGCAAAAGGAACATCTTGTCTAGAAAACCCATTGACACCAAAAGAACGCTAATATCACTAACTGCATTCTTAACAAAAGAGTTTGTTTTATTCTTATAACGTTTCATAATTTTTGTTATATGGTAAGGCAAGTAACTCATTCTATTTGAATTTTTGAAACCAGATAGGCATGTCCGTTGAATAATTCTGGCCTATAAGAGTTAATAACCCACCCCTCATCATCCCAAAATGAGAATTTGATTCACCAGTTGCACACCACTACTCTAGGAAAGCAAGACAAGGACAAAATATGAAGTAAATCTGAAGGCTTGGCACATTCATCTTTGTATTAATCATTGCGTACAATGGTAGAAGGTCTAATACACTGCATAACATTAGCATTGTAACAAGTCAGTGGTTAGTATGTTATTATGCTTGGCTTTATCATGCAGGAAATGGAAAAAATTGGTAAACAAACTACATGTTTTTCTTCATACACTTGTAACATATCACACAAGAAGAGCAGTACATCTTGCTGCCCCATAATCAAGTGCTGCGCATTAATCTGGTGCTGCACATTAATTTATTGATGCACCATAATCTGGTGCTGCGCATTAATCTGGTGCTGCACATTAATCTATTGATGCACCATAATTTAGTGCTACACATTAATCTATTGATGCACCATAATCTAGTGCTGCACATTAATCTATTGATGCACCATAATCTAGTGCTGCACATTAATCTATTGATGCACCATAATCTAGTGCTGCACATTAATCTAGTGCTGCGCATTAATTTATTGATGCACCATAATCGGGTGCTGCGCATTAATCTGGTGCTGCACATTAATCTATTGATGCACCATAATTTAGTGCTGCACATTAATCTATTGATGCACCATAATTTAGTGCTGCACATTAATCTATTGATGCACCATAATCTAGTGCTGCACATTAATCTATTGATGCACCATAATTTAGTGCTACACATTAATCTATTGATGCACCATACTCTAGTGCTGCACATTAATCTATTGATGCACCATAATCTAGTGCTGCACATTAATCTATTGATGCACCATAATCTAGTGCTGCGCATTAATCTATTGATGCACCATAATCTAGTGCTGCACATTAATCTGGTGCTGCACATTAATCTATTGATGCACCATAATTTAGTGCTGCACATTAATCTATTGATGCACCATAATCTAGTGCTGCACATTAATCTATTGATGCACCATAATTTAGTGCTGCACATTAATCTATTGATGCACCATAATCTAGTGCTGCACATTAATCTATTGATGCACCATAATCTAGTGCTGCACATTAATCTAGTGCTGCACATTAATCTATTGATGCACTATAATCTAGTCTGGCGTGTCGGATCCAGACAAATGTCAACAACAAAAATGTTTCTTATCTTGTACCGGATCTTTGTTCTCAGGGTTTTCCTCTGATAAGGGGTGGTGGTGGTGGGGTCGGCTGTGTTCTAGAATGCATGTTGCAAAGTGGGTATTGGCAACCGTTTTAGGTTCGAGGGCTGAACAATGTTTTAAGTAGTTGGTCGTGGGTCATGCAAGAATGGAAAATATATCCTATAAATCTGACCTCAGTATTCAGATATAATTTCATGAGGTTTTGTGTCAATGTCAAAATATTGACTTGTTATGAACAAAATTAAATAGCAAATATATTCTAACTAACACTGAACAGAGATGGACCCCACAGAGAAAGTGAAGAAAGGGCTGATGTAAGAAACCTTGACCAAGAAGCAGATTTGAGACAACTTGGTGAAGAGGTAGACCTAAGACAACTTTGCGAAGAGGAGGAATACCTAAGACAACTTGACAAAGAAGAGGCAGACCTAAGACAACTTGACAAAGAACAGACAGACCTAAGACAAGAGGTAGATCTAAGACAACTTGACAAAGAACAGACAAATCTAAGACAAGAGGCAGACCTAAGACAACTTGACAAAGAACAGACAGACCTAAGACAAGAGGTAGATCTAAGACAACTTGACAAAGAACAGACAAATCTAAGACAAGAGGTAGACCTAAGACAACTTGGCAAAGAACTATAGAAGCCGGAGGATCATTAACTATAAGACGGCCACCCTAAGAAGAATGACTGTGGACAGGGTGAAGTGGAGGGAGTTTGCTGTTGCCCTAAAGGATGCTATCTGGTTTGTTGGTCATCAATAACTTTGTCATCCATTGACTAATGATCTAAGAAACAGAAGACTAGTTGGAGTTGCTAGATATCTAATGGATTATGTTAGGGATTGATTAAGCTATTGTTTGCTTTAGACAAATATATTTTTCAAATGATATCATAAAGAGTGTAGATGACCCATTGCTAAGGTGTTTATAATGGGGGACATCCGAGGAACAATGTTCAAGTTCCAGGAAGTTCCTGTAGAGCAATTATTATATCTAAATCATGATCAGTTAGTTGTGAAAACAGTAGTCTAATAATATCTGCCTGTACTCTTTTCATTGGTTGTATTTGTGGTGAATAATGCTGGCTGAAACACACAGCTTGTGGCTGAATTGAAAGGCATGGCCCCCATCTTGAATTGGATTACATAAAATAGAATGCTACAGAAACCATGTAATGAAGATCACACATGTATGTAGGTACATGCTTCCTGTTAGAAAGCCAGCTGCAGTGGTGGTGGCACCATGCTCCTACCGGAACAGAACCTATGATGGATGATGGTTAGAGACCTTGGCATAATTAAGTATCACTATACAAAAAAGCTGCAATCTTCTAGTGCTACAGAAACAACCATCACATAACCATCTGCAATCATTTCAACTAAACTTGTGGCAGTCCACGCTCCTTTCAATAAACACAAACAGAACAGAAGTGGTTACATCTTTGAAAATAAAAGTCTTTGCTTTTTAATATTCTCTAATGTTTGCTTGTTTTGTCCATTTCCTTTATATTTCCTCCACAGGTATCATCTTTCCATCTACTATTCTCTCTGAACCCTCCATCTTTCCATCTACTATTCTCTCTGAACCCTCCATCTTCTCATCTACTATTCTCTCTGATCCCTCCATCTTCTCATCTACTATTCTCTCTGATCCCTCAATCTTCTCATCTACTATTCTCTCTGATCCCTCCATCTTCTCATCTACTATTCTCTCTGATCCCTCCATCTTCTCATCTACTATTCTCTCTGATCCCTCAATCTTCTCATCTACTATTCTCTCTGATACCTCCATCTTCTCATCTACTATTCTCTCTGATCCCTCAATCTTCTCATCTACTATTCTCTCTGATCCCTCCATCTTCTCATCTACTATTCTCTCTGATCCCTCAATCTTCTCATCTACTATTCTCTCTGATCCCTCAATCTTCTCATCTACTATTCTCTCTGATCCCTCCATCTTCTCATCTACTATTCTCTCTGATCCCTCAATCTTCTCATCTACTATTCTCTCTGATCCCTCAATCTTCTCATCTACTATTCTCTCTGATCCCTCAATCTTCTCATCTACTATTCTCTCTGATCCCTCCATCTTCTCATCTACTATTCTCTCTGATCCCTCCATCTTCTCATCTACTATTCTCTCTGATCCCTCCATCTTCTCATCTACTATTCTCTCTGATCCCTCAATCTTCTCATCTACTATTCTTTGTGATCCTTCTATATTTTGTCATGTATTATCTTATCTACTATTCTCTCTGAACCCATTACATTTCCTACCATTATATCACCTCCCCTCCACCATGTTACATTCCATTGAATCGTTTTATATTTCTGAAACAAAACGGGGAAACTCCGAGACTAGTAACCAGACAAACAATTAGGGTAGTAGCAACAACACCTCTGTAGTGAGGTGTTTATCTCACCTGGATGACCCAAATCTGATTCTAATGTATCTGTTACTAACTACACTTACTTCCCTGGTGTTTCTTGTATGTTTTCCAAATGGGAAAAAATGAACACTTGGAAGGGCCTCACTCTGAGGGCGCGTGTTAGTGTTGTGTAAGAGTGTCTTTGTTGGCCAATTTAAATGAAATAAGAGATCTACTAGCATGTTTACTGATATTTGAACTGCAAGTGCAGAATGGGGTTCACCACTACAGATGCGCCCGTTTGCAGGAAGTCTGTACATCCGAGCAACAACAGTGGCCGCACCAATAGCAATCTTTAGTGGTCTTTAACAAACTTACACGAAACGTTACAGTGAAACTAATATTGTGAACTATCCACCTCTTGGGTGTTGCTGTAAGCAATCTTTCCTGATATTTACACCCTGCTTAGCAACAACATCTTGCTGGTTGTATTTCACCCCCACACAGAAGAAGGCAACTGAAGAATCAGGCTGAGCAAACACCAACTGGATAATCTCTTATATACAGCGTAGCACTCAGTGAAGAGAAGTAACTGGGAGTGTCAACAATGAACATTCAAACAAAACAGTTCAACAGAAGTTAGAACAACAAACAAGTCATAACATCTCAGCATGGTTCCCCATGCCATGTCACCTTTTCAATTCTGTAGCAGCACAAGACTGCACTGGTCTCTATTCAATGATCCATATTCTACAGTCTCTATTCAATGATCCATATTCTACAGTCTCTATTCAATGATCCATATTCTACAGTCTCTATTCAATGATCCATATTCTACAGTCTCTATTCAATGATCCATATTCTACAGTCTCTATTCAATGATCCATATTCAACAGTCTCTATTCAATGATCCATATTCAACAGTCTCTATTCAATGATCCATATTCAACAGTCTCTATTCAATGATCCATATTCAACAGTCTCTATTCAATGATCCATATTCAACAGTCTCTATTCAATGATCCATATTCTACAGTCTCTATTCAATGCTTACTATTTACTGAAACCTATTTCAGGCCATCATCTTTAGATCTGTCCATTGGACACCAGTTGTCTTGGCTACATGTTTTTCGCCAAATCTTTTCTCCCCCTTTTCATCCCCTGTGGGTTCAAGTCCAGCACGCCTGGCTACATGAGGCCCACCATTATGTTCAGTCACCATACTGTCCCATTTGCTGCATACCACATTGGCACTAGTTTTAAGATCAATGTATTTCTTAGTCACTATGACAAATTGGGTTCTGAAAACCAATCATCATGACCCTACCCTTTTTTCATGACGATATGCAAAAATAATTGATTTATCAACATTTTTCCTCATTTAAGTGCCTTTAAAATTGGGATGTTCCTTCGATGGTGACCTATAATCATCACCAACAGAAAGTTGTCTGACTTGAGGTGGGCGGGACTTCAAACAACATTCTCATTGACTAACTCATGCAAAAATTTGGTAGTTGAACTGCTCGTGTTTGTCTTGTTAAAATATTGTCGCATCATTTCAGCTTAGAAAGCCACAGGAAGAAAACTTTGCAAAATAAAGAAAGTACTACAGTCCAATGCATGGTGGAGGGTGTATCTTATTTAGAAACAACAATGGGAAGATAACCAATAAGACTTTCCCTACTTGAAAGATCTCTTCCAACCTGAGGGTAGTCTATGACACTCCTACAGGCATTGAGAATGTTCACAGATCTGATGGACACCTGTCAACTCAGACTGTATCCTTTACAGATTGCTTCTGGAGTTGATACAAAACACCAGAAATGAGTAGATGCTGCGAGAGATAAGATCAAAACCTCATCAGTTGCTCTTCAGTGGCTATTCTTCCATTATGGAATCATATGGAATGATGCCTTGTCAAAAGCAGGTGGCAAGATCGAACGATCTGTTCATACAGTGTCTGATAGAGAAGCAAAAACTATCCGCCACAATCAGTACAACTCAAAATGGAAGAAAGACATGGATGTGAGCAATGAACCTAGCCCAATACCCGCAGACACCATCAAACCACCATCTTTAGCCTGAGAACGGGTCACTGCAGACTACTGTGCCACCTATGCTGGCTTGAAATGTCACACACAAGTGAGTGTCCACATGGAACCGGAGTTCAGACCCATGAACACATGGAACCGGAGTTCAGACCCATGAACACATGGAACCGGAGTTCAGACCCATGAACACATGGAACTGGAGTTCAGACCCATGAACACATGGAACCGGAGTTCAGACCCATGAACACATGGAACTGGAGTTCAGACCCATGAACACATGGAACCGGAGTTCAGACCCATGAACACATCTTACCGGACTGCTTAGCTTATAGAGTCCTACGATACCAAACCCAGCCAGAGGGAGCAGAACTGATGCAGAAGCTGTAGGGCTGCCACCTGGACAGAACTGAACTTGTCCCAGCGACAGCACTACATATCTAGCATGACCAAAAGGGTTGAAAGGAAGAAGAAGAAGCACGATCCCCACAGATATTTACCAGGACTGCTTCTAGAATTGGAAACAGCATTGCAAGCAATACATTAATAGCAGACGGGAGTATTTCAAAGGCAACACGTGCCAACTAGGTTCCATGTCAACAAAATATACACAAAAGTTCTGGAACATTTTGAACAGGCCTCAAACATTCAAAGGTAAGTAGAGATTTAAAGTTAAGTAGAATTAATCATGGTGCTATCAGACAAATACTCAGTCTGTTCTGAAAAGAGAGATAACTGCTCATAACTGTTATGTCACTCATACACTCCCTTCTGGGGTACCTCTTGGCAAACATAATTAAGGTAGTTCCATAGCAGGCATTGCTGTTGGGGATAAAGTGTTAAGAGACTTCACTGTACCAGGCCTCATATTGTTTATGAGGTGGGGTTCCCAGTTCCTTTTCTCGCTGCCTTTATTTCCCTAACAGTAAGCCAACTGGGTCAACTGTAATGCACCGGTAACGAGAGTCGACTCAGTAAAAAGTGAGCACTAATTTAATATTCACAAAATCATTATGACAGAATTTGCACATTTTGTGCAATATAAAAAGATATCCTAAAGTTGATGCCAAATGTCAGCAAGCATGATGATGGTGGTGTATCAAACAACAATATTATATTGGTAACGTCTGATGCAGAAGATGTGTCTCAAGATGGCTGGAATGAGGAAGAGTTCATGTTAAATAACTATCATCAGTGTTTCCTCATACGAGGTCAGTCAAGAGGATTTCTAGGGCTAAGGAACAAAAGCCATTTATTGCAGCAGTGATTGTGCATGCTAGGCTTTCATTTTACATCTAATAGAACCAACCTAGCCTTAACCAGGGTTTGAACCCATGTTCTTCTGACTCATAGACCACTATCCTAACTACTTAATTACTTGTTCCATAAAATTTGGGAACTCCAAGAATACGGGGCGAGTATTGTGTCAAAGGTTTCAGAAAAGAACTGATAATATCAGAACTTTTTACTGGCAAAAATTTTTTTTAAATATATCAAACATGGCTGCATGTTTCTAATCACTTATGAACAAAATTATTTCAAAACTTATAGGATAAGCATTTGAGATAAATAAAACCATTTGACATTCTTACAATGTGACAATTGATACTTTCCTGCCAGCGGTCAGGCATAGCTTGGACCATGGCGACATGGCTGGTCTGAAACAAAACCCTCTACCCTGAGCCAATGCAAATTAGTTTCTTCCCCTTCATCTGTTGACACATGTCATTAGATCTGGAGAGGTGTCATCTTTATTTGTTTCTTCCCCTTCATCTGTTGACACATGTCATTAGATCTGGAGAGGTGTCATCTTTATTTGTTTCTTCCCCTTCATCTGTTGACACATGTCATTAGATCTGGAGAGGTGTCATCTTTATTTGTTTCTTCCCCTTCATCTGTTAACACATATCATTAGATCTGGATAGGTGTCATCTTTATTTGTTTCTTCCCCTTCATCTGTTGACGCATGTCATTAGATCTGGAGAGGTGTCATCTTTATTTGTTTCACCTGTCACCACTGGGGTCACTGATGTTTTCAATCCACGCTTCTGTAGTGTTATTTAACACTGTCACTAAATCTTATTCTTAGTTGTCCTAATGCTCTCAAGTTCTGTCTAGTGTTATAGACTTGTGTGGCAGGTGGGTTCAGAGACATTCTTGTCAAATGTATTTTAAAATAAAATTTAAAAAAAAAAAAAATCATGGATAGGAATTGGTACTAGATACTATGCTTGAACAAAAAACAGAAACGAAACCTACATTATGATCAAGATGCCTTCATCAGGGACAATGGACAATACAAATAAGAACACATAATTGAAGTAGAGATGAACACATACAATAGAAATATGAACGCATACAAATTATATTAAGTACTTTTTCTTCGTACGCTGTCAGACACCGAGTTGAATTTGATCAAAGAAAGCATTGGCCTTCCTGAAGCTGTCGACACTGCCATTGTGCTTGCCTAATGTTTACATTTGTGATGGCCACATGTGCTTTCTCTGGTCCTAGTATGTCGGGAAATTTTGTAGCAAATGTTCAGGAGTAATTTTCCAAGCACACCGGTGCATTCGTCAGTTGCTCTTATCTCCATCAGTATATTGAAAAGATGGTACCTCAGTCCTTTGTGGCATGTGCAGATTCTGAAGACCACCACCTGCTCTCTTCAAATTAAGTTCAGGATTGGTGTTGTCAGAGACCAGGATTGGTGTTGTCAGAGACCAGGATTGGTGGAAAAGTGGAAATAAGAGCTGGATAAACGAAGAGAGCCCAAACACATATCACCAATAGGATGGCCCTGGCGGCTTCATCCATACACTCACTCTGCAGTTTGGTACCAGCCGAGGTTCTCCCTGGAGACCAGGCTTCACAAATACTCCTCCTGTATGGCTCTGATACCTGGTCACTATTACAGCAGGACCAACAGCATCTTGGGATCTGCTGGTCCGACCTGATTTCCAACAGTGAAGTATTTTGGTGCACTCAACTTGCAGATTGCCTCGATGATTGATCGCCACTGCCTTTCCCTCTTTGGTCACGTTGTCCACCTCCCACAGCCCACAAGATACTCCAGCTGGCTGTGAAGGCAAGGGCCGGGATGAGACCATGCTCATCCTGAAGACATCCTTGGGGCCGCACTCGCAAGACCTGGCTAAAACAGAGCCGCAGGCGGCCTGGGACACGCCCATCAGACATGGTCATGGACATTCGGCGCGACAGCCCTGGTCGCATTAGCCTACTATTGTATTCTTTCCCCTTTCATCCTTCACGACTGCTGACAGTCAACAGCGGTCATGGGCTTTCTATGATTTATGTGTTCTTATACCGTTTGTGTGTTCATCTCTACTTACATGATGTGTTAGTTGTTCTTATGTGTGTAGTCATCTGTCTCTGATGAAGGCCTTTTCACTGTAACGCAGGTTTCACTCCTGTTTTTGTTCCAGCACTGTATCTGAACCATAGCTATCCATGTTATTACACTATTTATTTTAATCCACCATACCACCAGTCTCATCTTATTTCTATTTTCAAATGTCTAAACCAGTTACTTTTCTGTCTGTTAATGTATATCATATATAACATTGCTCCCACTTTCTAATGGATTTCTTCATTTCTCACTATGTCCCTTCTAGTAACCTTAACTGCTTTACACAAGCATCTCACCAATTTTCTTGTCGCTTTTTAACATTTATCACTGCCAAATTTTTACTGAGATAATCTGTATCACTGACAGGCCAATATAGAGATAACAATCTGTATCACTGACAGGCCAATACAGAGATGACAATCTGTACCACTGACAGGCCAATACAGAGATTACAATCTGTACCACTGACAGGCCAATACAAAGATAACAATCTCCATCACTGACAGGCCAATACAAAGATAACATTCTGTATCACTGACAGGCTAATACAGAGATAACATTCTGTATCACTGACAGGCCAATACAAAGATAACAATCTGCATCACTGATTGGCCAATACAAAGATAACATTCTGTATCACTGACAGGCCAATACAAAGATAACATTCTGTATCACTGACAGGCCATTACAACAGCTCTGTATGATAGATAACACACCTTGTCAGTTACAGCAGTTCTAAGCATTTTTCAGCAATTGATAAAATTTGTATGATAAAATATATTGCCATGCTGCAGGCATAAATACACATAATATGGCAGCCTGCACGAGCATGCAGTCAAAGAACGAATGATGGTGCCTGTCATGGCTAGCAACTGTTGAACGACTTGAGGAAGAATTCCACTTTCTCCTGGCTAAGAAAACAAGTTTGAAACTGTGGCCGAGTCTTCTATGGGATCTAGTTCAGATGGTGAGGGGGAGACACCATCTTCAAATCCGTCTGTTACTGTGAATGGAGAGATGCCTGATGGGGGCTGCCTGTCGTCATTGTCGGCTGCCGTCATGAAGTCCATTTCTTCTGTGTCTGCTGGTGATGCCTGGAAGAAGAAATATGGATTTATTAATAGTTGCTGAAAATACATATCACTAATGATTGATAATCTACAGGTAAATGACCAGCCATTGATAATCTATGAATAAATGACTAGCCATTGATAATCTACAGGTAAATGACCAGCCCTTGATAATCTGTGAATGACCAGCCATTGATAATCTACAGGTAAATGATCAGCCATTGATAATCTATAGGTAAATGACCAGCCATTGATAATCTACAGGTAAATGATCAGCCATCGATAATCTACAGGTAAATGATCAGCCATTGATAATCTACAGGTAAATGATCAGCCATTGATAATCTACAGGTAAATGATCAGCCATTGATAATCTATGGGTAAATGACCAGCCATTGATAATCTACGGGTAAATGACCAACCATTGATAATCTACGTGTAAATGATCAACCCTTGATAATCTATGGGTATATGACCAGTCACTGATAACCTACAGCCAGAGTGACAAACCGGCAGCCCTAGAGCTGCATGACCTCCACAGAGACTAGCTTGCGGTCCACGAGAGGTTTTTAAATAAAAGCATTTCACGGAGAAAGAAGCGGCAATAAGGATTGTTGTTTCCGGAGATGATTTTTATCTGTGATCAGGGTCTGTGCTCAAAGAACATAATGTGAAAGGACGTTAGTCAAGTATCAATAAAGAAAAGTATAAAAAATATGAAGGACAATCTAAAAATGTGTTTATTGGAAATCTGAAAAGAAACTGAAACAAGAAACAGACATATTTATTAGGACAACAAAAGCCTAAACCTCAGCTTTGTATGTACCATATGCCGGTTCCTTTGAGTTTCCTAAGATGAAATATCAGTCAAATGCTTGTTCTTTTCTGCATTTTCCTCAGACGGATTGATAAATACACTTATTGACTTGGTTTATGTAGTGATCATCTTCCAGTTGTGCACAAGACACAACAGACAGATGTCATCCTTATAAATTCAAGATTGACAATACAAATCCTTGCATCTTTGGCACAGCTCCCATGATAAAGGAACACCTATTACAGCTTTGCCCAACATAAACTTGTTGGGAGTCTTCATGGTTAAATTGTCAAGCCCTTTACCAAGTGGTCAGACAGTCGGGGTTCAAATTCGAGCTGCGACGTTCGGTTCATGATGGCAAATTTTCCGGAGATCTCTGGGTTGATTGCTAGAGCTACAGAGGTCGTGCTTTGTGCTCTGCAGATGGCGTACCGGTCTGCGCAGAGAGGCCATATGGGGAAACCCGCAGCGATGACGTCGAAAGGAGTAGCCTGTGGCAACAACCAATGTCCTTCCATGAAAAACTGTATGGAAGTGACCAGAGGCTTGCGTTGACTGATGCCTTTGTTAGAGTCAATGAAGTCGAAGTCTAAAGATAAACAAAGAAAAATCCCCAAGACAAGAAAAACAAAAGCACACCAAAACAAACTGGAGAAGATTGCTTGAGACAAACATTAAAGGAAGCAGAAGACATGGACTGAGCTGCAACAGATGGACTTGGACAGGAAGACTTGGCATGTAGTTGTTGAAGATCTTTGCTCCATATGGAACTGAAAGGTTTTGTTTGATGAAATAGTTTTCAATATAACATTTGTTATAGCTGTTGATTTCCATCAGACTGTTATATCTTCATCATCATGTAGCATGTCCTTTGTAGAACGTCACTCCCATCAGTCTGTCTGAAAGAAACTCGTTCCCTTGCCAAAACACCAGCTTCCGCCACTGTCATTCTCAGGCATTCCTGGATATCTTGGTGCCATCGTCTTCTTGGTCTACCCCTTCCTCTTTTGCCTGGCACCATACCTTCCATCACCGTTCTCTCAAGACCATTGTGTCTCTTGATGTGACCAAAGTATTTGCATTTTCTAGCCAAAATGGAATTGATAAACCAGTTCTCCTCTATGCTCAACTCTTGCCGAATGTCTACATTTGTTCTTTTCTCTGTCTAGGGTATTCTGAGGATCTTTCTGTAACATTTTGACTCGAAGGATTCGATTCTTTGTCTAGAAGTAGTTTTGGTAATCGTCCATGCTTCACAGCCATAAGCTGCCACAGGAAAAACACAGGCTCTCAAGACTTTTACTTTTATTGTTTTGTTGGTGCCCTGCCATAATTTCTTCAGGCTGTTGAGTTTCTGCATTGCCATGGCTAGTCTTCTTCTGATTTCTTTCGAGCAGTCGCCATTTTTGTCAATTCTGGAGCCCAGATATTCAAAATGTGTGACCTGATCTATTTCCTCACCACCCACTGTAAATTTATGCTGACATTGTGTTTTATCGGTGGTCATTATCTTTGTTTTGTTTATGTTTATGAACAGATGTTATATCTTATTTAGTAAAAATGGTGGGTGTGTCCTCTACGAGAAAATATTCATCCTTGGACACATTGGGTAGGAAGGAATAATAGTCGTCTATCGCAAGCAAGGATGACGGCAGTGTCAGACTTGTGCTGCAAGATGTTTTCACTTTCCCGCAGATTCTTTGTGTGTGTGGTTGATCATATGCTGTCTAACATAAAACAGTTAGTTGCTCATGACAAGTGATGATTGCAGTATGATCAGACAGTTCTGTCTGGATGATGTAACTTGCGCTGTATTTGGATGATGTAACTTGCGCTGTATTTGGATGATGTAACTTGCGCTGTATTTGGATGATGTAACTTGCGCTGTATTTGGATGATGTAACTTGCGCTGTATTTGGATGATGTAACTTGCGCTGTATTTGGATGATGTAACTTGCGCTGTATTTGGATGATGTAACTTGCGCTGTATTTGGATGATGTAACTTGCGCTGTATTTGGATGATGTAACTTGCGCTGTATTTGGATGATGTAACTTGCGCTGTATTTGGATTATAGTGAGAAAGAAAATGCACTGGTCACCAACCTCACTATCTGGTCCTGAGCTACGTTAATAATGTTCGTGTAGGCGTCAAAGGCCTGTTGCATCGATCGACCCCTACCATGTCCAACTGCTGAGGTTGTGTTCATGCGTAGCGTCTCGACCAAAATCCCTACAGACTCTCCAGGTGGTGCAGAGTTATCCGCTGCCTTGTGATGAGGGCCACGAGAAGTATGTTAAACTGATGTTTGTGTCAGGCTTTCCATGTCTGTCTCTGTCAAACTCCCTGTTTTTTCGTGTCCTGCCATCGAGGCTTCAGATTGTGTTCACCTTTTGGTTAGCGTGACCTTTGCAGTGCTGAGAATACGATGTTGGGAGAGGTATTGTGTAACCTTCGGTGGAGGGACGGGCGGGCAGAAGGAAGTCGACTTCAGTCTGAGCAGAAAGGTCCTTGAGTAATGATAAAAAAGTAACCCATAGGATTACTGCCATAGGGGTGTGAGGTGTCAGCGATCTCACATTTGAAAGGCTCGGCTATATGAGGGAGGTAGCCATCTCCTCTCCCTCGCCGCTTTTACTTCCTGGACTGAACTGGTACCCATTTAAGGCTGGGTCGACCCGGGAGCCATTGCGGTCTGAAAAAAACATTACCGCCTCAACTGGGGAATGAACCCAGGACCACTCAGATGTGAAGCCAGCACGCTAACCACTGTGCTATGTGGCTCCCCTAATGATAACCTGGACTGAATTCTGGCATGCAGTTAAGCAGAACGTTGAACTCCATCATGGACTGGTCTCCGACGGCTAATGCCAGACATGAAATGCAGATAAATGCAGCATAACAAACAGGATAACCGATCGAAAGCACATCAGTTCCCCAGAATAAAGTCCTTGATACAACCTGGGGAAGGAGTTGTGAAATATAATCTGAACAGGAACCACTAAACATCAGAAAATGGCACAAACACCAGAGCGAGTCGAGAGTGCAGCCGTTAAGGCGTTACCATCTTACTTTATCCAGTGACCAGTGCAAACTTGCACTTGAACAGATTAAAGTGGGAACGATTTGTGCTGTGCCAGCCCCACTCTCTCGTCTCCTGCTACCTTAATCTGGTAGCAAGGCGTAGTAGCTAGTTGCCCATCGCAGCGGTTTTGTCTTGATGATGTAACTTGCGCTTATTTGGATTATAGTGAAGAAGAAGCTATGCTGGTCATTAAACTGGTACTGATGTACTTTGGGCCAGTGGCAAGACGACTGGTGGTAATTCAGGATGCAGGCACTCTGGTCCTTTGAGACCAGGGGTCGCTTGAAACCTGCGGGGCTCGAACCCCCGCCGTTTCCGTTCATCCCTTTGAGAGGCGAGTGCCTTACCTCTAAACCACTGCGACCGTCAGCAGATTTTTCTCCAGGGTTTACTACTAAAGCCTTTCCTGCAAACAGGTGACCTCAGCAAGGTTAATGCCACAAACAGGGTAACATCAAAACAAGACGATAAGGAAGGAATAAGACAGCTGCAAGTCCATGCATGTAAAAAAGTTGACTAAAGAGAGTTGTACATGGGGTTAGATACCTCATCGCATAAAACAATTGACTACAGAAACTACCACTGCAAAAGCACCATGCAAAGTGCTTTGACGCCAGCTACCTAAAGGAGGGCAAATATAGTGGTGACTCCATAATCCAGCTGGAGTGAAAATGAGACAAGAACAAGAAATATTCATAAATATAATACAATGGTAGAACTAAAACCAAAATTCTGAGAATTTGTGTGTGTGTGTATGCATGTATCTGTGTATATAAGAACGTATGTGTGTATGTTTAAGAATGTGTGTAAATGTTTAAGAATGTGTGTGCATATTTAAGAATGTGTGTATATGTTTCAGAATGTGTGTATATGTTTAAGAATGTGTGTGTATGTTTAAGAATGTGTGTGCATATTTAAGAATGTGTGTGTATGTTTCAGAATGTGTGTATATGTTTAAGAATGTGTGTGTATGTTTCAGAATGTGTATATATGTTTAAGAATGTGTGTGTATGTTTAAGAATGTGTGTGTATGTTTAAGAATGTGTGTGTATGTTTAAGAATGTGTGTGCATATTTAAGAATATGTGTGTATGTTTAAGAATGTGTGTATATGTTTCAGAATGTGTGTATATGTTTAAGAATGTGTGTGTATGTTTCAGAATGTGTGTATATGTTTCAGAATGTGTGTGTATGTTTAAGAATGTGTGTGTATGTTTAAGAATGTGTGTGTATGTTTAAGAATGTGTGTGCATATTTAAGAATGTGTGTGTATGTTTAAGAATGTGTGTGTATGTTTAAGAATGTATGTGTATGTTTAAGAATGTGTGTGTATGTTTAAGAATGTGTGTGCATATTTAAGAATGTGTGTGTATGTTTAAGAATGTGTGTGTATGTTTAAGAATGTGTGTGTATGTTTAAGAATGTGTGTGTATGTTTAAGAATGTGTGTGTATGTTTAAGAATGTGTGTGTATGTTTAAGAATGTGTGTGTATGTTTAAGAATGTGTGTCTGTGTGGGGAGTTAGTACATAAAACATGCTAATATTCATAAACAGAAAATAATGGCAAAATTAAACTCTTCACTTTCTGAAGTTTGTATATGTCATAGTTGCCCATCACAAGCAAAGGAGGCGACAATATCAGACTAAGTCCAATCCTGGCATGGCAGACTATGCCACACATATGAGAAGAGTCGACTGTGTAGTTGTTCTTTCGGGCGGCACGCTATCTCCAAGCGTTGGCAATGTTTTGCTCTGTGATCCTTGTGTGATGCTAGTGCGCAAGGATGGGCCAGCTCTGTACAAGCATCTCCTAGGAGGTGATGTCGATGTTGAAGCTTTTCAGAGACATTTTAAATGAGTTTCTGTAAAGTTTCTTCTGTCTCCTTGATGAGAGTCTGCCTATTCTGAGGTCACTGTATAGCAGCTGCTTGGGGAAGCATTCATTGGGCATGTGAACCACATGTCAAAGGACAACCCAAACTATCTGGGAGTCATATTTGATCAGCGCATGACATGGAAAAGTCAGATCGAGAGAAACTGAATGAGAGCAAGACAAAGAATGGCAATCATGAGGAAACTTGCTGGCACAAGCTGGGGAGCAGACGAAAGAATACTACAGAAACTGTACACTGGAAGAGTGAGACCAGTTCTCGAGTATGGCATTGCGGTATAGACAACAGCAGCAAAGGCGAACTTTGATAAAATTAGCAAACTTCAAAACCAAGTCATGAGAGTTATAACAGGAGGCATGCAGTCAACGCCAATTGTAGAACTTGAAAAGATTACAAATCTGCAATCCATGAGCGACAGAAGAGACTGCAGAGCCCAACAGCAAGCAGAGAAACTCAGAGAGACCATCCAATGCATCAGAGACTAAATATATTTGGAAATGGGAAACTAAAGTGGAGAAACTTTGCAGAAATAGCCAAAGCAAAGATGAGCGAAGACCCTATGAACACCGTAACAATATCAAAGCCCATCCCTACTGTACGCAAACCCACCTGGAAGCAGCATATCATTCCGGAGGTGGTAGAAAATATACCAGGTATTGGAAACAAGAACAGCCAGACTGAAAAAGAAAGAAGAGACATAACCCTGAGGTACATAACGGAAAACTACCCAAGCATGGACTGGACCCATGCATACACCAATGGTGCTGTAACAAACACAACACCGAACGGAGGGGCAGGGGTATTCCTGAGCCTACCAAATGGTAGAAAAATAACACTGTCAGTGGCAACTGGAAAATTCTCAAGCAATTACAGAGCGGAGGCAGAGGCATTGAGGGCTGCAGTAGAAGCAATGATCATAGGCGAAAGCAATGAAAGCCAGATAGTCCTGTTTACAGATGCCCTGGCCATAGTTTCAGCAATAAAAAGCCAGAAAAATACTGAACTTAATGATTTAAGAGCAGTACTCTTGTCAACTATGCCAGCAGTCCGCACCAAAAACATCCAAGGCAACGAGGAGGCAGACAGACTGGCAAAAGAAGGTGCAAGACTACCACAACCAGATTCTAGTGTGACCTATGAAGAGTCCAAAAGGCTTATTAGGGCCAGATACATGGCCAAATGGGAAACAAAACATAGTGGCTACACAAAAAAATGATGCCTATTACCAGTTGAACAGAAGAGAGCAGTTCGTGGTCTTCAGACTCCGCACAGGCCACAACAGACTGAGGTACCACCTATTCAATAAACTGAAGATAGGTGGCACTGATGAATGCACTTGTGGTACAGGGAAAATGACCGCTGAACATCTGCTGCAAAACTGCCCGATATACAAGGACCAGAGAAAGCACATGTGACCATCACCAGTGGCAACACTAGACAAGTTCTATGGCAGTGCCAACAGCCTCAGGATGACCGCTGCTTTCTTCGAAAAAATAGGTTGACGTCTGACAGCATACGAAGAAAAAGAAGAACCACCACATGTCCCGTTCTTCATATCTGGGCTGTTTATAGAAGTGTATGAATGCTCAATGTGTTTGACTTATTAAGAAAAACATCACCAGTCATGCGAACCACATGTTCCGTCCATCTTATCTTGGCTTTTTGTAGACGTGTATGGATGCTCAACATGTTAAGAATTTTAGAGTTCGATACTTTGTCCTGTTACCTGATCCTGAATGGCCTGCGAAGACAGCTCATGTCGAAACAATTTAGCTGTCTGCTTTAAAATGTCGACGTTTCGCAGGCATGCAACAGTGTGGTTATCACAACAGCGTGTATGTATAAGTAAGTGTGTCTGTGTGGGGAGTTAGTATACAGAACAAGCTAATATTATTATGCAGAAAATAATGGCAAAACTAAATCCTATGTCGTATTAAGTTTGTGTGTGTAGGCATGTACAAATATTTATATGAGGTGTGTTCAAAATGTATCTGGCCTTTGGGCCAAATAAATACAATTACTCATCCGGAGGTCTGAAACCCTAATCCCCTTCAAAGTACTCTCCTTGGGACTCCACACACTTCTCCCAGGGGTCCTGCCATTGTTGGAAGCATTACAGGAAGGCCTTTTTGGGAATGGAGTACAGCCGGGTCATCGCATTCCGCATTATGTCTTCTCGTGACTCATATTGGGTCCCTTTCAGAGGAATTTTCAGTTTAGGAAAAGTCAAAAATTGCAAGGAGCGATGTCAGGACAATAGGGAGCCTGGCGAACCAAACGAATGTTGTGTTTGGTCAAGAAAGTCTGAATCAGATGTGAAGAATGGGCAAGTTCCCGTTGTCTACAAGCCCAGTCGTTTTCATTGAACAGGATCACGAAGACGACGGATGACCTTCAGGTACTATTCCTTGGTAGTGCAGCATACTCATGAAGTCCAACCCCACGAGAGTCAAAGGAAACATGACTTTGACATTGCATCATTTCATGTGAATGAAAACCTGATGGGTGCTCACTTTACTCAACACTGATTGCCAATGGCTGACACAATCTGCAGACAGGAAAAAATGTACACACGCGCATGACGGTCCCCTATCCCACCTTCCGAAGGACAACAGCAATGCTTCATTTGTTTCCGCCAAAAAAAGATTTAGGTTGGATACTTTTTGAACACACCTTGTTTATATGTGGCAAGTGAATATACAAAGCACAGACCGTGCATTCACCACACAGATCACAGAGATAACTTCCACCTGCCTTACATACATATTCAGTTGCACAGACAAAAATCAAAATAAAATTTAAATTAAAAAAAGTACCATTGCTTCTTCTTTCACACCGGAATCACTAAAGGCAGAAAATGGCAAAACTTTGGGACGGGATAGCTCCCCAAACTCCTGAAAGATAAGAAGAAGAGAGCTTACAACCTGTTTATGAGATTGGACAAAACAAACATTATCACCTGGCTTTTGTGACAGCTTTACATTGCTTGACGTTAGTAAATAATGTTATGACAACAATTGATTGTACAAGTGCTTTTCCAATTACTTGGCATGCACATATATACCAAATAACAGAAAAAGAACACATAACTGTCAAAAACATAAAAGAAAACATCAAAATGACACAAATAGCAAACAACATAAAAATTCAAGCTTAAATATAAAATCTATATTTATAAGTAAGGATGTGCATTTGTCTGCCAAAACAATTGCTGTTCATGCATGCCGATATCTCGGGTCCCATCTTCACAAAATTTGACATAGATATCCATTTAATCTCTTTTAGGTTCTTTTTACACCATTTGTGTAGACTTGTATTTCTCCTATTTTAACTAACTTCCCCAAAACCTAGAGAGCTGAAATTGTGTACTCAGCTTCTACTAGTACAAGCCATTAATCTATCAAATTTTGACATATCCAGGACAGTTCAATCAAAAGTTTATTCCAAACCACATGTTTACTTGTTTCATGTTAGAATAAAAAAGAAAGAATGGCAAACTAGAATTTTTCTAAAGATTTACAAAGGCAGCATAGAGAGACATGACCTGTGAACCCCATGACCTTTTTGTAGACATGAGGTGTGTTGCACATTTGAATATGTAAATGGTATGCTCAATTCCCGCTACACATCTTCATCAAACTGTGGGTAGGACTTAGTTATAAGACTTGCATAATAGTTGAATAATTTAAAGTTTATTACAAATATGAACTGTTATACATGACTGTGTTTGCGTGCAGAGTGCTCAATGGAGAAGGGAAATATTTTTAAACATTATTAAACAAAATAATAAAAGGCGACATAAAAAAGAAAGCATAAATAACAAATACCATAAAAAGAGCACATTAATAAGAGACAACATAAAAACTAAATAAAATTAAAACAACTAACAGATAACATAAAAGTATTACACCAAATGTCATAAAAAGAACACAAATAAGAGGACATAAAAAAGAAAACATGCATACCATATATCATAAAAAGAACATATAAATAACAGACAACGTAAAAAAGAAAGCATAAATTGCAACCAACAGAAATAAAGAAAGCATAAATACTAAACAACAGATGTCTGCTATGTTAAACAGAAACTACATCATGGACTCCTGTAGCTCACTGGCTCTACACACTCATGCAATGCCCACTCTGGTGTCCCTATCTGCTCTGCTAAATTTAGTTCAAATTAAGTGAGTCTGCATTGTTGATTGGTTGACTGCACTTGCACCATAACCCAAAAGGATTTCATTGAACGATTTCACTATGTTTGCATATTGTATCTAATTGTCTCTGCTACAAGTACTTTTAGAGCAAAGACAACGGCCACTTCTTCGATGTCAGTTAGCATGACCAGGATTGGGGATCCACACAAGCTCTTGAAGGTTTGAAGACTCTATGTTGGCTAATAAAGAACCAATCATGCTGGAGGGAGTATCATCGGAAGAAGTGAATAACTTTACTTATTTGGACAGCACAATTGACACATCAGGAGGTACAGATAAAGATGTAAGGACCAGAATTGCATACAACATATGAAGATAAAGGGAAATTGAGATTAGCACAAAAGTTAAAATATTCAATACCAGTGTCAAATCAATGTTGTTGCATGGAGCCGAAACATGGAGAATGACCAAAGCCATACAACAAAGACCCCAGTCCGTCGTTAACAGATGCCTACACAGGATATTGGTGATAAAGTAGCAGGACATAGTGTGGAATGAAGACCTGTGGGAAAGGAGCCAACAACAGCCACTGGAATAACAAATGAAGCGAAGAAAATGGGGCTGGATAGAACATACCTGGCAGAAGCCACTGTCTAACATAACCTGACAGACATGGCATCCTCAAGGGTAGAGAAAGGGAGGTAGACCAAATCATACGCAGAGAAGAGTATGTGAGAAGGAACTAAGATTAAATGATTACACTCCTGGAGAGAGGTAGAAGGAACTAAGATTAAATGATTACACTCCTGGAGAGAGGTAGAAGGAACTAAGATTAAATGATTACACTCCTGGAGAGAGGTATAAGGAACTAAGATTAAATGATTACACTCCTGGAGAGAGGTAGAAGGAACTAAGATTAAATGATTACACTCCTGGAGAGAGGTAGAAGGAACTAAGATTAAATGATTACACTCCTGGAGAGAGGTAGAAGGAACTAAGATTAAATGATTACACTCCTGGAGAGAGGTAGAAGGAACTAAGATTAAATGATTACACTCCTGGAGAGAGGTAGAAGGAACTAAGATTAAATGATTACACTCCTGGAGAGAGGTAGAAGGAACTAAGATTAAATGATTACACTCCTGGAGAGAGGTAGAAGGAACTAAGATTAAATGATTACACTCCTGGAGAGAGGTAGAAGGAACTAAGATTAAATGATTACACTCCTGGAGAGATGTAGAAGGAACTAAGATTAAATGATTACACTCCTGGAGAGAGGTAGAAGGAACTAAGATTAAATGATTACACTCCTGGAGAGAGGTAGAAGGAACTAAGATTAAATGATTACACTCCTGGAGAGAGGTAGAAGGAACTAAGATTAAATGATTACACTCCTGGAGAGAGGTAGAAGGAACTAAGATTAAATGATTACACTCCTGGAGAGAGGTAGAAGGAACTAAGATTAAATGATTACACTCCTGGAGAGAGGTAGAAGGAACTAAGATTAAATGATTACACTCCTGGAGAGAGGTAGAAGGAACTAAGATTAAATGATTACACTCCTGGAGAGAGGTAGAAGGAACTAAGATTAAATGATTACACTCCTGGAGAGAGGCAGAAGGAACTAAGATTAAATGATTAATGACAGAAAGAAAGCCCAA
Source organism: Ariolimax columbianus (assembly GCA_036924085.1). Lineage (NCBI taxonomy): Eukaryota > Metazoa > Mollusca > Gastropoda > Stylommatophora > Arionidae > Ariolimax > Ariolimax columbianus. Next base: position 8,545,677 of record JAVGWX010000015.1, on the reverse strand, counting down.
GATCATGTATGCTGGAGGGATGTGATCAATGAGAGGAGCGACTGAGTTTGATTTGATTGATGTGTGCCGTCTTTCTCCAGCTTTATACTTCCCTTCCAGATCATATGAAGCAAAGTTTGAATCAGATATGGTGGCCAAAGATGCAGCAGTGAATCAATTAACAACAACCAGTGACTCATAGCTGGCTGTTTGTATCAGGGTCAGCAAACCGCGGCTAACCAAGACCCTATTCCACCTCCAAGCAGCGGCCTTGGAAACACGCTGCAGTAGTGTAACCTGGCAGGGAGACTAGGGACCAAAGTGGAAGGCAAACTCAGTACCCTAAAAAGACAGCTGAAATTGAATGTGTGGAGTTGAAATATCGCAGCCTTGCTGTAAACTAAGACACAATGTCCTTTTCAGCATGAACACAGAAGAAGAAGAAGAATCAGACACAAAACTGTCTATCTAAGGAGAAATAAGCAGACACGCTAGAGAGTCATTAACAATCCATCGAGATAATAATCTTGCCTTGTTGCAAGAAATAGTTTTTCTTCGTCGTTGGCTCTTTTATATGACATCTCATTTCCCTCAAACTTGACCGTATGTTCCAGGTTTATGTCATCACCATAGAATATCTTTATCATTCAGCAGGGTTGTAGAGGGTTAAACTCTGCTCCTCCCAGGGAGTCAGCAGGTCTAGAGAACATGTTTGACGGTTTGCTTAGGAATTCTTAATTGATTACTATCCGTACGATCACTGCCACTATATTATTTACAGTTCGCTAGCTCGTTTCTCAGGTTTTCCTACTGGACAAGACATGAGAAGGTTTAAAATAAAAACTGTAAAACTACAATTTAAGACACCATGCCATTATCTTGTAAATTGGCAGCATTGTTTGACAAGAAATTCAAGAGTGTATTACATATGGCATCACATTACAGACAAACCACATGGCGACATAAACTAATAAACTAAAGAGGAATAACTTTCGTTACCTGTTTTTATTTTTTAGCTATGATAGTGTGAGCACTATAAAAATGATCTGCAAATGAAGGTTCAATATGGTCATACTTGTAGAAGTAAGGCTATTTCATTCCCAGTTACTAACGTTTTCATCTTGTAAATTTGATCCTGCAGAAAGGTGCAAGGCAGATGACGAAGAGATCGTCCCAAAAAGAGGTGGGAGGACAACATAAAAGAATTGACCAATCTCTGACCAGAAGAGGCACAGGCAGCGGCTGCTGACAGAGAAGGGTGGCATGGGGTTATGAGGATGTCTTCATGTGGGCCCCAACAACCTCACTGGTTATGGGATGACCTGACATTCAACTGCTATAATCGACTGTGGTGTCAGTACTTGAGGTGTCTGACCCGGTCGAGAACAATCTGTAACAGAACTCCTGCAGCTTCGGAACTTCCCACTTCACTTATGCTAAAGTGATATACATGCATGATCATAATGAACCTTATTCACTGGTGAGTTTCAATAGGTTTTAACCCTTCAAAAAACACAAGAAAACGTTGCTCGTCTTTGTTGCATGTCACTAGAGTGGGGCCATCTATAAACAACTACTATCACGTCACGTGGCTCGTCTGCACCATGATGCCACATGTGGGCCACTTGAAGGTTTTATTAACGATACTGCAAACATACATGACAATGACACCGTGTCTCGAATTTACACGACACTTCTGCAATGTTTTCACTTGAAGGCCCTTCGTAGTTTGAATATCATTTGTAAAACTACCCAATAACTGACTAGGACATACATTTCTACGTATCATATTCCTCAACACAAGCAGACATATAACAACAGAGCTAGAAAGTAAAATGGATGCTACAAAAACATAATAAAGTGGAGAGGTTTAGCCTCTTATTATGGATCTAAGAATAGGATGACTGTCTCCAAATATGCAGGAAGTAAAAGGTTGTGAATGGGTCTGGAAACCTCAAGTTCTACAATACATTGCTACGGGAGACACCACTAAAATATCACATTAATGCTTTGGGGCAGGTTTCTGTAAGGAGAGTAGATGTAGTGGTGACACCCAAGCATCTAATGGAAGGGTTGACATGATGAGGAAAACACTGCACAGAAGTATAGATCACGACCTGTGGTTGTGTATCTGGACAATACGCTTTGTCTGGTATCCCAGCGAGAATCATAGAGTTTTGTGATGGATACCATTACAGACTAAGTCAGGAGCCATCTTCACATCACAGGCCGAACATAATGAGGGCCAAAGACATAGCAAATGAGCTGAGAACAGTCAGTGACTCACAGCTGGTTGCTTGTGTCAGCGAATCAAAGCAGAGAATTATCCGTCTAAAAGTGGCGGTCCTGGAAACATGCTGGACATATTTAGTGTGAATTTCTTCTTTTTTGCTTTCGATTTCATATGTTCGTTTTATGTCACCAGATGAAGTTAGACATCAGTCGCAGGTCCTCAATGGTTCCCCACAGTTTATCTTGTGTGTTTCTTTCCTCGGGCCAGGTCTTCTCATACGAGCCTTGGTGCAGTGGACATGTTTGCAGGATGTGTTCCGGTCTGGGGTCACTATCATGGGTCATATCTTGACATCCACCATCATGGGTCATATACTGACATTCACCATCATGAGTGATATACTGACATCCACCATCATGAGTCATATATTGATATCCACTATCATGAGTGATATCTTGACATCCAACATCATGAGTGATATACTGACATCCAACATCATGAGTGATATACTGACATCCACCATCATGAGTGATATACTGACATCCACCATCATGAGTCATATATTGATATCCACTATCATGAGTGATATCTTAACATCCACTATCATGAGTGATATCTTGACATCCACCATATAAGTGATATAGTGACAGCCACTATCATGAGTGATATCTTGACATCCACCATCATGAGTGATATCTTGACATCCACCATCATGAGTGATATACTGACATCCACCATCATGAATCATGGGGAGGAAGACTAATGTCTGGTCAGGCAAAATTTACTGATCAGACATGTTAGTCAGGGTCAGGCAAAACATACTGGTCAGGACCCTCACCTGAGCTTCCTAGTAGCCCTCCGTGGAAACAAGCTATTTTAATGGCAGCCTCGCTAACGAGGTGAGGAACCGACATGATCCCCATAGTAGTGAGTGACATGCAGATGAAGCCAATCATAGCACAACCGCCAGGAGGACCTCAGTCCTCCTTCATCAGCACGGTCGGAATGTGAGGAAAGCTACTGCTACCTTTTCAGGGCACACAACAGTAACCTACTCATTGTGGGCATTCGCAAACAACAACCTTCATAAGTCATGTATTGACATCCACCAACATGAGCCATATTTTGACATCAACCTTCATGAGTCATGTATTGACATCCAGCAACATGAGCCATATTTAGACAACCTTCATAAGTCATGTATTGACATCCACCAACATGAGCCATATTTTGACATCAACCTTCATAAGTCATGTATTGACATCCACCAACATGAACCATATTTAGACATCAACCTTCATAAGTCATGTATTGACATCCACCAATATGAGCCATATTTAGACAACCTTCATAAGTCATGTATTGACATCCACCAATATGAGCCATATTTAGACAACCTTCATAAGTCATGTATTGACATCCACCAATATGAGCCATATTTAGACAACCTTCATAAGTCATTTATTGACATCCACCAATATGAGCCATATTTAGACAACCTTCATAAGTCATGTATTGACATCCACCAACATGAGCCATATTTATACATCAACCTTCATAAGTCATGTATTGACATCCAGCATAACTTAAGAGGACAAAGGATCATAGACGAAAGCAACTACTATAGGAAACGAGGGCATGTTTTTGCTGAGAAAACCAGAATGAATTTTTAAAACGGACAGAATTCTAAAAAAAATATCATGGCAGAAATGCTATCCTCTGATCTGTTCCAGTGACGGCATTTGAGGTCACACAAAGCAAGCAGCAAATAAACTGTAAAAAACAAAGAAATTCTGAATGCACATCAAATGTGTGTTGCTGACAGAGTGTACTCACGCTAGCAGGTGATCTGGACAGACTTCTCTTGCTGGAGTCAGACCTGAGCAGGTTCATCTGATCCTTGATCTTGACCAGCATCCACTCGGGCACAGTGAAGCCCACACACTCATGCATCATTAACCCTTGGCTATCTCTGTCAGGGAAATGGGGTACAGATGACATGGGTGGTACAGATGACATGGGTGGTGCAGATGACATGGGTGGTACAGATGACATGGGTGGTACAGATGACATGGGGGTGCAATGACACGGGTGGTGCAGATGACATGGGTGGTACAGATGACATGGGTGGTACAGATGACATAGGGGGTGCAATGCCATGGGTGGTACAGATGACATGGTGACAGTTCCCATGGGAAGTACAGTTCACACAGAAAGTACAGATCACATCATGGTGACACAGGTAGCACAGATAACATGGTGACACAGATCACATTTGTGACACAGATCACAGGGGTGACATACAACATTGGTGACAGATCACACAAATGACAAATCAAATAGATGACAGATCACATAGATGACAATCACATAGATGACAGCTCACACAGATGACATAACTCAACACGACTGACACAACCAATAGTATGAATATCTTTGCTTTCTTATTTTATCAAATGGGTACAGGAGCCCTCGTTAGACGCTATCCTCACTGAAGGTGAGCTTAATGTGAATCCTCACATTACACTACAGCCAGGAGGACCACTGTCCACCTTCTCAAGTATGCCTTGTGGTGTAAAGAAGAGCCAATGTAGTCTTCACTAAAACATGGTAACCAATAGTTAACTCAACTCCAGCATCTTCACGCAACATGCATCAACTTTCATGCTTAAATGTCACAAATCCGAGATGGCCATTAAATAAAAATGTTTTTTTAAAAAACAAATACAAACAAAAAACACTTTTAAAAATCATTACGAATATCTTAGAGGTTAAAAGACAAAAAAAAAAGGCAGAAGATGTAGCACAGTGGATGAGCTGACAGTAACCAGGACTAATCGCTGCCTATTTGCATCAGGGTTAGTGAATCAGATATGGCCAATCCTCTATCTGCCTTCAACCGACGACCCTGGAAACAGGCTGCACTAGTGTAGTATGGCAGAAAGAGTAGGCATTTTTTGTTTTGTTTTTCCTTTGGCCTTATATCTCTAATCCCGAAGGTGGTGTGTGTTGCACTGTGGTTTTTATTTTGTGCCTGTCAGTCCAATGCATCCGACTTCAGCATGCATTTTATATAAGGGTCTGCTTACTCCTGCATTTTCTAAGGATTTGCTTCCCCGAGGTAACGGCCAGTGCTGTGATGGGGATCGAACCCAGCACCTTCTGGTTGTGAGCCACGTCACTTAACCACTAGCCCACGTCGTCCCCAGAGTAGGCATTGATGTGGGAAGGCAAACCTACTGAAACTGAAAAAGCAGATATTGCAGCCATGTTATAAACTAAAACAATGTCATTTTTAGGACGAATGCCGAAAAAGAAGAGACAAGAAAGAACCATATAAAGAAGAGAAGGAAGCTACAATACTAACTTGTATTCATCAGAGCGACTAAGATCCTCAATATCCTCCAATAAAAGCATGTAAGCCTTGCCTCCCGTCGGAGGCATGAGATTGTGTTCACACAGCCACAGTTTGTCCTCTTGGTCACCTATATACTAAATACAAAATGGGATAAGATAACTTCAACAGTAACTCACTGACTCACTCTCACGTTATTCCCTCCCTTTTGGATATCTGATAACCACAAACATATATCTCATCAAACAGATGTTAGTCACCCATCGCAAGTGATAATGGTGACATCATCAGACGGTTTTGTCTTGATGATGTAACTTGCGCTGTATTTGGATTATAGTGAGGAAGAAACTGTGCTAGTCATTAACCTAACTCTCTAGTCCCGAGCTACATTAGACCAATGGCAAGACATAAGTCAAAACAACTAATAGTAACTCAGGATGCATGCACTCTGGTCCCACCTCCCTTGAGACCTGAGGTCGCTTGAAACCTGCGGAACGCAATCACCCAATATTTCCATTCACCACTTTGAGAGGCAAGTGCCCTTACCTCTCGACCACAGTATATTTCACAAACAAAGATGGTCTCATCACATGATTAATGTAGTTGTAGAGCACTCGCTTTTTACAGTAAATGGTACCAGGTTGAACACTCGCTTTTTACAGTAAATGGTACAAGGTTGAGCACTCGCTTTTTACAGTAAAAGGTACGAGGTTGAACACTCGCTTTTTACAGTAAATGGTACGAGATTGAACACTCACTTTTTTCAGTAAAAGGGTTCAATGTCTGCTACTGGAATGCTATGCTCCAGTTGATCCAACTGTAAATGGGTACCTGGTTTACCATTAAGGGAGCAAATGCAGCAGGGAAAATAGCGAACTACCCTAGTTTCTTTCAACCACATATTTGTTGTACATCTAGTATTAGCTTGTTTCTATTTCTGTCATTTCGTAAACAACAACATACCTTGAAAACATCTGGGTGTCTAATATATAATCTGCCTCTTGTATTTCCTAGACCGAGAGCTCTGTGGATGAGGTAGAAATTATCAGAAATATATACAAGGGCTGGTCAAAATATTTCCAATGATAAGTTGAAAAAGAAAACTAACTTATCTATTTATTTCAAAATACTGGATGAGGTCCGATGCTTGGATCAGAGGATCCATCACGACTAAGCTCTGGCCCATGCAACAGTTTTTATCCAGAATTATGGACGGAAAAATTTGTGCACTCCCCAGACATGACTTCTTGTGACTTTTGGCTCTTACCAAGCCTCAAGATTCCACTCAAAAATTTGAGATTTCAGGACATAGATGAACTCGATACCACAGTGCCTGATGGAGATCCTCAATAATGACTTCCAGAAATGCTGGGAAAAGTGTGTCAGATCACAAGAGGCCTATTTTTGAAATAAATTAGGGGATCAAGACGCTGAGCAGCACATGAGCTGCAGTGGTCAGTGACCATAGTTGACTGCTAGCGTCAGGGTCAGCGAACCATAGCTGCCAAGACCCTTCTACACCTCCACGCGGTGATCCTGGATAACAGGCTGCAGCACGGCAGACTGGCTAAGAAGAAGGGATCGAAGAGGGAATGCTAACCCAGTACTCAAAAAATGCTTGCTGAAGTCGGATGTGTTGGACCGAAAGGTGCAAATATCGCAGCCAAGCTGTAAACTACAACACATTCCATTCTCTGGACTACATTCTGCTACTTACCCTGCCAGGGTTTGGTAGTGGGATATTGAGAACGAATGAAGAAAAAATAATAGATTAGGTTTTGGGAACTACTTGTAAATAGATAAGTTACGGGAGGACTTCAGTAATATGGTTATGAGCTGTTATGGGATTGATGGAAATTGAATTTGGTGGCTCCATAAGGTGTCAGCAACATTGTGCTTTGTGATTACTTTAGATAGCAGACTCTAGGTGTTGTATGCATATGCGCAGCTTAGATAACAAACAAGATACTAAATGCACAGTCCCAGACAAAAGAAAAAAAGATTCTCTCAAGCTACACTAGACAAATGATGTTCGAAAGTCAATGGGTAAAACCTTGAAAGATATTGAGGTTATGGCATTCAACAGACTGAAGTGGCGACAAATGCTCCATGAGGCAGTAGCAAGATGTGATGTCTCTATGACCTCCTAGGGTTGTGAGAAAGGTAGCTCGTTTAGGCGACAAGGGCTCATCACGCCAACCATCTATGCTCACAATGAGTGGCTGAGTACCATATCCAGTGACAGTGATATCTTTCATTTTTTTTAATGTGGCTGACTGGAACAGGTTAACTTATATTTTTTATCCTTCTGCTGGAGAATTCAAAATGAAAAGAAAAAAATGTCAGAAGAAAGTCTGAAGAGGAAGGCGCTAAATGCAAGTAACTGTGGGCCATGGTCATGATACAAAAATTGTCTGCAAGTGGAAGTGCCAAATGTCAGGGTATAACTAAATAATAGTCAGGGTATGACTAAATAATAGTCAGGGTATGACTAAATAATAAGAGTTTAAATTTGTATTGACTTACTTGTTAGCTCGAGCTCCCATGACAAACAGTGTGTCTAGCTTCAGACGCTCTGGATCCCACTGGAGAAGTAATAAGATCAACACAACAGTGAGACATCTGAGTGGGAAGATGGACAACTTACAATACAGTTAAAAAGTCAAGTGGAAATTCCGCAGAATTAACCGCTGGTTGGAAATGGTATTTTGAGCACTCCATTGTACTAAGCCGCAGCCTGTGAGAGGTGGGGTGGCCAGTGGCCTTGCTATTTTTACTTTCCCTAACTCATGCGTCAGGTACCCATTTACAGCTACTTACTACTTTCTGTGTCCTAGGCACTATGTCACACATCATTCTTCCAGTATTCAGCCACGTGGATTGCCCTGTCACTGGCACTGCCATGTCACTGGCACTCAGCAGGTCATCCATGCTACTAGTCTCTGGGAGGTTTGGACAGATCATCAGATGGTTCTGTTCTTGTGTTACACCACATTCTCATGTTTCATCATCTCTATATCCCCATCTTTTCAGGTTTTCCTAGTTCGAAGTCTATTTAGTGGCTTACATGTTGCGTAGGGCAGAAGAAATCCAGGTGCAGGTTCCTCCTGTAACTTGATCAAGGGGACCTGTGTCAGCTGTTTCCAATTTCCGATGTTTCGATTTCGTGGGCTGGTCTGTAGCGTATTCAGCATGAAAAAAAAATTGCTCTTGGTAGGTCTCCATGCAAATGACAATTTATTTTTCAATTTTGAATTTGTAGGTTGAGTCTGTCCACTGGCAGTGGACACTAGCAAGCTAAAGGTTAAATGAAACAAAAATGAACTCATGCGCTCTTTTTAGTAACATTTTGTTAAGAGAACTTTTCTAGTCTTAGCAATGAAGTATCGGTCCCACAAAAAACTCCACGGTCCACTATAGTGGCTAAAGGTTTAGTGTTTCATTAAAGAGCCACTTTAGTGGCTATAGGTCCGGAAAGAGTTAATGTATGGTGTAGAAACCTGGACAATAAACAAACAATTGTAGAAGAGAGTTGATGCCTATGAAATGTTGATATATTGAAGAATAAACATATCTCAGGGAAAGACAAGAAAACAAATAAGGAAGCCCTAGAGAAATAAGTTGGAAAGAGAATTGATGAACCAGTGAAGATATTTTAGTTACACACAAGAACATCATGACACCTTGCTGGAAATACAATACTGGAAGAAAAGGTGAAGGGCAAATATGCCAGAGGTAAACAATAGTTGTCCATCAGATGTGAAAATAGCAACAGCCAGCGACAGATTTGTGCTGCGAGATGCTATTTCACATGACCGAATCCTATTTTAACCCTTTACAGTCAAAATTGTTCATTACAGTCAACTGGAGTAGTACCCCTTACATCCCGATTTACCTGAAGTCACATGTTGCATATCAACCATTTTGTGTTATTTAACTAAATTTGATTTCTAAACAAAAGCTGCATCTTTAAATTTAAAAATCATAAGTAATGACTTTTATTTTTGCTAGCCTGTTTTTGTTTTGGACATTAAGACTAACATCTTGTAAATTACGATGCACTGTAAAGGGTTAACACAGCAGAGTTTGTAGCATGTGGGAGACATATGTAAGGAGTCACTGCTCATCATAGGTAAACAATGCTATAACTGAGAGGTTAACATCAAAAGATGGACAGTAAAAAAACGATAACTTGGCATATTGCACCATCATAGCAAGAGACAAAGAACATTGGAGATCCATTGCAGGTAACCTCCACTGTGGAGATTGCACTTGAACTAAACTGATCCGAATCATGCTCATGCTACACTACCTTTGGTCCTTCACGCTTGATTGTTTCTCCAGACTTGTAAGTCTTAGATGGTGTGACTCTCCTGGGAAAAGCAAAGGTTATGTAACTCAAGAACCAAAATCAAACTGATGTCAAAGTCACTAGAATAAAACATTCTGTTTTCACTATTGAAACTAGGAAGAAGAGACTAACATAGGATCAGGTAAAGCATACTGATTAGACTATGTTAGTCAGGATTAAGTAAAGCATACTGATTAGACTATGTTAGTCAGGATTAAGTAAAGCATACTGATTAGACTATGTTAGTCAGGATTAAGTAAAACATACTGATTAGACTATGTTAGTCAGGATTAAGTAAAACATACTGATTAGACTATATTAGTCAGGATTAAGTAAAACATGCTGATTAGACTATGTTAGTCAGGATTAAGTAAAACATACTGATTAGACTATGTTAGTCAGGATTAAGTAAAACATACTGATTAGACTATGTTAGTCAGGATTAAGTAAAACATACTGATTAGACTATGTTAGTCAGGATTAAGTAAAACATACTGATTAGACTATGTTAGTCAGGATTAAGTAAAACATACTGATTAGACTATGTTAGTCAGGATTAAGTAAAACATACTGATTAGACTATGTTAGTCAGGATTAAGTAAAACATACTGATTAGACTATGTTAGTCAGGATTAAGTAAAACATACTGATTAGACTATGTTAGTCAGGATTAAGTAAAACATACTGATTAGACTATGTTAGTCAGGATTAAGTAAAACATACTGATTAGACTATATTAGTCAGGATTAAGTGAAGCATACTGATTAGACTATGTTAGTCAGGATTAAGTGAAACATACTGATTAGACTATGTTAGTCAGGATTAAGTAAAACATACTGATTAGACTATATTAGTCATGATCAGGTGAAACATACTGATCAGAACTACACCTCACTTCAAAGCATTTTTCCTAGAAACAGGCTGTTTCATGACAGTCTGACTAACGAGGTGGGATCAACACTGTGATCCCATAGTGGTGAGCTTACTAAGAAGCTCCACACTGAACTACAGCCAGGAGGACACCAGCCTAACTTCTCAAGTATGCCTCGGTGCATGAGAAGAGCCCCTGTAACCCACGACCAAAGAAAGTAATCAAGAGTACTAAACTCACGTACGAGTGTCTTTAGCAACAATAACTAATGGAACTAATCCTCTCATTCCCCATTTTGCTTTCTTCTTCTTCTTCTTCGTACGCAGTCAGAAATCAACCTGTATTTTTTCGAAAAAAGCAGTGGTCATCCTGAGGCTGTCGACACTGCCATAGAGCTTGTCTAGTGTTGCCACTGGTGATGGCCACCATTTTGCTTTCAACAAAGCATAAGACCACAGCTGCAGCTGACCCACAAGACAGGCTGCACAAAAGCAAAATTGTTTACCTTCCTCATGGGATGCCTCAAGCCGTATGACAATATTTCATACCTTTGCCTACATTACTGTTTCCTCATCATCATCTATCACTTGTGTAGTTACACGTCGTAGGGAGGTGTAGTTTTCTGTTGTGTGCCATTTTTGTCACCAATGTTGTCATTCCATGTTTCTTTAGTGTCTCACTGACACCATCTATCCATCTTTTTCATGGTCCGCCTCTTGCTCTGCAATCATGATGTCTGGTATTGTAGAAATGAGCAGCTGGTAACTTTGGTTGCATTCTTGTCAGGTGTCCGAACCATTTTATTCTCTGCCTTTCTATGTATTCCATGCACGTGTTGCACCCACCGTCTGATTACTTTGTTTCATACTCTGTCCAGGGGACGGCGTGGCCTAGTGGTTATGTGACACGGCTCACAACCATAAGGTGCTGGGTTCGATCCCCATCTCAGCACCGGCCGTTACCCCGGGGAAGCAAACCCTTAGAAAATGCAGGAGGAAGCAGACCCTTACATAAAATGCATGCTGAAGTCGGATGCACTGGGCCGACAGGCGCAAAATAAAAACGCAGTGCAATGCACACCGCCTTGGGGATCAGAGAAATAAGGCGAACGCCAAAAAAAAAAAAATACTCTGTCCAGCCTTGTGATCCCAACAGCCTTTCTCAAACACCTCATTTCGCATACCATGATTTTTCTTCCTTGTGCCATTACTGTTTACTTTTATCCCTATTTTTCTATCCATCATTTTCTGTGGAGTCCACTTGTATTATCTCAAGCCCACACATTATTGTTTGTTATAAATGAAAACCTTTCAGATCTCCGAAAAAGAGAAGTACTTGGAGGCTTTGGAAGTGTGGTGTTACAAAACCATGAAAACCAAGATCCAAATATCGGTCGCGGTCCAACAGTGGCAGAAATCCTTTTTGGTGGCAACTATGCAAACTCCACGGATGGCTTCATTTACCTGGGCTATCTGTTCCAGCTTTGTCCACATCTCCTCTGTTTATGTTTGCTTTGAGCTCTCTTCTCCCCATGTGTTGTGGTCTGCCTCAACTTCTCATGCCTTGGGGATTCCAGAACAGAGAATGTCTTGCATTGTAATGCTATAATTTGCTTTTCTCAGGTCATGTGCCACTCCATTGGTATCTGTCTGGTTCTGTCCAACAATAGTGATCTTAACATCCCATTCCAATCTCTCTATTATGTCTGGTTCTCTCAAACAGTTCCACATTAGTGATCTTAACATCCCATTCCAATCTCTCTATTATGTCTGGTTCTCTCAAACAGTTCCACATTAGTAATCTTAACATCCCATTCCAATCTCTCTATTATGTCTGGTTCTCTCAAACAGTTCCACATTAGTAATCTTAACATCCCATTCCAATCTCTCTATTATGTCTGGTTCTCTCAAACAGTTCCACATTAGTAATCTTAACATCCCATTCCAATCTCTCTATTATGTCTGGTTCTCTCAAACAGTTCCACAATAGTGATCTTAACATCCCATTCCAATCTCTCTATTATGTCTGGTTCTCTCAAACAGTTCCACATTAGTAATCTTAACATACCATTTCAATCTCTCTATTCTGCATAGGCACCCATTTATCAAACCTATTGGTTGTTGTTTTTGTTCCTCCATGTATCAGATCTATACAATAGAACAAACTTGACATTGGAGTTGAAGACACATTTTTGTGCTGGACTTAATTTCTTTTGTTTTCCCTATGTTCCTCAATGCATGACAGTTCATCTTGTCTTTTGTATTCTTATCCTGATATCTTTATCTGTACCTTCTACTTGATCTATATTGCTACCAAGATATATGAATGGTTCCACATCTTAACTTAACGTCTTTATACTGGTTTAGAAGACCTGCGGGAGTCTGTATACAACCAGTTACATTTACATCACCTTGCTCTAAAAGATATGCGCATACAATCTATTCTTAAATGCATTAACTGTCCCTGTCTCCACTTCCTCCCCTGGCAATGCATTCCAAGCAGACACCACTCTCTGACTAAAAAAATATTTCCTATTATCTAATCTGGACCTCTCTTTAGTCAGCTTGTAGCTATGCCCTCGTGTTATTGTGGGTGGCTGTATTTTAAAAACCTTATTATAGTCTAATTTATCCATTCCTCTGATCATCTTATAAGCCTGTATTAAGTCACCACGAATTCTTCTCTCTTCGAGACAATGTAGGCCAGTTTTTCTGAGCCGTTCCTCATAACTGTAATTCTGGAATCCCACTATCATCTTTGTCGCTCTTTTTTGTATTCTTTCCAGCATGTTTATATCCCCTCTACGATAAGGACTCCACACCTATACACAGTACTCCAATCTAGGTCTAACTAAAGCTTTATACAGTTTGACTATCACTTCCTTGCTCCTATGTTTAATATTTCTCTTTATCATACCTAACATTGCATTTGCCTTTTCCACTGCTACCATAACTTGCTCACTCACCTTTCCTGTGTGATCTATTATAACCCCTAGGTCCCTTTCCTTATCTATCTTCCTAATATTGTTCTCTTCTTGTATGAGTGTATCTCCCAACACAATCTGATTGTTGTTAGTTGCTTTTATTCTCATCATCTTATTTTCCTATGTGTATTTGCAGTACCAATTCATGTTACAAAACTATTGTGCTCTGATCATAGACAGCATTATTATAGTAAGTAACACAATGACCACCTTTCTCAACAATCACACACGCTAAGCTATCACATATAACCACACCACCATGTGACTCACCCAGATCCTTGAAATATTGGTCTTCCTTTCTTCTGTGAAAAGATCACCAGTCACAATATTTATAAAGCACTGTCATTCTTATATGGTTAAATGGAAGGGCTTCTTCTTTCTATTTCTCTGTTTCCTAAGTAAATATTTCTTGTATTGGCTATTAGGGTCAAAGACACAGTCCAGGGGTAGATCAAAGAGGTACAGCACCGCTGAGATGGGAGGCTACGACATGGCTGGGGCTTGCGTCCCGGCCCGATCGAGCCGCAGGAATGCACCTGGTAAAATGCACTCCTTCCTCGCTCTTTGCATCTGTCTGCTATCAGTCATTCCAATGGACGCAGAAGAGATGCAGTCCAGCAGACATTGCACCTCCTGCCCTATGGTGACAAGCTCCCGGGTGGCGGGGAATGCTAGGCGTACCATCACTGCAGATGAGCCGAGAAAATAAAGCAAGCAAAAAGATACCTCACTCATATGCTACGTCTCTGGCAGGACGTGACGATCCTGGGAAAAAGTCACACTGGACTGCCTCTCTTCCGGGATAGTACAAACTAGTACATAGTCCATCATATCATTGCCAAACGCTATAGACACAAGTAGGGAAGACTCGATAGTCCTGCAAGACAACTTCCTAAGAGAGACAACTCTGACCAAAAACAACTGCTGCCTTGCAGTTAGGCTGGGGACAGCCAAAGGCTAAGGAGGGCAACCCTACAGAAACGCCTGTTGAAATCGGATGCACTGAGCCACTGGCTAACAAATTAAAACAGTGCAACGTAAATATCGCTGTAAACAGCGTACAATGAAGAAGAAGAAGAAGATCAAAGAGGTAGATCCAATATGGAACATAATTACAGAATGGGAGAAAACAATATTAGAAAGATAGATAAGGAAAGGGACCTAGGGGTTATAATATACAGGTAAAGTGAGTGAGCAAGTCCAGGTAGTATTGAAAAAGGCAAATGCAATGTTAGGTATGTGAAAAAGAAATATTAAACATAGGAGCAAGGAAGTGATAGTCAAACTGTATAAAGTATTAGTTAGACCTAGATTGGAGTACTGTGCACAGGTGTGGAGTCCTTATCATAGAGGGGATATAAACATGCTGGAAAGAATGCAAAAAAGAGCGACAAAGCTGATAATGGGATTCCAGAATTACAGTTTTGAGGAAAGACTCAGAAAAACCGGCCTACAGTGTCTAGAAGAGAGAAGAATTTGAGATGGCTTAATGCAGGTTTAAAAGATAATCAGATGAACGGATAAATTAGACTAGAACAAGTTTTTCAAAATTCAGCCACCCACAAGAACAAAAGGGCATAGCTACAAATTAACTAAAGAGAAGTCCAGATTAGATATTAGGAAATATTTTTGTAGTCAGAGAGTGGTGAATGCTTGGAATGCATTGCCATGGGAGATAAGGACAATTAATGCATTTAAGAATAAATTGGATGCACATATCTTTTAGAGCAGGGTAATGTAAATGAAACTGGTTGTATACAAACTCTGCAGAGTCTTCTAAACCAGTATAAAGACGTTAAATTAAGTTAAGTAACAGTAGTCAACACTCATAACCAGCCAACTGTTTACGCCACAGTCAGCAACCCAGAGCTGTCTAAGACCTTTTCTGTTTCCAACTGGCGGACCTGGAAACAGGCTGTTCCCCCATGCAACATGAATGAGAGAATAGGGGATGAAGAGGGAAGGCAATCAGGGTCCTAAAAATTCAGATATATATTACAACACAGGAAGCAGCTGTAAATTTACTGCAACAACACAGAAGTGAAAAGGCAACCCCACAGGATGAGAGAAATCAAACAAAAAACCTCATCCATTGCATAACCCCATCATATCCTAGCCTAGTCCAGCCATGGCATCAGAGTCACATAAATAATGACAGTTTTAGCTCAAACAATCTATGACTTCAGTTTCAGAAAGTGATTTTTTTTGGTTTTAAAACTTGTTGAGACCATCAGAAAATGTTTCATCAACAAACTCTTGATGTGCTATTTGAGAATGATATCTTTTATCTATTCATTAGTGGAATAGGAACATAATGTCTGGTCTTGCAAAACATACTGATCAGACATGCTTGTCAGGGTCAGACAAAATATACTGATCAGACATGTTAGTCTGGGTCAGGTAAAACATACTGATCAGACATGCTTGTCAGGGTCAGACAAAATATACTGATCAGACATGTTAGTCTGGGTCAGGTAAAACATACTGATCAGACATGCTTGTCAGGGTCAGGTGAAACATACTGATAAGACATGCTTGCCAGGATCAGTTAAAACATACTGCCACAACTTCCTTGCAGTCCTCCCTGGAAACAGGTCGCATGGCTAACAAGGTGGGGGAATTGACGTGATCCTAGTAGTAAGTGAGGGACATGCAGATGAAGCCAAGCTTAACACAACCGCCAGGAGCACTCCAGTCCACCTTCATCAGCACGCTCAAGATATGAGGAAAGCTATTGCAACTCGCCACTTAACGCCCATTTCAGGGTGCACAAAAGAGTGATCTTACTCAATGTGGGCAATCAAATCAACATCATTATCTTTTCAGTAACGACAACAACAACAACAAAATTCTTATGAAAACTTGAATACACAAGAAGCAAAGTTGACAAAACATTAAAAAATTGAGGCTGAAAATTTGAATTCTTGTCCTCAGGCATCAATCAAACAATAAATGTCCCTCACTCCTTTTGGGAGACAGGCCATTGGCAACCCTCTTCTAGCAAGTCTTGAGCTGGCCTTTCTGTCTCTTCCCAGCTGAGGTACATGGACCAAAGTTAGTCAGCAGTTTTCTTGTGGCTTTACCTCCCGTGCTATCTTAGTCTTTGTCGACCTGTACTTCTGCATTGGCGGATGATTCTATGCAGGTACCAGCTCTGGCGAAAGCTAGATGTAGCCGGAAGAAGGAGGATTTTCTGCTTAGTGGGCTAGGCTTGATCAGCTTATTACTACGCTGCTTTTGGACAAGTGTTGCAGAGGGTGGTTAACCGATGTGCGAGTCCATCTTATTACACTTAAACATTAGTGCAAAGTAGACCCGCAGCCTGTTAGGCACCATCTATGCTGCTCTTAACAAACCACATAGCCATGGCCGGTGTTATGTCATGTCACCAGTCAGTCGCCCCTTACATGCTCTCTGTGGGGCAGTGGTGCTATTCTTTTCCTTGTCATACACAAAAAGCCCTGGCAGACCACTCGGGGTCCACTGTGGCACACTTCTTATATTCTGATGCCCTTCATTTCCCAATACTGTTTGCTTTTGATTGGATGCCAAAGTTTCCATAACCAGCTTTGTTTATATGGATCTAGATGATTGATCTTGATCCAACCTATTATACTCTAGTTCAGTTGTCCGTTTTTAGTCTGATTTCTCAGATTTGACCTGTCCAGTTTGGGTGACCTTTCACCTCTCCTGCTCTTGGGATCATTGAGACATGCTAGCCCCCACACCAATTCAAGGTAATGAACACGAGGAGGATTTTCAATCAGGCCTAATCCAAAAGACATGAACGCCATATAGTCCTGTTTACAGATGCCCTGGCCATAGTCACAGCACTAAAAAGCCAGAAAAATACTGAACTTAATGATTTAAGAGCAGTACTCTGTCAACTATGCCAGCAGTCCGCTCCAAAAAGAGTAGTGGTACAGTGGGTTCCATCCCACTGTAACATCCAAGGCAACGAGGAGGCAGACAGACTGGCAAAAGAAGGTGCAAGACTACCACAACCAGACCCTAGTGTGACCTACGAAGAGTCAAAAAGGCTTATTAGAGCTAGATACATGACCAAATGGGAAACAGAACATACTGGCTACACAAAAAACGATGCCTATTACCAGTTGAACAGAAGAGAGCAGGTCGTGGTCTTCAGACTTCGCACAGGCCACAATAGACTGAGGTACCACCTATTCAATAAATTGAAGACAGGTGGCACTGATGAATGCTCGTGTGGTACCGGGAAAATGACCACTGAACATTTGCTGCAAAACTGCCCGACATACGAGGATCAGAGAAAGCAGATGTGGCCATCACCAGTGGCAACATTAGACAAGCTCTATGGCAGTGTCGACAGCCTCAGGATGACCGCTGCTTTTTAAAAAAAAATACAGGTTGACGTCTGACAGCGTACGAAGAAGAAGACAATCAGGCCTAATCAATCAGTAAAAAAAAATCAACAAAATTGTAATTTTTTTTAAGAGTACAAAAATAAAAATAAAGAAGAAAACTCACTTTAGCTACCTTTCTCTTGAAGCCACCATCACTGCCCTTTTCAGAATCACTGTCCGATATACGACTTCGTTTTAAAAACTGGAATAGATATAGGCAAAGATGAAAATATGCACATTCTTATGTACACACATTTGTACTTTAATGTCTCTGCAGGTTTTTTTTTCTTCATTCTTCTTATTTTCTCTATTCCCCAAGTTGGTGTGCGTTATACTATGTTTTTATTTTGCGCCTGTAGGCCCAGTGCATCCAGCTTCGGCATTTTATGTAAGGGTCTGCTTCCTCCTGCATTTTCTAAGGGTTTATTTCCCCGGGGTAACGGTCGGTACTGTGATGGGGATCGAACCCAGCACCTTCGGTTTGTGAGCCGTGTCACTCAACCCCTGGCCCACGCTGTCCACTGCATGTTTGAGATGCAACGGTAAGTTTTGGCTGTTCCGTTCTTTCTTCACCTCTAATATCTTCTGTAGAAGACTTTCATCTCTCATATTGTGTTCCAGCCAACTTAATCGTTGTTTCCGTATCATTTTCAATATTTGTTTTTGTGTGCCTACTTCAGTGAGTACATTGTTATTGGAACTTCTTTCTGTCCAACTCACTCTGTCCATTTTTTGGTAGCAGCACATTTCCAACACTTCCAAGCTTGTTTCATCCTTCCATGCTAGTCCATGTTTTAGCCCCATACAGTGCAATTGGAAAAATTAGTTCTATTCTGATTTTCATCGAGGTTAGAACATTCTGTTTTTTCTCTGAAGCCCTTTTTTTATCATTCATATGAGGCTGCAATGTTATTAGCTGACTTCAGCCAGTCCACTTTAGTCATTACTGGCGGTTTCAAAGTTAGTATAAGAAATTCTTTTTTCTCTTCAACGATGAAAGTAAGTTATTCAATCTCTATTCTGGGTCAAAATGCTGAGCAGTGCATGGAACTGCAGCAGTCAGCAACCCAAAGCTGACTGCTAGTGTCAGGGCCCGCAAACAGGAGCTGTCAAGACCCTGCTACACTTCCATGTGGTGATCTAATAGCAGACTGCAACAGAGCAGACTGGCTAAGGAGAAGTGATTGAAGAGGAAAGGCTAACCCGGTACCGAAAACGCCCGCTGAAGTCAGATGTGTTGGACCAAAAGGTGCAAATATCTCAGTCAAGCTGTAAACTATGACACAATGCATTCCATTCTCCGGATTACATCCCTTTTCAGGGCTTGGTAGCAGGAGTTTGAGAGCGAACGATGAATAAGACTGTATTGCCCGCAAATTAATTTTTAGAAACCTTTACTGCCTGCTATACAGCTTAGGCAAGGGCAAATGCCACCGTCCATCGTAGACGATGGCATAATTTATTTTGCTATTTTTAGCAAGAATTAACTGCGCTACTTTTTATCCTCACTCTCTCGTCTCAAGCCGCCCGACCCCAGTGGCAAGTCAAGGACAAGACGACTACAAGATGCAGGGGACTCCGCATCAAGCACCCATGTACAGCATAAGTCTTCAACAAATACACATCAAGTCTTCTTGTCAAATACCATTTGTCCCAGCTCAAATCACGTCTTCCCAATATCTTTGATATTTGCCTCAGGCTCGCTGTGCCATAAATGAGTTAGCCTGCCTCTACTTTCCTTTTCGCAGGGTCTACCATCAAACAATGAAGTCCTACTGGGTGTGAGAGAGAGATGTAGAAACACCTCACAATATTATATGCAATACACAATGCATTCAAAATAAAATGAATGTGCTTGTTGAGTGGGTCTAGACTCTGCAAACACACAGGTCCAAAATGCAGGTATTGGTTATCAATGCAACTACTGATGCTCAGATTGTGCTGGGTGATGCCCTTCTACAAGATCTGAACTCTTCCGTATATCTTAGTAGCAATATAAACAAAATGGGAAGCACGGATGTTGGAATGCGGATACAAAAGACGAGGGGTGCTTTGGGAATTTATGGAAATCAAAAAAAGAAATTAAATCCAACACGACATGCAAATCTTCCCATCTCCAAAGTAAAATTGATTCAATTGTATGGCTGTGTAGCATGAATGAACATAAAAAAGATAACAGCAAAGGTGCAGACTTTCATACATGGATGCCTGCACAGAAAAGAGGGGTATGATAAGATTACTAATATGGATTTTCTAGAGAGAAAGATATTGACATGTAATATGAGATGCCGTAGGAAAACCATCAACGTAACTAACCTTCTAAAGTTTAACAAGAAACAGCTAACTATCAAAGAATTCACTGACAATGACATGAGAAGCAAAGTGATTATTCCTAACACACTATTGTGCTCATCTGAGACGCAGAGATTATTCCTAACACACTATTGTGCTGATCTGAGACGCAGAGATTATTCCTAACACACTATTGTGCTCATCTGAGACGCAGAGATTATTCCTAACACACTATTGTGCTCTTCTGAGAAGCAGAGATTATTCCTAACACACTATTGTGCTGATCTGAGAAGCAGAGATTATTCCTAACACAGTATTGTGCTGATCTGAGAAGCAGAGATTATTCCTAACACACTATTGTGCTGATCTGAGAAGCAGAGATTATTCCTAACACACTATTGTGCTGATCTGAGAAGCAGAGATTATTCCTAACACAGTATTGTGCTGATCTGAGAAGCAGAGATTATTCCTAACACAGTATTGTGCTGATCTGAGAAGCAGAGATTATTCCTAACACACTATTGTGCTGATCTGAGACGCAGAGATTATTCCTAACACACTATTGTGCTCTTCTGAGACGCAGAGATTATTCCTAACACACTATTGTGCTCATCTGAGACGCAGAGATTATTCCTAACACAGTATTGTGCTGATCTGAGAAGCAGAGATTATTCCTAACACACTATTGTGCTCATCTGAGACGCAGAGATTATTCCTAACACACTATTGTGCTCTTCTGAGACGCAGAGATTATTCCTAACACACTATTGTGCTCTTCTGAGACGCAGAGATTATTCCTAACACACTATTGTGCTGATCTGAGACGCAGAGATTATTCCTAACACACTATTGTGCTGATCTGAGACGCAGAGATTATTCCTAACACACTATTGTGCTGATCTGAGACGCAGAGATTATTCCTACGACACTATTGTGCTGATCTCATCAAGTCTCGTCAGATAAAGAGAGTACATCTCCAATAGTTAACGTCCAAGCTCCAACTGACTTCTTTGGATGTGTACTGGTTGATACCTGGCAGCATATAATGAATCAAAGGCATACCAATTAAATAATCTTCCCTATAATAATAGCGCAGCACTGTTTGGTGTAGGTGAAGAGGAATTACAAGACCTCGTGGAGCAAGTCACGAAGTGCAGTTCAGAGTGTGACCTAGACAATGATAGTTGGTTTTTTAAACTATGGTAATTGGCAGTAAAAAGGAAAATCAGAGGGCATGGAGCAGGTGACGAGTTTCTCATATCTTGAGAATGGGGATGGCGTGGGCTAGTTCTTAAGTGACATGGCTCACAATCCGAAGGTGCTGGGTTCGATCCCCATCACAGCACCGGCCGTTACTCTGGGGAAGCAAACCGTTAGAAAATTCAGGAGGAAGTAGACCCTTACATAAAATGCATGCCGAAGTTAGATGCACTGGGTCAACAGGTGCAAAATAAAAACCATAGAGCAACGCACACCACCTTGGGGAATAAAGAAATAAGGCAAGCCCACAAAAAAATTAAAATTTCTTGGGCATGTAATAACCGATGATGGCAAATGTGAAACTGAAATCAAGAGAATAAGTATGGCCAAGGATATATTCAGCAGAACGAAAATGATATTTAGATGTAAAGAGCTGGGCTAAAACTTGAAAATAAGAATGATCAAATGTTATATATACTTACCACTACTGTATCGCGCAGAAACTTGAACAAGCAGTTGGAAGATAGAATAGAGTCCCTGGAGATATGGATATACAGAAGAATGGAAACAAAAGCTAACAAACGAGGTCCTGAAAAAACTAGGAGTGAAAAGAGAACTGTTGAAAGACATAAAGATCTGACAAATCATTTAATTTTGGCAACATTGAAAGATGTGTAAGTAAAGTAAAGTAAAGTATCCCATAGCATTATTGCCGTAGGGGTGTGAGGTGTTAGCGATCTCACATTTCAAAGGCTTGGCTATATGAGGGCGGTAGCCATCTCCTCTCCCTCGCCGCTTTTACTTCCCGGACTGAACCGGTACCCATTTAAGGCTGGGTCGACCCGGGAGCCATTGCGGTCTGAGAAAAAACATTACCGCCTCAACTGGGGAATGAACTCAGGACCACTCAGATGCGAAGCCAGCGAGCTAACCACTGCGCTACGCGGCTCCCTGCTCTTTTAAAAAAGCATTCTAGAAGGAAAGGTTGAAGGCAGTCAAGCACAAGGTAGACAGTGCAACAAGAGGAAGGATAACAATCGAATCATGGACTAGAAGCTGTCTGTCCGTGTGTACCACCAGCGTGAAAGATACACCAGCGTGAAAGATACACCAGGGTGAAAGATACACCAGCGTGAAAGATACACCAGCGTGAAAGATACACCAGGGTGAAAGATACACCAGCGTGAAAGATACACCAGCGTGAAAGATAGAGAGTGTTGGCGATCTATTGCAGCCAACCTTCATTGTGGAGACTAAACTTGAATTGAATCAATTACCATTCTCCTGCCTCCTAGACTTCCTGTTTCAGACACATTGTCCGGTATATCAGACGGTGTGATGCTGCGCCTTCCAGAGTCAGACATATATTCTGTTTTTGCCTGTGGAATAGTGACACAAAAAATCTGATTAGGTCAACTTCGCAGAGGCCCGATAACGTGCACACAAGCTCAACATTTTGTGGCCAAACAAATGAAAAGCAAATTAACACAGCGATGGGAAAGATGTAACACTAGACCTACATAAAATGTGCAAACAATGTTAACATACTGATTGTGTCAGCAGGTCTCTGCAAAGTGTCCAGGCTTGATCTTAACATGCTATAGTCTACCCAACTGCTGCATGGACACCTGATCTCCTTACCTTAAAATAAGCTGAGATGCAACACAATGATGTTTCTAACACTTTATCCCCTACGGCAGTAACAGCAACACGACTAAACTCATCTTTTCACACCTTGATAAAACACACAATTAAAGGTACAAAATATCTTCACAATTTGATGTGTCATGGTGACACACGTCATGGTATTTGTTTTGTCTAATAAGACGTGACTTCAATAATTTCATTATCAATTATAAGTCTGGTTCTGCTTGGAAAATAGGGCTATTCTGTATTGTCCCCTTGAGTTATGCCCACGAGACCCTGGCTGAACTGGCTTCCACTTGATATGCTCATTGCCAAGAAACTACTCTCCCCCAATTTTCTATTGTATTGGTTAGCTGTAGCATTTGTTCGCACAGACCTGTGCTCGCCATAACCTCAGGTCATCTAACATTAAATAAATGATGAAAACACTCGCTGATGAAGGTTTGAAACATTGCAAAATAACGAACATATTACAGATAGTCTTGGGCTACCTGGCAGTAGGCATAACCTCATCGTTTTGAATACCAGGATTCCAAGTAAGTCACCTTCATGTGTCCATGATTGTCTGACTTAAAAGATGCATTCCAAATAATATACATGTGATGTTGACAATATTTGATTTTTTTGTAAAGGAAATTCCCCACTGATTGAGGACTCTGCTGAAAGCATTGTATATCTACCCAATTTACCAAGCAGACAGACTACTTTCTAACTGTTGATGTATAACTTTTCCTCATTAGCAAACATGAAAACCTCACCTCTTCTAGGATTTGCCGACAAACATAGTTGATATGTTCGTCTCCTAAAAAGTTCTCACTGTTGTTCTGCTTGATATTTTCCAAGGCTGGTTGGAAGTATTTCTGGAGAGATATATATGGTTTATCAGTTACAATGGGAACCAAGAGCAGCAGGGTCAGGAGAAATATACTGATTGAAATCTTAACGGCAAGTCCAAGACTGCAATAGAATAGCAAAGTCTAGGGGAGATTCCCCATAAATAGATCTGAGAAGGGGCTGAAGATGCAACGGTGAATTAGCTGACAGCAGCCAGCAATTCATAGCTGGCTTCTTGCATCAGGATTAGTAAACCATAGCTGGCTGCTTGCATCAGGGTTAGTAAACCATAGCTGGCTTCTTGCATCAGGGCTAGTAAACCATAGCTGGCTGCTTGCATCAGGGTTAGTAAACCATAGCTGGCTTCTTGCATCAGGGTTAGTTAACCAAAGCTGGCTGCTTGCATCAGGGTTAGTAAACCATAGCTGGCTTCTTGCATCAGGGTTAGTAAACCATAGCTGGCTGCTTGCATCAGGGTTAGTAAACCATAGCTGGCTGCTTGCATCAAGGTTAGTAAACCATAGCTGGCTTCTTGCATTAGTGACCATTTACTGACTAGGACCCTATTCTGCCTCTAAGTGGCAACCCTGTAGTCTGGCTAAGAGATTAGGGATAGAAGAGGGAAGGAAAATCAAGTTGTCTGTATCAGACCACAAGGAGCAGATATCGCAGCCGCGCTGTAAGCTACAACACAATGTTATAAACGCCCTTTTCAGTATGCATGTCAAAGATGATCTGAGCATCATGTACGAGTCAACAACCATAATTAAAGTCACCCCCACTTCCAACTACAATGATGTAACTAGAGAGAAGCAAGTGGTCATCTCCAGACTGAGATATGGTACAGTAGCCTGACCAATAAGGTGGGAATTGGCCCAATGATGCATATAGTGTGGATTAGGTCCACTTCAGGATATAAGAAGAGCCACTGTAACCTACGACCAGGAGAATTGAGCCAAGAGTTGAGGACTTGGCATAAGTAGCAGCAAACAACAACAGCTATAAATCAAACAACAACAGCTATAAATTACAGGAGTACACACATTGTTCATCTGTTTATAGATGAAACATGAACAAATAAATTAGGAATCTTCTTCTTCATGTGCAGTGCTGACTGGCACAGGTGATGATGAATTCCTAGAACATGCTGCTGATAAAATAATTTGTTTTATATTTTCTATGCCATGATCTTTAGTTGTCCACTATCTTCCCATTGACACAGTTCAGTTCATCCCGTAACCCATCAGGCCGTTGGGGCACACATGAAGACACTCCCAAAATCCAACGCCATACCTCTCTGTCTGTCGCCGCCTGACGTATCTCACCGGGACGAAGGCCTGACCACTAACTGATGTTGTCCACCCATCTCTTCCTTGGACGTCCTCCCCTCTCTGTCCCAGTACGGAACCAAAGAGTATCGAGTTGGTAATTCCGTTGGACCTCGCGACGTGCCCGCACCAGGCCATCTTTCGTCTTTAGATAGCTGTGAACAGATCTTCAAAAGGACCAATAGCGTCTTCAACTCTCTGACGGATTTCTACGTTCATGACACAATTTTTATATGTAACATTTAGGAGTTTTCTATAGCACCTCATTTCCATTGCATGTATTCTGCCCTGGATATCTGCTGTAATGGCCCAGGTCTCGCAGGCATACAGAAATATTGATAGCACCAAAGAGCGCATTAGTCTAACTTTTAAGCCGAGGGCGAGCCGCTTGTCTTGCCATATTGGTTTCAGCCGAGTCAGCGCCGCTGTTGTTTGTGCTATTCTTGCAATTACCCCCGGCTTCGATCCCTCTTCACTGATCAATGATCCCAGATATTTGAAACGTTTTACCACCTCAAGTTCCTGCCCATTTGCCTCTATTACAAATTTAAACCTTGCTACGTTATTGGTCATGAGCTTTGTTTTATCTGCATTTATTTCCATACCAAAACTCAGGGCCTTTCTATCCAATCTACCAATCGACTCCTGGAGTTCCCTTTCTGTGCCTGCCAATACATCACTATCATCAGCAAATCGGAAGTTTGTGATAAGCCTGTCACCTATTTTAACCGTGCCAACGTGTCCTTTTAAGGTCGTCTCCATTATTCTCTCCAAAAAGATATTGAAGAGTGTTGGGAAGAGTATACATCCCTGTCTCACACCCACCGTCGTACGGAACCAATCGCCTAGCGTTTCTTCTACCGAGACTGCGCTTGTCGCCTGCTCATAAAGGTTTGCAATTACCCTCACAATATCACTGTTGAACTTATAATTTGTCATTGTTGACCATAGCGCATGCACTCTGCACACTCTGTCAAACGCCTTTCTAAAGTCAATGAAGGCATGGTAGAATTGTTGTTGAGTACTTCTCATTCAGTAGCCGAAGATTAAAATATCTGCTCGATGGTACTCCTTCCCGCTCGAAAGCCCGCTTGTTCTTCGGCAATGATATTCTCTGCCTGTGGTTTCAGTCTGTTAAGTATTATTCTCAAGAGAACATTACTTGTATGACTTATCAGACTTGATTGTTCGATAGTTCTGACACATATTTAGATTTCCTGATTTAGGCAGTGGTATAATGACTGATTTTGTCCAGCTGGTGGGCCACTCTCCTGTCTGCCAAATTCTATTGCAGATGTATGTCAGGGTATTAATTGTTGCCTCACCTCCCACTTGTAGCAGCTCTGCTGGAATATTATCCACACCTACAGCCTTCCCTCTCTTCAGCATTTTCACGGTTTCATATACTTCTTCCCTTGTTATCGTTTGATTTTCCTCTATCAGACTCACTTCAGGATAGCTCCGAACAGTACTCTGTCCAGCGCTCACGAATGTCTTGAGCTTCTGTGAGATTTCCCACTCTTGTCCTGAATCGTTGTATTTCAACTTTGTACAGGTCTTACTAAGTCCTTGACTAATTTATATGCCCCCTTGGCATCATATCTTCCCAGATTTTGTTCGATATCTGCGCACTGAGTCGTTATCCATTCCACCTTGGCCTTTATGCTTCCATTTATCTCTCTATATTGCTGAATCCCATCTAGTATTTTCTTCGCTCTCTTTATTTGTCGTCTCTTGTCACATAAGTCCAGTATTTCACTCATGATCCATGCTTTCTTGTTAATCCTGCACCTACCTAGAACCTCAGATGCCGTGGAGATTAATGCCGAATTCAAGGCTTCAGTCATCGTCTCAACATCTGCCTCCTCGTTTAGAACCAAGAGAGGTGCGAAATCTTCCCCCCATCACCGCTTCAAAGGTCTCCAATATATCCGGGTACTTCAACTTCTCCAAGTCAAATCTCAGTCTAGATATCTCATCTCCTTTGGACCAAAATTTAGACTATGAAGTGTATTATTTGGGCTGTGCTACGTCCACCGTCTCGACATTTTATGTGGTCCCAGCGTATTCGCTACTATTAGCTTATTGTAATACGCAAATCCCAAGATTCTCAGTCCTCTATCGTTCGTGGTCACATTTCCATGTGCTCCACATGTGCCTTTCCAGTCACGTACCATGTCTTCGCCAATTTTGGCATTCCATTATCCCTGTGCCACTAGTATATCCTTCTTCGGTACCTCGTTCACCAAAGCCTGCAAATCCTCGTAGAAGTTC
Source organism: Ariolimax columbianus (assembly GCA_036924085.1). NCBI lineage: Eukaryota > Metazoa > Mollusca > Gastropoda > Stylommatophora > Arionidae > Ariolimax > Ariolimax columbianus. Next base: position 8,517,948 of record JAVGWX010000015.1, on the reverse strand, counting down.
TCAACCTCGCTGTCCTCGTAATCTGAGGTAGGTGCATAGCATTGTATCACTGTGACATTGAAGGGCTTTGCATTTAGTCGTATACTGAGAAATCGGCTTGATACTGGTCGGCAACCCAATACACAACATGCTGTGTCTTTGTGGACCAGCATTCCGACACCATGAAGGTGTTTGTCAGGTCTTCCACTGTAATAAAACTTGTGACCTTCTTCTGTGGTGTGTTCGAAATTTTTCCAACGTGCTTCACATATGCCAAGCACATTCCAGTGGTATCATCTATCCATCTCATGGGTCAGTTCTTTTATTTTCCCACTTGCAGTTCTAACATTCCAAGTGCCCAGAATGAAATCCTCTCGCGGTCATTGTTGACCCGGGCTGCGACCGATCCGGTGTAATAGATTTAGTTTTTGTCCGTATGTGTGGTTCTTAGGCTTGAAATCACCTGGCGGCGCCCATCTCCTCTCCAAGCTGCGGTGGGCCAACATCTGCATTTAACCTGGAGGAGCCCATCCCCCCCATTAACTCTTTTTCTATACTGTAATATTAAACTGTCCACTATCTTCTCTTTGACACACCCTGACTCTTTTTCTATACCGTAACCTTAAACTGTCCACTATCTTCTCTTTGACACACCCTGACTCTTTTTCTATACCGTAATCTTAAACTGTCCACTATCCTCTCATTGACACACCCTGACTCTTTTTCTATAGCGTAATCATAAACTGTCCACTATCTTCTCTTTGACACACACTGACTCTTTTTCTATACCGTAACCTTAAACTGTCCACTATCTTCTCTTTGACACACCCTGACTCTTTTTCTTTACCATAATCTTAAACTGTCCACTATCTTCTCTTTGACACACCCTGACTCTTTTTCTATGCCGTAACCTTAAACTGTCCACTATCTTCTCTTTGACATATCCTGACTCTTTTTTTTTTTTTTTTTGCGTTCGCTATATTTCTCTAATGCACAAGGCGGTGTGCGTTTGCACTGTGGTTTTTATTTTGCGCCTGTCGGCCCAGTGCATCCTACTTCAGCATGCATTTTATGTAAGCGTCTGCTTCCTCCTGCATTTTCTAAGGGTTTGCTTCCCTGGTGTAACGGTCGGTGCTGTGATGGGGATCGAACCCAGCACCTTTGGTTTGTGAGCTGTGCCACTTAGCCACTAGCCCACGCCATCCCGTTTACTCTTTTTCTATAAAATAATCTTAAACTGTCCACTATCTTCTCTTTGACATACCCTGACTCTTTTTTTCTTTACCATAATCTTAATCTTCACATTATCTTCTTGGACATACCCTGGCTCTTCTTCTATGCCGTAATCATAATCTGTCCACTATCTTCTCTTTGACACTCCCTGACTATTTTTTCTATGCCATAACCTTAAACTGTCTGCCAAGCAATAACGTGGAAAAGCTGCATATCGACCTCAGTGAAACATGGGAAGCCAGTGAGCTGAACCCCACAGACAAAGTACTAAATAAACTGCAGATTACAGGCTTTCTGCAATGATGATGCTGAAAGTTGTCTGAAAGGGAAATGTGCTAATGGTTATTGTGTTCTTACATCTGTGTATCTCTTGATGATGTCTGTGATCTCCTTATTGATGCTGCGCTGCAAGTTCTGTCTGAGAATGTCTAGAGATTTTGCTGTGTTGGTGATCACTCCAGACCTGAAATTGGTGCAAAAATAAACATATCTGTTTATGGGGAAACTCCTCCACACTTCAGTATTCTGTCTGCAGTCTTGGAATCAACAAAAGGTCTTGGTTAGTATGCTTCACCTAACTGTTGTTAATGTTGGTTCCTATTATAACTGATAAAGCATTTATATCTTTCCAGACAAAAATAAAATACATTGTAACAACAGAGATGAAATGCCTGGGCAGAATGCTTGAAGTAACAAGGAATCATAAATGAAGATATTAGGAGACAAGTAGACACAACACCAGTGCTAGACCTCATTAAGAGACGGCAAACTAAATGGTTCGGCCACGTGACACGTCAAACATCAGATAGTATCACTCAGAATACAATGCTATACAGATACAATGGATACAAAACCAAGGGCCGGCCACGTAAAAAGATGGATATCAGAAAAAACAGAAGCAGTAAAGCCCCCCCCCCCCCCCCCCCCCCCGAATTACATATTAGGGCCTGGTCAAGAAACCTCTTCATAGCCTGACGCTGAAAGGCACAAGCAGGACAAAAAGTGAAAAGAAGATCTTCCAGAAACACTTCCAACCAGCAGAACAACATGTAACGAATATGATGATTAATCATGGATAGTATACCCAAGAGTAATCATCAGGTCCAGGTAAACGATATTGATTCAGACCCTGCCTGACATCTAGGTTCGCATTCATGGTAACATATTCCAAAGCAGCTGTTATTAGGTGAACTCAGAACAAACATATGCTCATCAGGTTAACAGAAGAAATGCTATAAAGACCTCTTGAGTGTCTCTTAAATGCGCAGCATTGATGTCGCCTCTTGTGAGTTGCATACACAGAACTGTCATCGCCAAAGCTGCTGAGATCGTAAAACATAACTCCATCGAAAGTGTGCTGCTCGAAAAAGCAACCACACAACAACTCCAAAGTCAACTCTTCATATGGGTGCCCAAAGTGTGGCAGTTTGCCGTGCCAGGAGTGGCCTTTACAGTCATAGGAGAACACACCTCGCAGCACAAGTCTGATGATGTTGACATCTTCACTTGCGATTGGCAAATATTATTACACATGGAAACAGGCTGTATTGCAGCACTCTGGTCAATGAGGTGGGGATCAACCCTGTTATCCCCATAGTGGTGAGCTTATTGAGGAGTCTTGCATTGCACTTCAACTCAGACGGCCCTCATCCATCTTGTCAAGTACACATCTGGGTGTAAGAAGAAACTAGTCACTGTAACCCGATACCAAAGAAACGTAGTCAAGAATTAACCCAACTCTGCACAAGTATCTTCTAACAACAACTGTATACATATTTTCATATCTTTCCTATACTATTAGGATAGATGTCTTTATATTCATCTTAAAAACTAGACATTACTTGTCCAGTACCATAATAATTGGACATTCATTATTCACAACTGGACATCACTTATCCAGTATTTAAAAAAAAAAAAAAAACCCTGTCAATACGACTTTTCCCCATGGCTGGGGTAGTCAATGGCTTTTTTAGACTGAGGACTACATGCTGCTTTGTCACTGCTGTCGCCACGTTGTGCGCTGGCTATGTTTATTTATTTCACCCTCAACAGAAAAACAACATATGCCATACCGGGGATTCAAATCCTTGCCCTTCTTGACGGCAGACAGGCATCATAACCATTCGGCCACACTCTCCTCCAGTATCTTAATAACTGAACATAAATTAGCTACTATCTAAATAACTGGACATAAATCTGCCAGCATCGCCACAACTGGACCTCACTTAGCTACTGTTGTCAGGGGTTGTGCATTCATATTGTGTCTAATCACAAACTATGTGTTACTGTTCACTCATTCTGTTATGATTTATGGAAATCAAGTGAAACTTGACCGAGCTCAAAAGTGGAAATCTTGCCTGCACAGAATTGAGATATTGGGGATGGTACGATGAGATCACTGTTGCTGAGGGGTTGACAGATATCGGTGGAGCATGGGGAGGGGGAGAGGATGCTGGTGTCGAGTGGGTTGGGACATATGCACCGGACAGGTCGACTGATAGTGTTACAGAATGGTCTCTTTTCTGAAGTCCCCAGGACATGAGAGATGGAGACAGACCAGGACATGCATGAAAACGAGAGCTTGAGACAAACATAAGGGAAATAGAAGAGGCATGAACAGAGGTGGGCCAGACGACTCAGAACAGAAAGACTTGGCATATATTTGTTGTAGACCTGTACTCCATCATCATCATGTACTTTGTAGAACGTCGCTCCCATCACAGTCTGTCTGAAAGAAACACGTTCCCTTGCCAAAACGCCAGCTTCCGCCACTGTCATACTAATCCATTCCTGGATATCTTGATGCCATCGTCTTCTTGGTCTACCCCTTCCTCTTTTGCCTGGCACTATACCTTCCATCACCGTTCTCTCAAGACCGTTGTGTCTCTTGATGTGACCAAAGTATTTGCATTTACTAGCCAAAATGGAATTTATAACATTTTGACTCGAAGGATTCGATTCTTTGTCTAGAAGTTTTGGTGATCGGCCATGCTTCACAGCCATAAGCTGCCACAGGAAAAACACAGGCTCAAGACTTTTACTTTTATCGTTTTGTTGGTGCCCTGCCATAATTTCTTCAGGCTGTTCAGTCTCTGCATTGCAGTACTCCATAGAGAGTTGAAATGTTTTGATTGCTTGATAGCAAAACAATTTATTTACAAACAATAAGGGAGCTAAGAGTAATCAAGGTCCGGTGAAACATACTGATCAAGACCCCCACCTCCGTGTTCATGGAAACAGCTATGTAAACTACACTCTGGTAAAAAGGTGGGTCAACACTAATTCCCATAGTGGCGAGCCTACTGAGAAGCCTCATATTGCAATACAGTCAGGAGGAGCCTGACCCACATTCTAAAGTATGCATTGGAATGGAAAAAGATTTACTGGAACCCGCTAACAAGGAAACACCATCAAGAGTTACTCAAGCCAGCACGAGTACGTTTGAACAACAACATAAAAATCATATTTGAATTAATTGATGATACAACATTTATCTTTGAGTGATTGAGCCAGATCTGGCTTGAGGCTTTTGTGTTTTATTTCAGCTTTTGTGTTCTTTTTATATTGTAATTGTATTGCCCCACAATAAATGTATATATATATTTCCCGATTAGTCTGCCGTGGTCTTTGTGTTTGACAAGGACAAGAATAGCACCACTGCACCACAGAGAGCATGTCGTATGAGGTGACTAACTGTGTGACATGGCATAACACCGGCCATGGGTAGGTGCTTTCTTAAGAGCAGCATACATGACGCCTAACAGGCTGCAAGTCTACTTTGCTCTAGTATTTGAGCCTACTAAGATTGATTCGCACATCGGTTAACCACCCTCCGCAGCAATTGTCACAACGCAGTGGAGTAATTAGCTGCACGAGATTAGCCCGCTAAGCAGACAATCTTCCTCCCAACTTAGGTCAGAGCTGGGACCTGCACAAGGGCATTCGTCCATTTAGAAATACAGTTCAACCAAGACATATATATCAGTCTACAATGTGCACCAACAAAACCACTTCTACCTGAATGTAACATTAGCTCTCACCTGGCCCTCTGTACAGCAACTGCATGTGATCTGTAGGCTGCTCTGTAGGTGGAGTTCATCACAGGAAAACAAGACAAGTTTGAGACTCTTTGGTTGAACGGCTGTACCTGAAGTGAGTCATGTACAGAGCATTAGAATTGTGAACAAAACAATGGACAGAAGTCTGTAGAGCTCATCAGGCATCTTGATGCAGTGCTTTGTTTCATGGTCTAATTCTGTTCTGTTTCTAAGAATCGACTTCACTGCACTCTGGGCATATCCACAGGTGCTCAGTTTCTCTCAGTAAATGACGAAGGATGTGGATACTGACTTGAAGTGTAAGATCCAGATGATGGAGATGACATACTTCAGACAGATCCTTGGGAAAACATACAGAGATCTTGTCACAAATGTACAATCTGGCCGTCTGTGGGACCATATTGATACTTTCTGTCAGTGGCAAATTCCACAAACTCCAACAACATGTTCATGTACAAGATTTGACAAAAGCGCTTGTCTGGTCACCTATGACAAGTACAAATTTTTGCTTGACGAGTAAACAAACATCAGTATTTAATCGTTAATTATGCTTTTAGTCGTTACTACATAACGACTATCACACAATTATTAATGATATTATGGTTAGAATAGATTGTATATAAACTAGCTTATGATGGTGAATCTAAATGGACCGCCGCTGCCACAACTTAAACCTACTAAAGTCATCGATATATGGTACTACAGTGCTAAAACTACCAAGTATTTTAAAGAGCACAATGTCTCTGACAGTAGTGCATTTTCTCTTAAGAAATAGGCTAATACTGTGTAAGTAATAAAAATATTTTTGGTTTGTTCCGCATTATTACATAGAAATAAAAGTGAATGAATGCCTAATTTAAGTTTGTTAATAGAAATTGCATGACTATAGTCCAACCAAGCTGACTGGAGAAATTTTTGACTGAAGACATCCTCACAACACCATACCACCCTTCTCTGTCAGCGGCCACTGCCTGTGCCTCTTCTGGTCGGAGATTGGTCCATTCTTTTATGTTGTCCTCCCACCTCTTTTTGGGACGGCCTCTTTGTCGTCTGCCTTGCACCTTTCCGTGAAGGATCATATTTGCAAGACCATTTGATCTCGATATGTGACCGTACCAAGCAAGTTTCCTTCTTTTGACAGTTGCCAAGAGGTCTTCAAAAGGCCCTATTGCTGTTGTAATTCTATCTCGTAATCCCTCATTTGTAACTCGATCTTTGTACATGACGTTTAAAAGTCTTCTGAAACATCTCATCTCCAAGGCCTGTATCCTTCGCTGAAGGTCAGCTGTAACTCTCCATGTCTCACAAGCATAACTGACTAGTGAGCCACCCTAAAATTAGTCACGCCCTGTTCATGCACCACCATAGAATGTACTGTCTAATATGATACTCAGGGGCACATTTCCTAGCACAAGAAAGAGGAGGTCACCCTAGGCAGAAAATGCTAGGAAGTGGAAAGGTGAAACCTTAAAAGAGACCGAAAAACTGGCAATGGACAGACTGGGTTAGTGAAAGCCGATGTAGTGAGATGTAATGCTCCTACATACTCTTAGGTTATGGGAAAGACGAGACATGACACACCGACATATGCCGCAACCTAGTCACAGACCCAGACCCTATGATGTGATAGACAATTGTTATAACTGCCGCATTATTAACCAAAACCATTCAGCTCCCTGCGGAGCATACGTCTTCAACAAATATTTCCCCCATCTTCCTTGCTACCTTTGTTTCTTGCAATCTCTCTTCTCCGCCTCAATAAGTATTTAAGTCCGCCTCTACTCCTCTTGCCTTGAGGATTCCAGAACAGAGATGGTGTTGCATATTAGCTGTTGTCCATGTCTATCCTATCCAAAAACCAGCTCCTGAGGTCAAGCCCCACTGACAAATGTCTGGTTCTCTCTGTTCTGTTCTAGGAGTCGACTTCACTGCACTCCAGGCATACCCATAGGTGCTCAGTCTCTCAGCAGATGGCGCAAAGTGTGAATGCTGATGGTCCCAGTAGGCTGTTGGTTGTACACCCTCCTGTTTCATCCTCTCAGGTTCCCTGATAAACTAGATCCTAATTTGATGCCAAAGTGCCGCAGCCTGTGCCTTGCAGACTCATCCAAAGCAGTGTCATTTTCCAGCAGGTTGTCCTTGAAAACCTTCACTATGTCACCTCTATCCATTTCCACTGTGCCTGTTATGGATGCGTGTGAAGCCAAAAAATATCTCTAATATTAATGACTTCATCATACCATTGTAATCCCTCTATTCAGCACTAGCATTCATTGATGAAAGCTGGAACCTTTTTTTATTGCAGTCTTCATTGTTCTCCAATGTTTACAGTCACACATTACATCAGAGTTGAGGATCTGTATTTTTGAGGTGGATCTTATTTCCTATTACAATTATTTCAGTAAACAGAACCCCCAAAAAACTATCCTTACCGAATGAAGGACAATATTTAAAAAGTGGTAGGTGAGGAAGGAGTGCAAAGGTAAGAGAAACCAGTATTTTTAAAGAAAATCTGTATAAAAGAATGCAACCTTTTGTAAGAAGCCTTACCATTGGTCTTTTGTCATCTCCGTTGAAATCTTCCACATGGTTGTGATGGTCTTCACTGACCTCTAATTTGACATCAGATACTTCAGGAAGCAGCCTGGGCATATCGCCATGCAAGGCTTGACTTACTTTCCGATGTCTGCTGCTAACTGCAGAGATGTCCGAATGAGATTTTATCAAGGAACCCGGTTCTTCCTTGGGGTCTTTAAAGTTTCCATAGAGCCCTAGTCGGTTATCATCAGATCCACTATTGGTGTTATTGTTCTGGGAGGTGAATGAATATGATAGTCCATGGGAGTTAGGGTCTGTGTGAACTTTGACACCAGTTGTTGGGAATGTGAATGGGTTGAGAACAGAGTGTTTGGCTGCCTGGCCAGATTTGTTTGAGAACAGCTGTTGTCGCGGCTGGTATTGTTGACTCACTTTGGAAGGGTAAGGAGGGGGTGGTATGTAGTCAGGAGGGGGTGGAAGAGTTGTTGTAGCTGTCGTCGATGAGATGGAGGAAGGTGATAAGGTAGGATGTACTATAGGTTTAGGGATGTGTGCTAAGGAGGACGTCGATGTTAATGAATGTAGTGTGAAAGATGAAGATGACTTCACAGTTTGCACTGGAACAAATGTTTGAGAGTCTCTGGACTTTGCTGGTGTCTGCTCGGTTAGAGAGCTAGACATCTCAGAAACAGGAGTTTTGCAAAGCTGGTGGTCCAGTGTTGGGTGTAGACCACTGTGTTTGCTATCCTTTGTCGTCGTGTGAGTGCTGCCGGCTGATGAATCTGTATGCATACTTGCACCATCAGCCGTTATAGATGCCAGCTGCCCTATGTCGAGGTCTACATCTATAGCAGTTTGCTTGGATTCTCCAGGTTTGAACTTTGACGATGATTGAGATGATGCTGCAGTTCCAATTTCCCGATGCGAAAGGATGTTTCTTCCAGTTCCAATTGATGTGGTTTTACTTGTATAGGTCTGGCCAGCTTTTGCCAACATAGCTTGGACTGAAGACATCTGAGAGGACACAGCAGTACTTCTCTGATAGCCATGCTGTGAAGTAAGGTGCTTGGCAATTGTCTGGGCATGGCTCTCAACTTTAACAGGCACATCTGTTGGGAAAGTCATCTCCAGCAAACTCTCACCCATGCTGGCTTGCTGGAAAAACCTTTCCAGAGCCTGTTGTTTATCAATCCCAGTATTCTGTTCACTTTGGCTAACTGCTGGTGATGCTGTATCCGCCTGTGCCTGGTGCTGAGTTTGTTGGTGGGTCCAACAGTGGTCACTTGGCGCTACTGATTCAGATTGAGGCTGTTTTGTTTGGGTGAAACTGACTGCCTGTGGCTGCTGCAGATGTCTAACAATACTCTGTTTCTGTGGATGTTGCACTTCTGCAGATGGTTTTACGGGGGACACAATCTGAGCTGGCCTCCTGGTCAAAGAGGATGATGATGACAATGAAGAAGATGGAGCAGCAGACACCACAGATGATGATTGGAAAACAGATGAATCGCTTGACATTTGCTGCTGTTGTTGTTTCAGATGGCTTGGCATAGATGATGCTGCCAGTTTTGTCATTGTGGATGGCACGACAGATGTGGTTAATTTGGATGCTAATAAAGGCATGGTTGCTTCCAGTGTCTAGAAGAAATAGAAGTAAATATTACGATAAATACATATCACTATTGACAGATAATACAACAGGTCATTCCTCTTCTACCACTTGGAGAGTATATTCTTTGTTGCATGTACTTGCAATCAAGTGTGCAAACATACAAGTGATTGACCTGTTGTGTCTCTTGCATGATGGGCTGCCTCATTTTGGCCGTCGTGCAAGTCACTAATGGGTAGGAATTCTGTTACTTTTAAAATTATTACACAAACAGCGGCTAGTAACCTGCTTTTTTTTCTATTTTTAGTCAGTCGCAAGAGTTCTTTTATGGGCAGTGTGTATGCAAGAGTTTATCATTTTTGTCTCCAATAGGACTAGGCATCCAATTTCAACTTCCTTGAGACCAAGGTATGCTTGAAACTTGCGGGATTCAAACCACCATTTCACACTTTTTGTTTCTTGAGAAGCGGCATGCTGCCTCCCAGCTATAGCGACACCACATGAATATATGCAGATGAGAAATATATCATTTAGAGTTGCTAGAGTAGGATTATCTTGGTGGCCTTCATCACTATCAGTCTTATATAACAAGTACAACAATATGGCTGTAACTATGATTTCTGAACACGCATGGGGCTAGCGAGCTCATCGTAACAAAATACATTTCTACAGAAGCCACTGCTGCTGCGCAGGCTTCCCACAGGAAGTGGTTGCCCTATCCTCCAGATAGAGTTAAAAATGAGAAAGAAGAAGAACATGCTTATCTGTTGATAACAACTTAAGAATATTCAGGCCTTATCCTGATCGCAAAAATTCACTAACCCACACTATAATTTTCAAAATCCACCATACCCTGTTTATAAAACTTCACTTTCTACTTTCTAACACTTTGGTTTACACTATAGTTTTCAAATACCACCATAAAATTCACTTTCTGAATCTTTGGTCACACGTGGTTTTAAAAATCCACCATAATCTGCTTGTGAAAATTCATATTCCCACATATGGTTTTCTACATCCATTATTCCCTGTTTGTGAGTATTCACTGTCACACACTTTGGTCGCATGACAATTTTCAAACACTACCTGACTCCATTTTGCAACTGATACTTTTGACACTCAGTGGCCAGATAGTATCTGGTTGCTTAAAAACATGGTATGCTCTGCATATCATTGTTTTATTATATTCTGTGATTAAACGAACATTATCAGGTGGTGTGAGTTCGACTCCGGACTCCGCTGTCTTTTTCCATAGGTGCTTGATGCGGAGTCCTCGGCATCTCGTAGTCGCCCCCTAGTTGTATTGTCCTTGCACTGGGGTCGGGCGGCACGAGACGAGAGAGTGAGGATAAAAAGTAGCGCAGTTAATCCTTACTAAAAATTGCGCTAGCAAAATAAATTATGCCATCATCGTCTACGATGGATGGTGGCTTTTGCCTTGAATTCTCTTTATGCCCTGTGGCACATTAGGCCAAGGACTTTGTACATTTTTCTGTCCTGGCCAACCTTTCACGCAGTGATCCAGGTCAGAGATGTGCAGCACAGCTTGTCTCCAAGTAGTTCTTGGTCTACCTGTAATTTTTTTACCCTCTGGTGTCCACATAAGTGAGTTTTACGGGAATGTCTGAACTCATTCTCAAGACATGCCTCAGCCATCTCCATATTTTCTCTCTTATAATGCTATCCATATCCTCTCGGTTGGTGTCCTGCAAGAGTTTGTCATTATAATATATATATATATATATATATCATCACGTAGCATGTCTGTTATAGAACGTCGCTCTCATCACAGTCTGTCTTAAAGAAACTCTTTCCCTTGCTAAAACTCACAGCCTCCGCTACAGTCACACCCAAGCATCTGACTCTTTTGCCTGGCACCATACATACCTTCCGCACTGTTCTCACAAGTATTGTGTCTCTTGATGTGACCAAAGTATTTACATTTTCAAGCCAAAATGGAATTGATAAACCAGTTCTCATCTATGTTCAACTCTTGCCGAATGTCTATATTCGTCTTTTTCTCTGTCCAGGGTATTCTGAGGATCTTTATATAAATATATATGTATATAAATATATATTTATATATATACACACACATATATTGGATTCCGTGACGAAGTGGTTAAGTGGCCGGCCTCGTGATCAGGCAGTGTGGCTTCGACTCCGGACTCTGTCGTCTTTTTCACAGGTGCTTGATGCAGAGTCCTCTGCATCTCGTAGTTGTCCCCTAGTCGTCTTGTCCTTGACTTGCCACTGGGGTCGGGCAGCACGAGACGAGAGAGTGAGGATAAAAAATAGCGCAGTTAATGCTTACTAAAATTTGCAATAGCAAAATAAATTATGCCATCATCGTCTGCGCTGGACGGCGGCCTTTGCCTTGCCTTCTACACATACATAAGGTGCGCAATATTCTTAGACCCATACAAACAATATGGAAGTAAAATAGATACATTGTGTACTCAATTGTCTATTTCTTGTGCTGAGTTGAAGAGATCTGTCAAGAACAGAGGCATGACATGATCAGACAACTTCAACAACAGTCTTTGGACTGACTAACCGGATGATATATATTATAAGGCCCAAATGAAGCATGGGTGTTATCCTTCGACAGGGAGGTATAAGGGGCAGTCATGCGCAGGTGTGCATTTTTCCCCACCCTCATACTGTGTCAGTCGCTGGCAATCAGCTTTTCAGTGCTGAGTGTTGTGAGCACCCATCTGGTTTTCTTTCACTCACCAGGTGCGAAGTAATATCAAAGTCATGTTGACAGTTTTCTTTGATTACGGTGGGGTTGTACTGCATCAGGCGTACGCATCACAAGGTTAAAACGTTACCAATGAGTACTACCTGCCGATCAACAATCGCGTTTGTGATGCTGTTTGATGCAAACGACCAGACCTATAGACAACGGGAACTTGGCGGCTCCATCATGACAACGCATCTATCCATTCTTAACACCTGACTCACTTTCTTGGCCAAACATAACATTCTTCTGGCTCGCCAGATTCCTTATTCCCCCAACATGGCTGCTTGCAATTTTTGACTGTTCCCCAAGCTAAAAATTGTGTTGAAAGGAACCCGATTTGATGTACGAGAAGACAATATGCAGAATGCAATGACCCAGCTGTACTTCATTCCCAAAAGATGCCTTCCTGAAATGCCACCAATAATGGTGTGACTGCTGGTAGAAGTCCCAAAGGGGGTACTTCGAAGGGGATTAGGGTTTCAAACCTCCAGGTGAGTAAATGTATTTTTCCAACCTAAAGGTCAGATACTTTTTGAACACACCTCATCTATACATCTCCAAGTGGCATACAACAGTTTTACTGGAATCTCCACGTGGTATACAACAGCCTTACCAACAAATATATATATATATATATATATATGTATGTATATACACAGACATACTTATGTAAACATTTTTCACCTTGTTTCATAAGACGGAGTGAGTTATTCTGTTTTGAACTTTATGATCCAGTGCAGCCGACCTCAACACACATTTTTTTACCTTTACCACAGCCGAGATATTGTGACCGGTTCGTTCCGTACCTCAGTCAAAATTCCGCGACAGCTCTAGGGTCGCCACTTTATCGTATATAAACTACAGGGTTAGTGCTATAGACACGGATGAACATACTGCTCTTTTTTTAATGGGTTTTTGCGTTCGCCTTATTTCTCTATTCCCAAAAGCGGTGTGCGTTAAACTGTGGTTTTTATTTTGTGCCTGTCGGCCCAGTGCATCCGACTTCAGTATGCATTTTATGTAAGGAGCTGCTTCCTCGTGCATTTTCTAAGGGTTTGCTTCTCCGGGGTAACGGCCGGTGCTGTGATGGGGATCGAACCCAGCACCTTCTGGTTGTGAGCCGTGTCACTTAACCACTAGCCCACGCCGTCTCCGACTGCTCTTTTGATTGCAGAGAGTTCCAACTTCCACCATGTACAGTTAGATGAAAACGATGGCAAATTTTACAACTTCTTTTAGATTTTGTAAAAGGATTTCTTCTGTTTTTCGCTTGGATTTAAAGATTCACCCAATGTTGAGTAAAGTTTCTGCAACAGATTTTTATGAGGAAGTCTATTTAATTTGTTTATGTAGATACAATAATTACGTTTATAGTCGAAGTGACAGACGTAGACATTACGGTAAACACCAGTAGTGGTATTAGTACGTTTTTCTGCGAAATTATTTTTCTTTCTGTGACCAAGGGACGCCACTTCTAGGTGAGTCTATATGTTTTTTTCACCACTATCCCCTTCATCTTCTCGTATCTCAGAAACTAATAATAATAGCTGTCCATCATTGTCAATGAGGACCGTTGACATCATCCTTGTCAAAGATTTCCCTGTTGGGCGGGGGTGCGCATGGGGCTGAACAGGGCAATGCAGGCATGAAAACATCTGCTGTATAATGTGCACACGAGGTTTGTAGAAGGTGTTCCCGCTACTCGTGATTTCCGGGTCTCGCATCTGGTCTGGGCTTTCACAACACGGTGGTCCTCGCTGCTAGCTACACCTGCTTTGACTGCTCTTCTCTGGTCAGATCTGTTTTGCGCAAGACATTCCTAGGTGGTGATATCTATCTGGCAACTTTTCAGTGAGTCTCTCAGATTGTCTTTAAAACGTTTCTTTGGGTGCCCTTTCTTGTGCCATATCTCTCTCAGCTCGCTGCAGAGTAGCTTTTTTCGGGAGCCATTCGTCTGACATGAGGACAAGGTGTCCGTCCCATCCCAGTTGTGCTTTTTCAGCAGTGCATGGATGCTGGGCATGTAAGCCCTCAAGAGACCTTCGATGTCAGTGATATGATTTTGACATCGAATGTGGAATATTCACCTCAGGCAATCTGTATGGAAGTGGTTTAACCTCCTTGCATGTCCAGAGTATGCAGACCAGCTTTCGCAGGGTGGAGCAGGGTTGGAATGACAGCGGCACAGTAGACTTTCAGTTTGGTCTTGGCACTGATACCACGACGTTTCCACACCATCGAGCACATTCTACCAAAGGCTACGCTGGCCCTTGCTATCCTGCTTGCCTCCTCATCATCGAGGCTGACAGATTTTGACAGCGTGCTGCCCGCTGACTGTAGTCTTTGGTTCTGTATACAGCATGCCTGGTGCTGGTCGGTACATCACCTGTTTTCACAGAAACTAACATACACACAATAACACCAACAAATTCTTTATTAATATATATCTCTAGACACACTAAAAAAAATATATAAATAAAAAAGATTAGGTCTTCAAAATCAACAAACACGACAGAGCATGACATGCTGAAATATAAATATGCTTCAGGAAATAAACGTAATTTTTTTTTATCTGGTATGGTAAAGGTTAAATAGGTTCACTTGCCATAGGGTATGCCATAAAACAGAACGCATGTGCAAGTTTGGTTGAAAGTCATGCTGCCAACCATTACACTACATTTCGCTCCTCCCGCCAACCATTACACTACATTTCGCTCCTCCCGCCAACCATTACACTACATTTCGCTCCTCCCTCTTCCTCTACAATATATGATAATGTAAATATGCCAAGGTTTTTAAACAAGCAAGCAATAAAAAGAAATCTATGCTTTAACATGCTGACACCCTAGGCCCCCTGGAACTGAAGCTTTTGGTGGATATGCCTGTATATACAAAGTGTTTCACTACCTACCTTATGTTCAGTTTCCTTTGGAGAAGTTCTCTGAGCTGATGACTGTCCAGTGATAGTCACAGGTTTTGGAGTAAATTGTGCATCTATGCTACGAGAACTTTGAATTTGTGATCTCAGTTGCTGCTGCATGCCAGGCCGCAGAGCAGCTAGCTGAGCACTAGACTTTTGACCATTGGCCTCCATTTTAATCTGCTGAGCAACCTCCATAGCGCTGCGTTGGGAAGAGCGAGAGGAAGTGCAGGCAGTTGAAGAAGTACCACCAGTCAAAGCCCCGATAGTTGTGCTGTTGGAGTTCATGGACTTTGGAATGTGAGACACATTAACAGTCTGAATGACGCCATCAGAGGAAGCCAGCAGATTCTCAACAGTTGATGTTATCATTAGTGAGTCTATAGGATCAACTTCTTGCTGACCTAAATATCCACCAGCTCCAGTAACAGAAGTTAGTATTTTACTGAATGTATGGTTTTGAAGATGTGAACCTGCAATGCTGTTTGAATTCGGGGACAAGCTGTTGATGTTTGCTGGTGACTTCCGGATGGAAGGGTTGTAATCTGAGAGACACCCTTGTGCGGATGTTACCACTGTCATAAAACCACCTTCAGTCTTCGAAGAACTAAGTATCCCCATAGGGTCCGGCATGTTTCCTTGTAAAGCTGACCTCAGTAAATTAGGAGCAGTAGTTGTGGTTGCGGTTTCTCCCATGGCCTTTACAATCTGCGCAGTGAAAAGTGATGGTGAAATGTCCCGGCCCAAAGATGAGCTTTTCGTGGTGACCAGATGGCTATGTTCTTTCCCAAGTGGTGATACACCCCTGTTGCTAGATGGTGACATGGATGGGGATACGGCAACCGAGGGTGAAGATACACGATTCTGTGGACTGCCTTTTGACATATTTATCTGATTCAGGATATTAGATGACTGCTGGCTCTGTTCAGTTCCTTGTCTGACCTTCTTCTTAACAGCCTGAGGTTGGTGTTGTGCCCTAATTCCCTCTGTTGCAGGCTGGTGTTCCTTGGCCTGTTTAAGAATAGCAGCCACAGTTTTTGATGAGGAACTGTTCGCTGGCAATGTCAGGTGATTGGAACTGATGTTTCCTTGATTCATCATTCCTGTCTTTTTTGGTACTCTTTTATCTTTCAATCTGATGCAATTAGAAGTTCATCACTAGATGCTCTTGAACTGGAAAACATAAGAATAACAATGAATTAATATACTGAAGAAGATGGGCTAAACAAAACATACCAGTGTTCATTCATGGTCGCGAGTTCAAATCACGTTGAAGACAAGATTTTTTTACGTGGACTTTCTGGTACTCCCCCGGCTCTCTGGGTAGTAGAGATAGGACGTGTGTGCAGTATTGCACATGTTAAAAATTCCTCTGCAGTTGGAAATAAAAAAGAGTAGGCTTAACAGCCACTGCCAGGGCAAAATTCAAACTGATGTTAAAAATCTACCTTATCTATTACGAGATCCTCGCTGTTGCTACAGAGTTACGCATTGTGCTGAGATTCTCCACAAATATGGAGAAGAGCCAAGCACTTATGGGTTAAACCGTGTGCAATGAAGTTGATTCTTTGAATTCACTACACTAAAAAGAAAGATACAGCTACATTCATGAACAAAAAAATTACTCAAACAAATGAAATACTGACAAGCTGATATGTTCATACATGATTCTACCAACAACAACGGTAAAAATAGTTTCATGTCAATATTCCACAACACTGAACCTCAAACAAAATATACAGTAGTCTTTATCATTCATCTTATGCTCCAAGAGAAGTATTGGACACCAGGAAGCTATCAAAGCATACATGTGATCTTAGAGTGGTATCAAGCTTTGTTTTATTCAATGAGATTGCCAGCCACATGCACACACCTTCTTAGCCACCTTTAATTGGCACATATAGTATAGGAGTAGTTATAGTCAGTAATAATAATGTTTGAGTAGATGTCAAAGGTCCATTGCGTCGATCGACCACTACCATATCTAACTATTGAGGTTCACGCGTAGCATGTCGACCGTAATCCCTACAGACTCCCCAGGTGGAGCCGTGTATTCCGCAGCCTTGGGATGAGAAGTGTGTTAAACCAATGTTTGTGTCAAGCTTTCCGTGTAAAACTCCCTGTTTTTATGTGACGCGCTGCCGAGGCTTTTGATTGTGTCCACCTTTTTGTTCAGTGTGACCCTTGCTGTGCCGCGAATACGAGGTTGGGAGAGGTATCGTGTAACCTCCGGTGAAGGGAGGGGTGAGCAGGAGGAAGTCGGCTTCAGTCCAAACAGAAAGGTCCTTGAGTAGTGATAATCTGAACTGAATTATGGTGTGCAGTCAAGCAGAACGTTGAACTCCATCATGGACTGGTCTCCCACGGCTTGAGCCAGGCATGAATTGCAGCATAACAAACAGGATAACCGATCAAAAGCACATCAATTCCACAGAATAAAGTTCTTGATACCACCTGGTGAAGGAGTTGTGAAATATAATCCAAACAGGAACCACCAAACATCAGAGCGAGTTGAGAGCACAACCATCTTAACTGTCTCCTATAGTAAGTCCTTCGAAATAAATAACCCAGGATCGCCATGCGACATACAACAGTCATACTAAGTTCTCCTCATGGCATACATGTCTTCCTGGGATCTCCATGTGGCATACAACAGTCATACTAAGTTCTCCTCATGGCATACAACAGCCATACTAGGATCTCCATGTGGCACACAACAGCCATACTAGGATCTCCATGTGGCACACAACAGCTTTACTGGGATCTCCATGTGGCATACAACAGCCATACTAGAATCTCCATGTGGCACACAACAGCCATACAGTTCTCAACATAGCAAACAAGTCTTAATGGGATCGCCATATGACATCTAAATCTTACTGAAATCTCTACTTTGCATACAACAGTCTTACTGGGCTATAAAATGCAATCCCTCCAACATTATTTGAAACTTACAGCATCCCACACCGAACAAAGTACACATGTCACTGAGTCACACGTTCAATATCCCAAACAAGACATGCAATGTATTTTATCATTTTCTTTGATGCACTCACTATAGCATCCACGTTACATCAAAAGGACAGCTTATTATCCCCAGCTCAGGATAGAGATCGTTGGGACCTGCAGCGGTACAACCTCTGCTGAGGAACGGGTCCTCAAGTAAAGTAAAGTATTGTAAATGTGGGAGAGGAAGACTAACCTCTGGTCAGGCAAAATAACACATACTGGCGAAGACCCTCACCTCAGCCTCCTAGTAGCCTTCCATGGAAACCGGCTGTTTTCATGTCAGCCTGGCGAATGAGGTGAGAGATTGATGTGATCCCTGTTATAGTGAGTGACACGCAGATGAAGTCAATCATAGCACAACCGCCTGGAGCACCCCGGTCCACCTTCATCAGCACGCTCGGGATTTGACTCCAACCCACCACTTAACATCCTTTTCAGAGACCACAAAAGAGTAACCTACTCATTGTGAGCATTCACAAACAACAACATTGTAAATGTACCCTTTAGAAATTGTTGGATAACATTATCAGAAAACGGATAGAAATATCATTTGGGTAATCTATCTTCTGTGAAGCAGGGAGTCATATACAAAGCCAGCAATTAAAAGATAGATAACCAGGTCACTGATTAGATATTGTAACAACTGATAAGATATTTTTAGCAAGCTATAATAGTATTTATAACATTTGTCTTTATATAAAGATAAGGGATTAAGATGCTGAGCAGCACATGAGCTGCAGTAGCCAGCGACACATAGCTGACTGCTAGCGCCAGGGCCAACGAACCAGAGCTGCCAAGCCCATTCTACACCTCCACGTGGTGATCCTGGATAACAGGCAGCAGCAGGGCAGACTGGCTTAGGAGAAGGAATCAAAAAGGGAATGCTAACCCAGTACTAAAAAAAATGCTTACTGAAATCGGATGTGTTGGACCGAAAGGTGCAAATATCGCAGTCAAGCTGTAAACTACGATACAATGCATTCCGTTCTCTGGACGACATTCTGCTACTTAAGCCCTTTCAAGGTTTGGTAGCGGGAAATTGAGAACGAACAAAGCCAAGGCAAATAAAGGGGGGATAGAACTGTAGACATGTACATACATTCTTTGCAATGAAATAAAAATAATGTTAGATTAATTAGTGGTTCTAAACTTGTGACCAACAGATCTCCCTGGGAGTCTATAACAAGCAACCAAGAGAGTCTGCAGTGTCGATAAAGAAATATTTTAAACAATTAACTTAAAATAAAAGATGGGTGATCAAAAGAATAAAGATGGCATTGGCTCTAATAAATGTACACATCTATGTAATACAATCTCAGATCTGCAAATCGCCCGACATTAAAACGAATCATATATACAAGGGTAGTATAAAAAAGAAACCAAGTCTTTACAATGGCACAGCAAGGCAGTTACTGCTTGCATATGTACCAGTGACATTGACTTTCAGTTTAATAATAACGCATGACCGTTAGTCTTCAATGGGTATCCGGTGAAGTGAATGACTGTGTAGTGCACTTGGTAATTCTTTTTTTAAATTGAGCAATAAAGCGTGAAACTCAGCTTCAAATTAGGCCAGACTTCTTAAAAATATCACAACAGGTGATGAAAGTAGAATTTATGGATAGATGTCAAAATAAAAAGGTGGCCATCTAGTGGGTTGGAACAACATCACTGCGACCACAAAAAAAGCAAGTCAGTCACACAAATGTGAAGGTTCTGCTGATCGCCTTTTTTGATTGGAGGGGCACATATCATGACGAGTTTATTCCACACAGTTAGACGTTCAATAAAGAGTATTACTTGGATGCTATGAGACCTTTGAGGAAAACAATACAAAGAAAGAGGCCTGAAGCATGGACATACAAAACCTGGATGCTGCATCATGATAATGCACCTGCACACATGTCTCTGCTTATTCGTGACTTAGCAACCTACAACCGCCCTATTTTCATTATTTGGCACATGCAGACTTTTTTGTTACCGAGATCGAAATCCACTCTTAAATGTCGCAGATTTCAGACATAAGAGATTTAAGAAAATTCACTACGAGACATGTAAGCTTTCCCAGAAAACAAGTTCCATTATGCAATCAAAAATTTAAAAATACGAGAGCATCGAATCAACAGTGGATGGAACTATTTCAAAGAATACTAGTTTGTGAATAAATTGTAAATAAATAAAACTTTTTTTATTTTTTACAAAGTTTAGTTTTTTTTGTACTACTCGTGTAGAGTAGTTATTCTTATTGTAGGTTCACACGTGTAGAATGGGTACTTCAGTCAATCAATCAATATATGTCAGCTCCCGGCAAAGCATAGGCTCTCAATAAACATGACAAGTCTTCCTGTCCTGAGCCATTCATTCCAGATGTGTCCACGTCTTTCTTGTCTTTATGTTTGTTGCAAGATCTCTTCTCTGTCAGTATTTAGGTCTGCCTATACTTTCCTTAGGGGTTCCAAAACAGAGCATATCTCATAATGCTATCAGCTGTTTCGTGTATTGTGAAAAAAGTGAGTCTTATCCAATGACATTCACGCCAAGTGCTATTGATAAATGTCTAAATCTTTCTCAAAGTTTCACATTTTTATCTTGGGGAAGAGCCAAAAATTGCAAAGATCAATGTCGGGAGAGTAGGGAGCTTGACAATCCAGAGGAATGTTGTATTTGGCCAATGCAGTCTGAATCAGATGCAAAGAATGAGTGGCTGCGATGTTATGATTAAGCTGTCAAGTTCAAGTTGACCGCCGGTCAGGTCGCTTGCATCGCACAACATTACGAAGGTCAAACACAACATTCCTCTGGTTTGTCAAGCTCTCTACTCTTCCAACACAACTCCTTACAATTTTTGGCTGTTCTCCAAGCTGAAAATACAACTGAAAGTAAACAGATTTGGCTTGGCTTTGTTTGTTCTCAATCTCCCGCTACCAAACCCTGAAAATGGTATCTTCTTCTTCTTTGTACGCTGTCAGACGTTAACCTTGAAAATGGTTTAAATAGCAGAATGCAGTCCAGAGAACGGAATGCGTTGTGTCGTAGTTTACAGCTTGACTGCGATATTTGCACCTTTCGGCCTTCATCGTACGCAGCACCTTTCGGTCTAACACGTCTGACTTCAGCTAGCATTTTTTTAGTACTGGGTTAGCATTCCCTCTTCAATTCCTTCTCCTTAGACAGTCTGCCCTGTTGCAGCCTGTTATCCAGGATCACCGCGTGGAGGTGTAGAAGGGTCTTGGCAGCTCTGGTTCGCTGACCACTGCAGCTCATGCGCTGCTCAGTATCTTAATCCTGGAACCAGATTTGAGTCACTAGAAAACATTACGCGGAATGTGATGCCTAGATGTATTCAATTCCGAAAGAGGCATTCCTAAAATTCTTCCAACAATGGCAGGACCACTGGGAAAAATGTGTGTAAGTCCTAAGTAGAGCACTTTGAAGAGGATTAGGATTTCAGACTTCCACGTGAGCAATTATAATTTTCCTGGCCAAAGGCCCGGATGAAGGCCTCAGCAGCACAGTTGGTAACTGAGCATTTCAGATATTTTCTAAAGAACTACAGATTCAAGTGTAACACAAGTATTATGGTAAGATATGCTAATACATTTGATCAAACATGACAGATAAATCAAACAAAATATAAACAGGATATCTGATCAATATAGATATGCCGAATACACCATTTGTTTCCTATAAAAGTATAAGCCTCATAAATTTGACTGCCATATTCGTGTAATGTTCTATAATGTAAGGTACAATACAACAATGGTAATGCATTTATTTGTATGTAAACCCAAGAAAAAATCTGCATCCTAGTGCTATCCACAGCTGTCTCGACTATCATGTTTTGTCATTGGACCAAGGTAGCTAAGGACGAGACAGTGTAGCTGAAGAATTCTTCTTCTTCTACTGAAAGCACAAGTCACAATGTAAGACCTTAGAACATTTGAGTAGTTTTGTTTATGATCTAGGAGTCGGGTACAGAATGTAGTAGCAAATCAAAATGCAAAGTGAATACTGGATGGAGGAAATTGTGGTATTAAATACTACAGTACTACACTGTCCCTGAAATGTTAAAAGCCCTAGCAACACTTCTAAGTACCATGAAATTGTCGTTCCCTTGCTAAGCAGATTCACAAATTCTCTCTATCATGACCTCATAGTCATTCACTTGGGATGGGCTAAGTATTATTAACAATTAAATTGCAAAGGCAATATCATGATATAGGTCTATGCCATGTGGTATAAGATGGCAAAAGTGGGTGCACTTGAAATCACAGTGAATGTCAGATTGCACACTCAGTATAAACGATCTTTAATTTCAATCCTAAATGACACAATGTAATGTCATAATATGAATGTCCACTTCAGTTATCAAAACGCAGAAACATCTTTCAACAAGCAACAAAACGACAGAGTTTAAAACGGATATCATGTATGAGAACATCTTATTTTTTAAATGAAATACCATGTGTTTTTTATTAATTTTACTGTTTATTTATATTGAGGAGGATGTCTTATCTGATATCACGAGAAACTCGGTTCAATTACTGCATGCAGCATATTGAGGTGGCATTAACACAACACTCAACTAACAAAAGTGTAATAAAACTAATAGTGAAGCAAATAAATATGTCGATCAGTAAAAAAAATTACCAGAATGACTTGGAACGTACATAAAAACATTTTTGTGAAATTATATTACTACATCTGCTCTTCAACTGCAATTAGCAATTTTGGCATTCGCATTGCCATTCAATTTCTTCAACTCAGTCAGTGCAACTTTGCAAGCAATCAATCACTATTATTTTATTCACTGAAGTCGAGATTTCCCTCCGGCGTCTTGTCTTATTTAACAATATCCAAAAGCCGGCGAATGAAATGCAAATAAAAGATGTTAACAGAGGATATATGCCCAACACAAATGAAGCAATTTTAACACTTACACTGCAAAGTTTTAATTTGACGTGTATGTCTTCCGTTGTTTCGGTCGTCTGAACTTTCGGCCATATTGTGTAAACATACAGGAACAATAAATGAACAAATGTGTCCACATATATTGATGACGTCATTTACGAGATAACTGCAATTTGTGTATTCGTACTTAAACTGTATTAAAGTTTGTTTTATTTCATATAAATATTAGTTCAATAAAAAAGTAAATTAGATAACTAAGTGTTTGTCTTATTATTTTATGTTTTACCTGAAGAATGCAAAGTCTTTCTTTATTGACTTAAATATATAAAGCAGTATACAGTTACAGTATTCGGCTCACGGGTATAATGTATTTCATGCCAGGATGGCCGATTACAGCTAAAGTAAAAGTCACGCTCAATGGCTTTCGCGGTTTTTATTATCTCTTTGCAGAATGCCAGCAAGACGAATGCACTATATTTCATGTAAATTGCTTCACAATATAACAACAATTATTATTTATATTTGAACTATGCGTACTTAGTTACAATAACTTGCTGGAGACGAGTGCAACATTATAACATAGAAAGCAAAATTCAGAGACGTTGACAAACATCTATTGCAGTATTTTAAAATAAATTGAAGTTGCAGCGACACTGAAGGTGCAAAGTCTCATATATATATATGTTTTATTTTTAAAAATAAACTATAGCATTTAACTAGACCAACGTACAAAACAATTTGTATCACTGGTTTGCAAATCGCATCTAAGGAAATACGCTTAAATTGAGAAATGCTCAAAGCAGGCAGCAGAGATGAGAGAAATGCTACAACAATGGCAATTAAATTACGCGTTCACCAAGACGAGACAAACGCTGACATCCAAGTAAATAACAGTAGAAGGGACATTCAATGTGAGAATTATAATTAAATATGCATATTCAAACCTTATTATTTTTTTTTAAATTGTACAAAAGAACTTGCAGCTTCTAATACTGATAATAGCAGAATAAATCACAATTAGATGAGACAAATTAGTTAAGACATGACAAAAGCTACCTAATGTATTGAATACCTTGACAGTGAGAAATATGTAGAAAATATAAAACGATAGAAATATGCACAAAATCACCAACAGATGAATGATATAGTACTAATAATCTTCTTAGGCTTTCGACCTGAACGGGACGCTGTGTTGTAGTTTACAGCGAGGATGCGATTTCGGCGCCAATCGTCAGATACATCCGGGTTTCAGCTGGTTTTGTAGGAATTGAGTTTGTGTCTTCCCATTGCGGTCCAAATTCTCTTAGTCAGACATTATTGCAGTCTGTTTCCAGGGCCGACACCTGGAGACGGAATAAGGTCTTGGTCAACTCTGGTTCGCTGACCCTAGCCAAATGCAAGCAGTCTCTAGTTAGCTTGCTGTCAGCTCATTCCCTAAGCCGCATCTTCGACTCCCGTACCAGTAATATCATATATAGTTTACCACCAAGACAAAAAACTAATCAAATGTTGAAGATACAGTAGATCCTTTTTTAATTAGGAGATTACATGTTGTCTTATCTCATCATAATGTAGCATGTCCTTTGTAGAACGTTGTCTTATATGTTGTCTTATCTATGTTATTAATATGTTTATTTACCGAACCATTTGTGCTTCGCAAACAGCTGAATTATAAAAAAAAGTTGTCTTCAAAAGTGTTCTCTTTCCTGGCTGTGTTGGTTACGCACCAGTGACAGCAGAATGGATACGTCGTTTTGTAGTTTGTTTTAAAATGTACCGGTTGTTTTGTCAGTTATGAGTAAGTCATAACAGCTCACCGGCAAACATACAAAACATGTCCGATTCATGTGAAAAGTAAGTGCATTTATTAATAAATACTACGTAATTTCAGGGAATGAATATTTATTGACCTAGGCTAGGACTAGGTGACTGAAATCTGACCAATAGTTGACTAATACTAATTTTAAATGAAAATATTAACATTTACTCTCTGATTTGTGATTATCTCATTGAATGATTTCTAATAAATTTGTATTCAATCGTTGTTATCAATCATTCAACGATTGTGATCGAATTATGATATAATAAAATTATAATTTCCTCGTTTGTTGCTAGTGTTGAAGCATTAAATATTAAGTTGATTAAAGTATCATTAAATAACATGATTGGATAATTAATCTAGTCTAATTAAGACGCAGAAGAAGCAATGACTGAATGAGAAACGTATCAATATTGTATAGCAGAATACAACAAAATAACAAGAATCCTGAAAAAATATTGATATGACGACATGCAGAGACAAGGCACAGATGCAAAAAATGATCCATCACAGTGCACTCGTTGTTATTGTACTGTGTGTGTATACACAAACACAGAAGAAGAATGTAAAATCTTTCTAGATAAAACCATAATAATGTAGTCGAATGTAGATCTACAGGAACGTTCTCAGAAAGCCACGATCTGTGAACAAGATAACAAAACACTTAGACATCTGACAGGTAAACAGAATAAACTAAAATGACTTGACCACATCAAACGCCACAAAAGACTGGACACAAAAATATACGATACTGTTGAACATGGTACCTGGAAAATGAGGCAGAAACAGATATGAAAAGATGGACACAAGTCGACAAGACATCAAAGATGTGTTGAAGATGGCGGGGGTGGGAGACCTGATTAAAAAAAACCTTACTATGATAAAAGCTTCTTTTCTTATAGCAAACTGAATGAATTCTTTAAAATGTTGATTTTTTTTTCCTCAACAGTTCTCTTGAAACAGAGCTGGAATCATTGGAGGCAATATACATCAATGAGTTGACATATTCAAGGAATTCAGAGTAATTTATTTATTTGTATATAAATGTTTTTGTAATATATTGTTACCAACCTTGTGTGACTAATGTATTGCATAAAATAAAACCAATGTGATTGTTTCCTATGGGGACGGCGTGGGCTAGTGGTTAAGTGAAACAGCTCACAAATCGTTGTGGTGGGTTCGATTCCCATCATGGCACTGGCTGTTACCCCGGGAAGCAAACCCTTAGAAACTACAGGAGGTAGCAGGCCCTTACATAAAATGCATGCCGAAGCCAGATGCACTAGGCCAACAGGCGCAAATTAAAAACCATAGTGCAATGCACACCGCCTTGTGGAATAGAGAAATAAGGTGAACACAACAAAAAAATAAATTTTTTTTCTTTATCACAACAGAGGCCTAAAAATGGTTGGACATAAGACCAGCAGCTTTACTCTATTGTATATGTGTTATTGAATATATGTTAATTGTCAGCATGTACTAGATCAAAGCACATAAATCACTATCAGACTGATATAGAGATAATAGAGGAAGGAGATCTGTTCATGATAACATATACTTGTGTTTGGGTCTGGGTGACATTTGTGGAACAATGGGCCTTTAGGATGATTTTCGTGATGAAAAATGGTTTTGAAAATTCAAAAAAATGGTCATTCTAAAAGGCTACCATCAGAACATGTTGAAAGTGATTACACGTATTTTAAGGCTGATAAATTGCATTTAAATAGTTATTATTTAGAAATGGATCAGTTGTTATTTGAACGCCAACGTGTGTGATTTGGATTATCATCCATCCACTCACTGATGAGGATCAAGCTAAATCAATTCCTTAGTAGATCAGACTATGGGGGTATCCCACATAATATATCAAGTGAATTTGACTAATATATTCTTCTTCTCTTCTTCGTTCGTTCTCAATCTCCCACTACCAAACCCTGAAAGGGCTTAAGTAGCAGAATGTAGTCCAGAGAATGGAATGCGTTGTCGTAGTTTACAGCTTGGCTGCGATATTTGCACCTTTCGGTCCAACATATCTGACTTCAGCAAGCATTTTTTGAGAGTACCAGGTTAGCATTCCCTCTTCGATCCCTTCTCCTTAGCCAGTCTGCCCTGCTGCAGCCTGTTATCCAGGATCACCGCGTGGAGGTGTAGAAAAGTCTTGGCAGCTCTGGTTCGCTGGCCCTGGCGCTAGCAGTCAGCTATGGGTCACTGACCACTGCAGCTCATGTGCTGCTCAGTATCTTGATCCCCTGATGAATATATTCAATATATTACTGAAGTAGGAACATTGGAGATTAGCAGGTCAGTCAATTTTAGATAGAATAAATAAGAGCACACAGTTTTGGCATAGTAAATAGCTTTACTCAAATGTCTAAAAGTACATATTTTCTCAGGAGCACGGTGGAATAGGATTTTATTGACCAGGTAGCCAGGGTTCAAAGTGTTAAAGTAATTACTATATAATAATAACACACCGGACTCAATCAATTACTGAAGGCCATTAGAAAAAACCCTTACAGAATTGGTAATCTATACAAGTTTACATGTATGCAGTTGTTACAGAAACTACATAGTTATGTGCTCCTAAAGTTTTGAAGATGATGCAGTTGTTACAGAAACTACATAGTTATGTGCTCCTAAAGTTTTGAAGATGATGCAGTTGTTACAGAAACTACATAGTTATGTGCTCCTAAAGTTTTGAAGAGGATGCGGTTGTTACAGAAACTACATAGTTATGTGCTCCTAAAGTTTTGAAGATGATGCAGTTGTTAATAATAAAAGAATTTGTGGAAATAAAAACCAGTAGCCGCGCCTTTAGCACCATAAATATTATGACAATTTGTGGATAGATCATTTGATAAATACGAATGTTAATGGTTCTAATCTTACGCAGGCCTTAAGGAAAGGTGACCAAATAATAGTGACTAGTATCACTACCTTGATTGAGCAGAGAATCATGTTCTCCATGAGAACAGGACATAACAGATTGATTTGACACTTACACATACTCAAATTGTGTCTATTAACAATGGACGCAGTAGTTAGTGCACTGGTTTCCCAGTCAGGCAGTCAATCCCCAGTTGGTGCAGGATTTTTTTTTTCAATCGCTAACTGGTTCCTGTGGTCAACCCAGCCACAAAAATTGGGCACCAGAAAAAAATCTGGGAAGCAATGGTGGCCGGCATGATGTTGACCACATCATCCAGTGCCGTGGGTAAACAAATAATAAGGGCCTAACACCATATTTTCTATACTCCGAATAATGTGACAGAATCTTTTCTTTACTTACCCATGTGTACAAGTGACACAGACAGCCGAACACTTCATACAAGCAACTGTGCACTTAGCTCTGTTTCACAGAAAGGAGCCGTCGCAGAAAGCTATTTGGGAGCCTTGAAAAACTCTTCATCGCGCTAACTTTTATATGGAGAACTGTACTTCATGTATAAACAACATAAAAAACATGACAGAAATGAAAACCTTGTCAAAACAGGTCCAGTAAAAGTGAATGCTTCTTTCTGTCGTATTTGATAAACTTTCTTTTGTAATATCCTTGCCCTTTAAAACACCAGCTCAGCCGTAAGCTGGTGCATTGTATAAAAATCATTGCAAACCAAGAGAGAATTACTCATTAGTCGTCACTATTTTCTGTTATTGCTCCATGCAAATCATAGGGTCGCTACTTTAGCTGGACCCCTTACAGGAAGCCTGTATCCGAAAACTTGCAATGACAGTTTCAATAACAATGGTTTTACATAGTGGGTTTGCTAGCTTCATGCTCAACCTTCTTTAGTCACTTTTTATGACATACTTGGAAGGTTACAGTGGCTCTATTTTTTCCACTTTGTCTAAAAATCATCATCAAACATGGTCACTTGCCATTTCTTCTTCTTACAGTAAATCAATGTCATTTTAACATTCGTCTGTTTTTGTTCATTCTAGTGGGACAGTAAATCAATGCCATTTTAACATTTGTCTGTTTTTGTTCATTCTAGTGGGACAGTAAATCAATGCCATCTTATCATTTGTCTGTGTTTTTGTTGATTCTAGTTGGACAGTAAATCAATGCCATCTTATCATTTGTCTGTGTTTTTGTTGATTCTAGTGGGACAGTAAATCAATGCCATCTTATCATTTGTCTGTGTTTTTGTTGATTCTAGTGGGACAGTAAATCAAATTGAACTACTGCTACACCCTGCCACTGGCCATGACATTACCAAGCAGTACGTTTGCATGACTCTTGTCTTCACATTAAGCTCAAAGGTAAATCTTTGTGCTTAAAGTGTCAAAAACATTTTACTTACAGCTTTATATTCTATCGTAACCAAACAGGAACTATTAGAGAGTGGACAGAGTAGTAGAACAGCAAGTTGACATATGGATTGAACTAAAAATTGCCAAACATGGAAACAGATGACATTCGCAGGTGTTAAATGCCTTTAGATTATCTCATCTCCGGAAAGCGAACTATGCTCCAGTGGCTGCCATCCCACTGGCAGGCTTGGAAATGAGAGGGCAGATGGACTTGCAAGGAGGTGAACAAGGAGAATGTGAACATGAAGACAGTGGAATCACATACTTTGAGAAAAAGAGAGTTCTCCAGGCTGTCAGAAGAGAACAGAACCAACTCAACGATGACTACCATACCCTTGACCAGCAAGGGCAGACTATCATTCTTTGCCTCAGGACTGGACACAATAGACTGAATAAACACATGCACAGGCTTCGTCTGTCTGCTTCGCTGCTGTGTACACGTGGGACAGGCGAATAAACTGCCGACCATGTTTTGCACGACTGTCCTCTGTATGGTCAGTTAAGGAGGATACACTGGCCAAATGATTCGACACTACAATCAAAGTTGTGTGGAGCCAAAGAGCAACTACAGTCAACGGTCGAATTCATCGCGGTAACTCGCCTGATGCAACAAGAAGAAGAAATCTCATCTCTATCGCACGGGAGTCCTCACAGAAACCACTAATGGCAGGTGAAAACACAAACAGACAGGTGATATTCTTCACAGACACGCTGTCCTTGTTTATAGCACCATGGAGCCAAAAACAGACCTTAAAGAAATAAGAGTAAAACGCTATAAACTATATCACTTGTTCAAGAGAGTTGTGGTACAGTGTATTCTATCTCATTGCAATGAACTTATTGCAACATTCTTGGCAATGAAAAGGCTGGTAGGGAAGGTGGAAAGCTACCTCCACTTGATATAGGTATAACTTATGGAGAGACCAAGAGGTTTACAAGGTGTAGATACATGAACAAGTGGGAAGCAGAACACATAGGTCAACAACCAAATGGCACATATTACCAGCTCAGCAGAGGTGACCAAGTGGTGACATTTAGACTCTGCACATCCAACAACACATTGAGAAAAACTGATGAATTTGTTTGCAACACTGATTAAAGGAACAAAGAAAGCACATATTGCCACCACTAATACCATTCCTAGACAAGCTCAGTGGAAATACAAATAGCCTCAGGGCAACTACTGCTTTCTTTTGATATATTTGTCGTCTAAAAGTGTGCAATGAAGAAGAAACCACTGACAGTTTCATTATTTATTGAAGAGGAATCTGACGATGACAAAATAACGAACCTTATTTATGACAGTCATATTTGATTTGTGTGTATCCGCTAAGTTAAAAGACAATTTGGGATCAAGATACTGAGCAGCTGACTGCTAGCGTCAGGGCCAGCGAACCATAGCTGCCAAGACCCTTCTACACCTCCACGCGGTGATCCTGGATAACAGGCTGCAGCAGGGCAGACTGGCTAAGGAGAAGGGATCGGAGAGGGAATGCTAATCCGGTACTCAAAAAAGGCTTGCTGAAGTCAGATGTGTTGGACCTAAAGGTGCAAATGTCGCAGCCAAGCTGTAAACTACAACACAATGCATTCCGTTCTCTGGACTACATTCTGCTACTTACCCGTTCAGGGTTTGGTAGTGGGAGATTGAGAACGAAGAAGAAGAAAAGACAATTTACACAAGCTTTAACACATAAGAGAACGTTAGCCCTGGTAGAAATGGTATTTATTACAAATATCTTAGGATCAAATCACATCAAAACCATGTGCCTGTAGACAATACAGACAGTCAAACAACTACCGAAGCCTGCGAACAAAGAGGATTGGCTGAATAGATGAGAATACAGGGCGAGATATCAACAAACATATGGCAATCCTAAAGACAACATTAATCTCCTGAAAAGGAGAGATCAAAGCACCATTTTCCAACTTAGCACAAGCACATACAGCTTAACAGTCACTTGAATAGAATCCAACCAGAACATACTCCAGAGTGCAAACTGTTGAGCTCATTTTTTTGAATGGTTGGTGTTTGCTCGTGTTAGCAAAGAGCTTCTTCCTCAGAGGAGGCACTGGACCAATAGCCAACCAACTGACCAGCGTCCTATATAGCAGAAGTGGTCAAACTACGGCCCGTAGGCCAGTTCCGGCCCACCAACAAATTTTGACCAGCCGGTCAACCAGTTTTGGCTGGCCTCTTATTGTTGATTGAAAATTACTGTTATTCTCCACCCACTGAGCTGAAAAAAATATAACAAACTAACACACAGGCATCAGAAATAAAAACTAAAAGACCCACTATGTACGATTAACATTTCCCGCCCCTCCCACAACACCTTCAACTCGTTCTCTCTCTTTTGTACCAATTGAGCGCTACTAGATAGTGCTGACAAAACGGTTATGATAATGTCAAATCTCTGATCGTTCCGTGGACAAACAAAGACAGTATCTGTTGTTTTTTAAGGATGTTATAGGTCTGGCCCTCTGGTGTTACCCGTTACCATAATCTGGCCCTCGACCAACTTTAACTTGGCCCCCACTGCTGTAGAGCATAAAAGTCATCCTATCTTGGCCCCCACTGCTGTAGAGCATAAAAGTCATCCTATCTTGGCCCCCACTGCTGTAGAGCATAAAAGTCATCCTATCTTGGCCCCCACTGCTGTAGAGCATAAAAGTCATCCTATCTTGGCCCCCACTGCTGTAGAGCATAAAAGTCATCCTATCTTGGCCCCCACTGCTGTAGAGCATAAAAGTCATCCTATCTTGGCCCCCACT
The DNA here is from genome assembly GCA_036924085.1 of Ariolimax columbianus. NCBI lineage: Eukaryota > Metazoa > Mollusca > Gastropoda > Stylommatophora > Arionidae > Ariolimax > Ariolimax columbianus. Next base: position 8,486,037 of record JAVGWX010000015.1, on the reverse strand, counting down.
GCTGTAGAGCATAAAAGTCATCCTATCTTGGCCCCCACTGCTGTAGAGCATAAAAGTCATCCTATCTTGGCCCCCACTGCTGTAGAGCATAAAAGTCATCCTATCTTGGCCCCCACTGCTGTAGAGCATAAAAGTCATCCTATCTTGGCCCCCACTGCTGTAGAGCATAAAAGTCATCCTATCTTGGCCCCCACTGCTGTAGAGCATAAAAGTCATCCTATCCTGGACCAATTGATCCAACTCTGTCCACTTCTTCCCTGCTTCCCTTATGTTTGTCTTGAGCTCTCTTCTCTTGTCTTCTGAGAATTTTTACATTTTAAAAATCCATTCTCAGCTGAATAGGTCCACTGTTTCCTTTCGTGTGTCGTAATAAGCGATTAATGAAGTTTGGGAAGGTAATTAGCACCCTCAGCATGTCAAAACCATTGCTATAAAGCTGCAGTGCAGATGGCTGAAATCAGACATTCCTAAAATCTGGTATGGGGAGCCACATGCAGTGTTGAACCTAAGATCAACAAGTTGGGTGATGTGAGAAGTTAATAAGATATATATTCCATTTTTCATTCTTCTTTCTTTTTTGGGGAGTCATAGTAATGACCCCACTCATATTTAGAAAGGATTCTTGGTCATGTTACAAATATAGTTTAGTCCTGGACACAGCTAACAACATGTTCTTTTAGATTTTTAATTGTCTAGGGCTCATATGTATATGTGGAACCTATCTCTGATAAGATTAGCCACTAGGTCTCACCTCCTGTTGGGACGCTTGAAACTTGCAGGTTTTTAACACCTGACCATTCTGTGCTTTCATTTGTTTCTTGAGAGAAGCACCTTACCTTTCAGCTATAGAAGGCCTGCACGCCCCTTCCAAGTTAAAATTTATTATTTGAAAATAAATTAAATTCCTCTCAATGTGTCACCTACCCAGGTCTAGTAGGTATGGGTGTTGTTGTTGAAGGTCCACAGTGAGCAAGATTATTCTTTCATGCTCCCTGAAAAGGACGATACGGTTGTAGAAGCTATCCTCACATCCCGATGGTGCATTGTGCTTCATCTGCATGTCACTCACTACCACAGGGATCATGTCAATCACCCACCTGGCTGCCATGACAACAGCCTATTTCCAGAAACACCTGTGTGAAAGTGAGGTGAGGTTCTTGACTAACATGTCCGATCAGTACGCTTTGCCTGACCAGACGTTAGCCTCCTCTCACCAAGTATGGATGTATACCTGAGAAAAATAAATTATCCAGTCCCCTCGACTAACATGTCCTGCTTCCTCTCACCAAGTATGGATGTAAACCTGAGAAAAATAAATTATCCAGTCCCCTCGACTAACATGTCCTGCTTCCTCTCACCAAGTATGGATGTAAACCGGAGAAAAATAAATTATCCAGTCCCCTCGACTAACATGTCCTGCTTCCTCTCACCAAGTATGGATGTAAACCTGAGAAAAATAAATTATCCAGTCCCTTCGACTAACATGTCCTGCTTCCTCTCACCAAGTATGGATGTAAACCTGAGAAAAATTAATCTGTATCCCCTCCATTATCCAGTCCCCTCGACTAACATGACCTGCTTCCTCTCACCAAGTATGGATGTAATGCTGAGAAAAATAAATCTGCATCCCCTGCAACATCCAGTTGTCTTAACTAACATGCCCTGCCGGTAGTTCAGAATAAGAGAGGGAGTGATTGATAGCACAAATCTTCCTCACTTAAATCTAATCAAATCCCAAGTCACAGGGTCAGACATAAAGTGATTCACAAAGATGATTTCTATCCTGATGATCTCACCATCATCACGTGATGAGCACCTGATTTGTTTATTTTTTTAGCCTTATTGTCTCATCCATTTCTTTCTCAGTACCCTGATGAGCCTCCAGAGATTGAAATTCGGAACCCACGTGGACTGGGAGAGGAAGAGATAGCCAGGTGGGTGTGCACTCAGAAAATTTTTAAGGTTTTCTTCACATGAGAAAAGGTGGGGTGGGAAGGTGCTTTCTGGTAGAAAATCTGAAAGCATAATTGTTTCAGTTGTGCTCTTTAGTTGTTTCATTTGATTTAAAAAAATTAAAACACAGTGATGGGTGCTTGTAAATATTATGTTAGATTTGTATGAGAGCAGAGCCGTTTTACTGCTGGAGATTGGGGAGAATAAGTAAAGATAGATAAAGCACGCTTTGAGGGGAAAAAAATGTAACTATAGTTAAACATACAGTTGATTGGAACCCACAGTGAATGTGAATAATGAGTACTAAAGAACAACTGTTAAAGAGTGGAGGAAGAAGTGGCCAGGAAAGTTAGTCTCATGAGTGTGCTATAAAGGATGACCCAAAATAAGAATCAGCAGCCGTTGTATCCATATATTCCAAGAGGAGAATTACGTCAAGTTTAAATAAGAGTCTCACATTAGCTTGTTAATGCAGATATTTGAAATTACACCTAAAGTAATGTATCTAAATGCTGACAATTATATCAAGTAAGCATTCATTGTAGTAGCAGTGATGGTGGCCCCTTTCAGTCATGACTGGCTATAGGATTATAAGACCGTAGAGTGGTAACTCTCTTCTTAACTTCTTTGTTTTCTTTCTCCTTGTGATGTTGCCATTTCACTTCTCTGTGTTACAAGAGCTTCTTTTTGTCAAGCATGAGGTGGCTCTTCAAGGTATATCTCAACTTGCATTGGTCTGCAGCTTCGTCTTCTCCGAATGTCAGACTCATGTCCTGGGCCTTTATGTCACACTTACACACATTTGTTAACCTCCTCCGTGGTCGGCCAGCTGTTCTCTTGCCATTTGTCCATAGAGCGTATCTTTGGGTATGCAACTATCTTCCATATGACGAACATTACCTAGCATCCATTACTTAGTCAAAAATGCAGAGGAACTTTGATTTGCTCAAAATGCAATGGAGCGAAGAACATTGACAGTACCTCTGCAGTACCAAATTCACAAAACCGAAATGAGGAGTTGAACTGCCTTCAATGACATTGTAGATACAACAAACAACGGCTGCGGGTCAACATTGCTCAGGTGTTTTAGTTCATTATGGATGCCGCCAGGCCATGGATGTGCCTGAAATTCACACTAGTCGATGTGTTCACGGAAACGTGCCGTTGTTTTCCATTTGGACTGGTTAATTCGTTTGTTTTTTGTGTTTTCTTCCTACTGATTATCCTAGCCTGGATATCGGCTATATGAATTAGCACTACGCTTAATCATGTTTCATATTTTTATGGTTTAGTTCACATAGCTGAACTTCACTGCATTTTCGTCCTAGCTGCAGACAGCGTCATATTTTGTGTGACTGAAATTAAGACACGACTATAATGGACATGACTCGGGAGATATGCCCCTACAACCTCTTGCGCTTCTGGGAAAGGTGCGATACACAAATAGATATCATCTCCCTCCGCTGCCTTGCGGGATACCTGTTTACATGAAAGGCTTCTGGAATAAACCCTGAGGAAAAATCTGCACCCTATGCTATCTCTAGTCGTCTCGATAAATATCTTGCCACTGGCGAAAGGTAGCTCAGGACCAGAGCGTTGAGGTTGACTAAAGGTACAGTTTCTTCCTCACTTTAATCCAAATCACCACGCATGTCACACATTTCAGTGGACACAGCAAGGGAAATGATTGTCCACACGGCTGAACAAAGAAAGTGGTCTTCATCACACGTGATGGACGAACATCAATCAAGATACAACATTGTTAAGAAAATGCAGATGGACTGGCACGTAGTACGTATTCTAATCAACAGATGGGCACAAAAAGTGATGTCCTGGTGTCACTACAATTTTAATTTTCACTAAAATGTCCACTAATGAAATTGAGAGATGGCCTGAATAAAGACCTTGTCCGACACGGTCTCTCTTCTCATCTTTCCCATAACCCTAAGAGTTTGTAGGGGCATCACATCTCAATGATACTTGCTCAGCGTGTAAGTGATGTGTCTTTGACATGTTTCTAACCCAGTCAGACCCAACATAGTACTCCAAGACAAATGACCAAAATGAGTTTAAATATCATGGGACACCACTTCTTATGACTGATTGAATAACAGGGTTACAGATTGTATCATTTTTCTGTAAAAATCGGAGAAAAGGAAATTTAACATCTGGCCAGGCAAAATATACTGATAAGACATGTTAATCAGGGTCATGCAAAATATACTGGTCAAGACCCTCACCTCGTATACCTCAGTGGAAACGGGCTGTTTTCATGGCAGCCTGGTTAACAAGATGAGGAATCGACGTGCTCCCCGTAGTAGGGAGTGACATGCAGATGAAGCCAAGCATAACACAACTTCCTGGAGGACACCTGTCCACCATCATCAACATGCTTGGTATGTGGGAAAAGCTACGACAACCTGCCACTTAACGTCCTTTTTAGGGCGCACAAACAAGTAAACCAATTCATTGTGGACATTTAGAACAACAACAATACCATAGTTACAGATTATATAATTTTTCTGTAAAATTGGAATGTGATTGTCTGAATGTATTTTATGCATCAACTATTGTATGCCAGAGATTTCAAGAATTGTGTAGCTGAAGTTGCATATATAGTTATTACATTTTACCAGTCTGTCTAATTTCTTTTATCTGATGTGTCTTGCGTCCCAGTAAAATGCAACCATGCCCAAAATTCCAAGAATTGTACATCAATAGTCAAATATGGGGTTACCGAATTTTGCTGGCTTGTCTGTTTGCTTGTAGCCTTTTAAATCCACTCTGTGGGATAATAGTGTTGTACCCACCTCAATGGCCAGACTGCTTTGATATAGCCTGTTTCAAGGGCATGCAACTGAACAGCTGGTTGTCAATCAGGAAAGAAAAGGCGCTGGCATTTGATAGGACATACTTTGTGTAAAGAGGAGAATGACATTGAAAGACGGTCACTTTTCTGGAATCCAAAAAGTAAGAGACACAGAGGCTGCCCCAAAAAATATTTGTCGAAAAATGCTTGAGGTTGGTGGGGCAGATGTTGGACTTGACAGGCAGACTTAACTTAACGTCTTTATACTGGTTTAGAAGACTGCAGAATCTGTATACAACCAGTTTCATTTACATTACCTTGCTCTAAAAGCTATGCACATCCAATTTATTCTTAAATGCATTAATTGTCTCTGCCTTCACTACTTCCTGTGGCAATGCATTCCAAGCATTCACCACACTCTGACTACAAAAATATTTCCTAATATCTAATCTAGATCTCTCTTTAGTTCATTTATAGCTATGCCCTCTTGTTCTTGTGAGTGATTGTATTTTGAAAAACTTATTCCAATTTATCCGTTCCTCTGATCATCTTATAAACCTGAATTAAGTCACCTCAAATTCTTCTCTTTTCCAGACACTGAAGGCTGGTTTTTTTTCTGTTTTTCCTCATAACTGGAATTCCACTATCAGCTTTGTCGCTCTTTTTTGTATAGCATACTTGTCATGTGCTAGTCGAAGACCTATTCCCTAGTGTACACATTTGTACACTTTTACCAATCCCTTCTTCCCCGTCTTGTACAAGAACAAGATATTTGTGTGTATATCTAATGTTTGAGTATTATATTTGTACAGTCTAGTGGAGGTCATGATTGTGAAAGCTGAAGACATGAGAGATGAGGCCATGCTGTACACACTCATAGAGGTCAGTCATCATCAGAATGTTTGTTATTTTGTTGTTGTTGTATACCCACAATGAGTAGATTTACTCTTTTGTGTGCCATGAAAAGGACGTTTAGTAGCGGGTTGTTGTAGCTTTCGCCGCATTTCGAGCGTGCTAATGAAGGTGGACGGGGGTCCTCCAGGCGTTTGTGCTAGGCTAGACTTCATCTATGTGTCGCTCACTACTATGTGGATCACGTCAATCCCCACCTCATTATCCAGGTTGCCATGAAAATAGCTCATTTCCAAGGAGTACAGCAGATAAGTTGAAGTGGGGGTCTTGGCCAGTTTGTTTTGCCTGACTAACATGTCTGATTAGTATGCCTGACCCTGACTAACATGTCTGATTAGTATGCCTGACCAGACATTAGTCTTCCTTTCCATTGGCGTGATGAAATAATGTTGTTTCTTGGTTCTTGTAGCCGTAATTCCATTGTGCAGAATGTCACAAGCTTAATAGAAATTAACCAAATATGTACAATAATTACTGTATGGATAGATCCTTTCATAAAACGAAAGCTGTGTATTTGCCAGATGTTCTGATATACTTACTGTCACTCTAAAAACTTCGTCATTGCTAAGTGACGGAGCAGACCCAGGTGCTGTCAATTTCAATTGTCATTTGTCATTCTCTTTACATTTTTTGCAGTAACTATGTCTGGTGTCAGCTAATTTTGTCTGGTGTTAGCTAATTTTTAGCTAGTGTAAATTTGTAATTTAGCTGAATTAAAAATGAATGTAAAATGCAAGATTACAAGTAAATATCATGTTTCTGTTTGTTTCTTCTATGCAGATGGCCAAGGACAGCCTGACTGATGGAAATATACCACACTGCCCTTGTGTTGTCTGCTTAGAGCACTTCCACGACCCAGGCAGTTTCCATCGCACTGCCTGCTACCACTACTTTCACACTCAATGCCTCTACAAGTATCTGCTTCACACTCGTGCTCAGTTTGAGGAGAAGGACAAGGAGCCTTCGGAGAGAAGACATTTAGAAATCAGCAGCGGTGATAAGGTACTAGGTGTGGCCCTGTCAAATATTTCTACTCTAGTAAGGCAGATGACTTAGTCGCTCCTCTTCTACCTTACGGAGCATTAGGTTCTCCACTAGAGCTGGTTCGTGTATAGACAGGGTGCATCCCAGTGGTTTCTGTAGTAATTTGATATTTGCATGATAACATTGCTAGCCCCATTCATGACTTCACTTAGCCACCTTTGTATGAGGATGTAGTAAAAGTGCATTGGACCGATTCTTTGTGTTTGTGTGTGTGTATATAAATATATCAGCAAAGATAGCCCTGTAACTGACTGCGGGTGAACATTTCTCTGCTGTTTTAGATTATTACGGATGCCACCAGACCACGCATTTGCCTGGAATTCACACTAGTCGACAATTTACATTTGTGTTCATGGAAACGTGTTGTTGTTTTCCATTTGGACTTGTTAATTCATTCTTATTTTGTGGTTTCTTCCGTCCGAACATCCTCAGATAGACATTCGCTATATGAATAACACTACGCTTAAACCTGTGTTGTATTTCACAGTCTAGTTCAAACGGCTGAACTTCACGAGATCGGCACCCTTTGTCATAGCTGCAAACAGTGTCAGTTTTGGTGTGGAAAATTTAGACACGACTATAATGACTGAATACAGCCAGGGAGAGATGCCCAACTCATTCACATGCTGAGTGATATCCCTACAACAGCTTGTGGTTATGGAAAAGGCATGACATGCAATGTTAGATGTTTTCCCCCCTTCCACTGGCTTGCAGGATACCTGTTTACAGGAAAGGCTTTGGGGGTAAAACTTGAGGGAAAAAACTGCATCCTGTGCTATCTCCGGTTATCTCGATAAAATCTTGCCACTGACCAGGGGTAGCTCAGGACCAGAGGTTGAGGTTGACAAAAGGCGCAATTTCTTCCTCACTTCAATCCAAATCACCCCGCCAAGTCACCCATTTCAGCGGACACAGCAAGAGAAAAGACTCTGCACGACTGAATAAAGAAAGTGGTCTTCATCGCATGTGATGGACGAATATCATATATATGTTTCTAAGTGCAATTGTTTATCTGCAAGTGGAAAGTAATGGCAACCTACTGTAATGTACATTTGCCTAGAAACTTATAACAGTCCAATAGATTGGCAATTGTAAGAAGCGATGTTCTGGAAAGGACATGCTATATATAGAAATATATATATAGCTTCTTCTCCAGCAATCATCCTAAAATGGACATTTTGTCAGTTAACAGCAAGGCTGTAAAAATCTGTACATTCAATTTAACTTAACTTAACGTCTTTATACTGGTTTAGAAGACCCTGCAGAGTCTGTATACAATCAGTTACATTTACATCACCTTGCTCTAAAAGCTATGTGGATCCAATTTATTCTTAAATGCATTAACTGTCCCTGCCTCCGCTACCTCCCCTGGCAATGCATTCCAAGCAGACACCACTCTCTGACTAAAAAAATATTTCCTAATATCTAATCTGGACCTCTCTTTAGTCAGTTTGTAGCTATGCCCTCTTGTTATTGTTGGTGGCTGTATTTTAAAAAAACATGTTATAGTCTAATTTATCCATTCCTCTGATCATCTTATAAACCTGTATTAAGTCACCACGAATTCTTCTCTATTCTAGACACTAGGCCGGTTTTTCTGAGTCTTTCCTCATAACTGTAATTCTGGAATCCCACTATCATCTTTGTCACTCTTTTTTGTATTCTTTCCAGTATGTTTATATCCCCTTTATGATAAGGACTCCACACCTGTACACGGTACTAATGCTTTATACAGTTTGGCTGGCTTTTCTGAGATCTTCTTAAGGGCCGAATCAAATCCCCTCCACTTTTTAGATCCATCGTCAGTGACTATCACACCTGACGCTGTCATTAAAATTAGCAACAACCTCCCTCCACTCTACCTAGTCTGCACCCATTCACTGAATGGTACTCCAGCTCTGATTCATGATTTTCATTTTGGCTTCAACAGTTTTTCACTAAGTTGTCATAGGTTGGTTTCTCATTTGTCTTTCATTTGGGGTCCACACTTTGGCGGTTCTGTTGATGCTGCCCGGTTCTCAACTTAGGACATTTTTTAAATCCTATTCCTGTGCCCACCAGATATGATGGTGTGCACACGTTCTTGATCGTTACAGACGAGCAGATTTCAGTTGGTGTTGGTGTACAACCAGAAAAGTTATGTGAATATTTCTTTGACAGGTTGTGTGCAAAAGGGATACTTTTGTGTTACTGTGCTAACACTCTGCACCTTACAGAAGCACATAAAGTATGCATCTCTTGTGTATTCTTAGCTCAGTGTTTATGCTGCACTGATAGACCCTCAAGTGTTGTTTTAGATACCATTTTAATCTTATAGATTCCACATTTTTTAAATTATGTCACATTTAGACGTACTCATTTTTTGGTGCACCAGTTGTCTTGTAAATCTCATGAAATTGCCACAGAGCACTGATGGTGTTCCTAACCAGATTGGCAAATCTGTTAGTTTCCACTGGGGGGGGGGGGGGAGACTGGTCAGGCACAACATACTGATCAGACATGTTGGTCAGGGTCAGGCAAAATATAATGGTCAAAATTCTCACCTCGTCTTCGTATCCCTCCCTGGAAACAGGCTGTTTTCATGGCTGGTGGGGTGAGGTGTTGACATGATCCCCGTAGTAGTGAGCGAGCCGCAGATGAAGCCAAGTATAGCACAACCACCTGGTCCACCTTCATCAGCATGCTCGGAATGTGAGGAAAGTTACTGAAACCCGCCACTTAACGTCTTTTTTTCAGGGTGCACAAAAGAGCAAACCTACTCATTGTGGGCATTCAAAACAACACCATAACATCTACATAAACAAACCCAACTCAGAAAAAATCCAATGCATCAATTTAACTTCATAACAACAATAATGGGATAAATTTCTAAAACCACGTGAAACATAAAAACATCATTAAAAAATTGTCTAAATTAAAATTAGACATATTGTTTTCACAATAGCGGGCGTAAATGGTATCGTTCTATTCAACCCTTTCTATAGCAAAACAGATGGTAACACAACGAATGCACCGGTGAGTATACACAGACATTGGGCAAATTCTGTTACTAATGGTTATGTTAAAGTTAAGCTAGCAAAAATAGTTCTGACTTTGTTCATTCTACATTTGATGCCTTTATCTGTGTAACTGCTTCCTATGTATGTTAATGTGTCCTTCTTTGCTGGTTATTCTTGCTAAAATGTTATGTTATCAATCCAAATAGTATGATATATTTGTTTATTTAAACTTTCAGAGCAAAGCTAAACAAATCATGTGCCCAGTCTGTCGCGCACCGCTGGATGATGAATCCCTGGCAGTCACTTGTTCTCCGCGTGAGCTAGAAGAAGATGAGAAGGCTGAAGAGTTTGTTATACCATCTTCCTTGAAAGAACAGCAGTTAAAGATGGCCGAGCTGTATGAGCTTCAGAAGGCTAAGGGCGGAATCATTGACCTGGAGCATGAGAAAAATAAGTACTTGGTGAACCCAGTAAGTCTCTGATGTACTCAGTGTCTAAATCTTTATGAATGTTTTACTTTCGTGAAAGTATTACTCTGTAAAAGTGTTAATCCGTAAAAGTGTTACTCTGTGAACTGAACCTATCGCCTCCTACCTAATTTACTGAAGTTTTTTTTCAATGGTGATTTTGTAAAAAGCCTTTTACATGCCAATTGTTTTTTTTGCTCCCGCCATATTTCTGTATTCCCCAAGGCATTGCACTACTTTTGTTTTAAAATTTTGTGCCTGTCGGCCCAGTGCATTTGACTTCGACATGCATTTTGTGTAAGGGTCTGCTTCCTCCTGCATTTTCTAAGGGTTAGTTTTCTCGGGGTACCGGCCGGTCTGTGATTGGTAACGAACCCAACACTTTCTGATTGTGAGCCATGTCACTTAACCACTAGCCCACTCCGTCCCCTCGTAGGCCAATAAAAAGAAGATACCTCAGCAAGAAAGAAATAAGTAAGCACCAATATGCCAGTTTGAAATTAAAGATGTGAGTCATGGGCAATGCCAACAACCCAGAAAAGCCAGCTTCAAGCATCAGAAAAGAAGATGGTCCAAATAATAAGAGTCAGATAATATAGTAAGATCTCAAAACTTAGTCCCTGCAGACTCAAGTGTATTATTTTCAACTTTGGCGGTTTGGCCGTGTCTACAGAATGAAAGATGAGTTGTTCTTGATGGGCTTCACTAAGATGACGCCTAACCTGCTGCGGTCTAGTCTTGCTTTCATGTTTTAGTACATTATGGATGTGGCCAGGCCCCACAGATTTGGCTGGAATTCACACTAGTTGATGGCTTTACACTTGTGTCCACGGAAACGTGTTGTGGTATACATGGGCCAATAATAATGGGCTAACACATCGCCGTGGAGAGATTGTCTTCTTCTTCTTCTTCGTACGCAGTCAGACAGTAACCATTATTTTTTCGAAAAAAGCGGCGGTCATCCTGAGGCTGTCGCCACTGCCATAGAGCATTTCTTGCAGTTCCACTGGTGATGGCCACATCTGCTCTCTCTGATCCTCGTATGTCGGGTAGTTCTGCAGCAGATGTTCAGCGGTCATTTTACCAGTACCGCACGGGCATTCGTCGGTACCACCTATCTTCAATTTGTTGAATAGGTGGTACCTCAGTCTATTGTGGCCAGTGCGAAGTCTGAAGACAACGACCTGCTCTCTTCGGTTCAACTGGTAATAGGCATCGTTTTTGGTGTAACCAGTATGTTCGGTTTCCCATTTGGTCATGTATCTGGCTTTGATAAGCCGTTTTGACTCTTCGTACGTCATACTGGTATCTGTTTGTGGTAGTCTTGCACCTTCTTTTGCCAGTCTGTCTGCCTCCTCGTTGCCTTGGATGTTGCAGTGTGATGGGACCCACTGTATGGAGAGATTGGTTAGCAACATGTCCATGACACATTGCTCACGCTGGGTGTGATGTTGTCAAGAGGTGAGGCATTTGCCTCTCAAAGCGTTGCACAGAAATGGTGGGCGATCCAATCCCAAGGTGGTATCAGAGTGCCTGCAACCTGAGTTTCCTTCAGTCACCTTGACTTATGTCTTGCCACAGGTCCAAGGTAGCTCGGGACCAGAGAGTGAGGTTGATGACCAGTGAAATGTCTTCTTCACTACAATCCAAATACAGCTCAAGTAACATCATCAAGACAAAACCGTTTGATGATGTCGCCATCATCGTTTGCGATGGGCAACTAACAGAATGAAAGAAGATTGGCTCCAACTGCGGACATGGGAAGTAAAGAGCCAAATCCAGACCTCAAAATCCACATGGATATCAACTATAAAACACCAATGGTTAGACTGGAACCATACCAAGAAGAAGACAGTTGATAGAACAGTCTAGTATTCATTCTGATAAACCTCTATACCATAGGGTAGAAGATGAACGACTAAGCAAGAACAACTTTTGTAATAAAATTATATAGAATTGAACTGCGTGGCCCCTAAGTTGAGTATCTGAGTGGCAGAGCAGTTAACTCTCAAGAGGCAAATCGAAAATCGTCCATACTTATTTCTGTTCAAGTCCATCATCATCAGTCCCGTAACCTGAAAGGCACCAATACTGTAGATTGTTGGATCGATCAGTTCCCTCCACTCCACTTGGTTTTATGCCAGGATATAGAATCTTCCTTCTGGAAGAGTTAACCTCAGTGTTATGATTGTCATTGTTGTGTATTGAAACGGCTGGCATATTTCTGATTTTTCTCAATGTTTTCTGCAATATCGGTGTGTCTTGGGCCGTTTTGCACCTGGCGGAACCCATCTCTCTCCAGACGTGTCCCTCCACATTGTGAATTTTGTTATGATCTCCCTGTCTACTCAAGCATTGCATCACAGATTCACTCTGACGGTTATGCCTTTTCGTATGCTATTCCCGCCTTGTTTTCATCTTGGCCGTTTCTTTTAATCGCTCTTGTGTATTTTGTGTTCGACATTATCCTATAATATGTCGATTGAAATACATCTCGCCGCTTTTGCTGGCATAAGTCCAATACATCTCGCCGCTTTTGCTGGCATAAGTCCAATACATCTCGCCGCTTTTGCTGGCATAAGTCCAATACATCTCGCCGCTTTTGCTGGCATAAGTCCAATTGGAAAAACACACATAAAACACATTATCCAAAGAGGAAACTGTAAGACTGCAATTGTAGACCCAAAGATCACAGAAAAATACACAGGATTCAGTAGCGAATCAGATCAGCAGCCATGTTGGCCTTTACCCGGAAGGACACTTTCAAGTTAGGAAAGTCAAAGGCAGTGAGTATATGTACTGATGATCATCCCACCTTATATACAAATAAATTATGCCATCATCGTCTGCGATGGACGGCAGCCTTTACTTTATATACAAATAAAATCGGTAAAAATGTCACAAATGGCTATTTTAAAAAAAAAGCTAGATGAGATACGAATTGAAAACCCTTTATTGTTGCACTTACATTTCTCAACATCTCCCACCACCATTCATACACTTACTCCATTGCTTTATCAATGCACCGAAACCATATCAGTTTGTGACCTACTTATTGACTTACTCTTCAAAGTTGCTATTTTGTACAATCAAATCTGTAACACATTATTATCTCGATGGCCGTAACCTCAGGAGGAACTACCTTTATCTTTCTGGCACCTAAATATTTATATTATCAAAATATTACAATATATTTACTTAATGTGACAATATATTTACAAAATATGATAATATAACCATCCATGGAGACATACCTGCTAGAAGTGATGGTGAGAAATGCCCAGTTGCAAGATATCACACAATGACAGCTTAGTGGCTATAAATATTCCACACAGGGCCTCATGTTATAGTGCCTCCAGTCAAACACCATTTTCACCCACTTATATCACGTGATTTTATCAGCCAATAAAATCCCCCCAACCCCTGCAAATGCTGGAAATACAGATGGACGATTGAGAATTAATATAGGCAGATACCTGTTTCTCTCTTTCTATTTGTGTATTTTATTTTTTTTAACTAATGATTATCCATTTTATTTGCAACACTAGGAGGATCGCATGCCAATCCGAAGCCTTACACTCGTCCCAGAGGACAACACCAACAAGCTTCAGAAGAAACATGACGCAGGAGAAAGCAAGAAAGACAAGTCAAAGTGGGGTGCCAGTCAGGGCAGCAGTTCTCAGCACTACAGAAACAAAGACAGAAGCTGTGGTCATGGAGGCAGATCTCATCAGGAGCGATACAGTCATGACAAAAGCAGGCTTAGTCTTAGATCAAAGACAGTTGAGAGCACGGAAAATAAGGTTAGCCACTCTTCCGGAGGGGGTATCAGGAAGGTAATTGAGAAGTCAGAAGAATCAGGCTTGAAGGAAGTAACGAACGACTTTTCTGAAGGAAGGGAAGCTTTGAGTGAAAAGGATGGGGGGGAGAGAAAGCTGCAAAGTGTCAGAAAAATGATGGATCGTGATGATAGTAGAAGTAATGGCAAAATTGACAGCGAGAACAGTAGAGTTAGAGAAAGAGGTATGAGTGATCAAGCTGAGGATAGACAACTAAATAAGGATTCATGGGCTGGGGATGTCTCTAGTATTCATTTTGAACATGGTAACAAAGAATCTGAAAAACAGAAAGATGGTAGAAGTAACCACGATGGATATAGAAATGCACAGAGTGTACAACGAGGGACTTCTGTACGGACTGAGGACAGAAGAAGAGGTGGAGACAACCACGGTAGAGGAAGGTACGCTGAGGGAGGTTATCAGAGATATGTTCCACAGTACAGAAATGAAAATGTAAATAACGAAGACAGGCAGTGGGAGAGTATAGCAAGAAAAGAAATGAAAAAGGGAAAAATGAAGGGTGGGACTAATGTGAACAGCAAGGATGAGGATCAGTCTTCAATGAAGGAGTATGAGATAAATGGTGGATTTGGTAATAAGAAGAGTGTTGATGGAGTCAGGGAGAAGACTCTTGAGAAAAGAGGTGAGAATAGAAATGATAAAAGTACAGATGAAAGTAAAATTAGCTTTGCAACATCAAGGAAGGAAGAAGATAGACATGTCCGTAGTGATAAAAGTAGAGCTTCGGGGTTTGATAGACACTATGAAAGAGGCAAGGATATTCATTTCAAAGATGACAATGACGATGAATATAGAAGAGATGATAAGGACGGTCAGCAAAGAATGAGGAGGTATTATGATTATAAAGAGAGCAAGGGTTATCATAGAGGCGGGGGTGGTGGTCAGAGAGGCAGAGGATCTGGATCAGGACAGAAGAACAGCAAGTTCGATGATAGAAGGGGAGGTAACACTGAGCACTCTGGAAGGGCATATGACAGGCCATATCAGCACCATTCTTACCAGTACCATCAGCAACATCGACACCATCACATCAGGCAAGGAGAGGAGAGAGAGAGAGTGGATAGATCAACAGGTGGTTCCGCGCAGAACAGAGATGTTAATGGTCAGAATACTGAAGAGTCCGTCAGGGGTGCATATGGAACTGACGCGGCTTCAGAAACTGGTGGAGCTCAGGATGAGGAAGAAGAAGAAGCAGACTTATGGAAACAAGTTGCCAGCCCGCACTATCAAAGCTCTCACCTCGGATGCACTGGTCATGTGACAGAAGGAAACTTGATAATGAAAGAATCTACTGTTGTGTGTTTGCAATTGTTGGATGCAGATACCATAAATGATACATCAGTTGGGAGTCATGGCACATGCAAAACTCTTAAATATGATTGGCAAAGAGAGAATGGTGGACCAGAACGTCTCTTGAAGAAGAGTGTAGGTTGTACACCAAGTGTAGAATGCAATAAGGAACACAAAATTAACTGTCCGTCAAATTTTAACTATGTTGCGGACAATGAAATCGAGAACTGGGACAGTGAAATCGACATCTATGAGTATGAAAGATACATGATTAGACCCAAGCATCTTGAAGAATATAACAGACAGGGGGCAGCACGTAAGAAATACTATGAGGACAAAGTGAAAGAAAGATGTGTTCAACAGAGGGCCCTTGAAAGTAGAAAAGTTGCAGAAGCAGGGTCTCACAAGCATGCAAAGCTGCAAGGGTATACAGAAGATCCCCCCAAGCAGAAATCTGTTTTGGAATTGTTTAAAGAAGAACAGGCTATGGATAGTACGGATTCTGTGAGCTTGAGAAAAGACAACAGATTGTTATTGGAGACACGTGAGGTACCATCAGAAGATGCAAAATTTGGAACTGAAAGTGACAATAGATTAAAGCGCTATCAGCAGAATATTTGTAATATGCATTCTATACTGGAAGAAAATGGCCAAAGTACTTGTGCAAGTTTACCTTGTTGTAAAAAATTAACTAACTCTTTAGATCTTGATAAAAATGTCTTTGTTGGAGAAAATAAGAACAAACCTGAGCCATACATGCACAACTACCAAGTGGATTCAGCAAGGTTAATCAGATGTGAGCACACAGAAGAACACCGCAGTCAGTTTGGACTGACTGTGGCAGAGAAATCTGGAAATAGATGCAAATCTGAAAAAGTCTCCAGTATTATTGCAAAAGACATTGACAAGGTCATGTCTTTTTATTCTACCTCAAGTAACAAGGCCTTATTAGCTAAAGGTGATTGTTCATCTTTATTGTTTGCTAAAGAAATATCCTCTGTGTCACCACTGGAAAGTCACTTTGTACCTTGGTTGACAAAAAGTTTAATATCAGATAAGAGCACATTTAACCAAGATAGTGGTACTTTTCTCAAAGATAGTTGTACCCTTCACAAAGATAGTGGTGCTCTTCACAAAGATAGTGGTACTTTTCTCAAAGATAGTTGTACCCTTCACAAAGATAGTTGTACCCTTCACAAAGATAGTGGTGCTCTTCACAAAGATAGTTGTACCCTTCACAAAGATAGTGGTACTTTTCTCAAAGATAGTTGTACCCTTCACAAAGATAGTGGTGCTCTTCACAAAGATGAGTATTCATCTTCATTGAATACTACAGAAGGATCATCTCTGGAGAACTCTTCTGTGGCTTTCTGTACAGATAGTTTAGTTTCTGATAAGGTTGCAGCTGATAAGAACACGCTTCACAAAGACAGAAGTGCTCTTCACAAAGATAGTTGTACCCTTCACAAAGACAGAAGTGCTCTTCACAAAGATAAATATAATGATATACCACAGTCTTTCACTAAAAAATTCAGAAAAGCTCCGCCTTTAAAATTTTCTAAGAAAGAGCACAAGGATACTAACAAAGACTCACCATTGTGCCCTGTGTCTCAGCCCACAGTCACAAAAGAGAGGTTCCAACCAGGTGAGGCACTTGTAAGTGGCCCATATCACCAAGAAGAAATGGGTTCTGGATGGAACAAAGATATAACAGACGTACTGAGTTTGTCCAACAACAATGTACCCCCACAAACTACCTCCAGCCCGTTAAACACGGGCCTGTCTCCTAATGTCCAGGATCTGTCAGCAAATTTGCTGAGTAGCTACGAAACCAGCTGTTTGATCAGTGCTAACCTGCTCAACAGTTACCAGAATGGTTTCGGTTTGAATCCCAACCTGTTAAGCCTTTACAGTGCATGTGTTGGGAACGAAGACAATTTTTATGTGAGTGATGCTTCTGTATTGAACCATATCAATGCCCATAATATTTGTGTTTATAATAACAGTAATATAACGAATAACAAGCAGCACAAAGTCAGTGATGCAAATGGAAACGCCAACACCGAATATGCAAACGTTATCACATAATGTTCTTTAATTGAAAATAATTCATTTCCTGTTTATGGTCTTCACTTGTAGCTAAGTCTGTTATCAATAAATCACAGCTTACTTATGTTTATTAGTAAAGACGGGCACATGACTGAATGGTTTCATTGCCTGCCTGCTGACAAGTAGGGCAGCGGAGCGAATCCCTGGTAAAGTACATGTTGTTTTTCTGTTTGGTATGAAATAAACAAACAGCCAGCACACAATGTGGCGCCCGCAGTGGTGAAGTGGCCTGTAGTCCTCAGCCTCAAAACCCCTCGACTACCCCAGCAATGGGTATAAAGTAAAGAGGAAGAGGCGACTTAGCTATTAGGATATTTGTCTTCTTTGTCAGAAGGTTTCGGTTTGAACCCTTGTAAAAACCAAGGTTCTTTTTTTCCTGTTCTTTAAACTGTACACATTAAAACTCGCAAATATTACCAATTTAGCATCTGAGAAAAACCATATGCCTGTCGAAATTATTTTTGATTTGGTAATCTCACCTGTGAAGTTTCCAAAATGATATGGAGAATGAGGATTGAACGGTTTAGAAATGCAATTTGAGATTGTAGTTTTGTGTTTTTGGAAAATTGATGTTCGCAAATAAGATGTGCAGGTATTTCATTTTCATGACTGCGAAATCATGCTCCTATGCATGCTAGAAATTGTGCTGTATTTCGTTGTTTCCTTTTTTTACATTTTTTTTATCAACAGTATTAGTTGAAACACCTGATTCCCTTTCATTCGTATCATCAGGCCTCTTATGTTTTGAAGTAATAAACTTAACTATGTCATATATCAGCTGTAGACGACCACATTTGATCCATTCTCTCTCCATTTTATTTCTGTATTGCTTTCTCAATTGGAAGCCTTATTTCTGGTTTTATACACCATATGTGGCAGAATTACTAAAACTTCTAGAAAAAGAATTGAGTCCTTTGAGTCAAAATGTTACAGAAAGAATCTCAGAGAACAATGGACAGAGAAAATAACAAATATAGACATTCGGCAAGAGTTGAACATAGAGGAGAACTGGTTTATCAATTTCATTTTGATCAGAAAATTGAAATACTTTGGTCACATCAATAGACACAATGGTCTTGAGAGAACAGAATGGAAGGTATGGTACCAGACAAAAGAGGTAGAGGTAGACCAAGAAGATGATGGCACCAAGATATCCAGGAATGACTGGTGGATGCTGGAGTTTTGGCAAAGGAAATAGTTTCTTTCAGTCAGACTGTGATGGGAGCGACATTCTATAAAGGACAAGCTATATGACGATGATCCACCACAACTTTGATTCTTCGGTTTTTTTCTGTGGTTGTAGTGCACTCACAGTAGGGTGGTGTTTATTATTTACAATCATCCAGAAGTGTCTCCCCCAGAAAGAGAAGGTCTGGTACATTCAATTGTTGCACAGTGACTCTAGATAATTCATAGTTTAGAGAAGGAAGAGGATCAGTTACAGATTGTCTTAACCGCTACCACATCAACAGCGTTTTTCTACGTCATAAAAAATGTACCGATATACGCCTAATGGCGTGAAAATGGGCCTGGCAGAGTCACCATAAATAAGCGAATAATCACTGCTCAATAATTTAATCTATGAAGCCTTCTCTTTCTATGGGAGACACTTTTAAAAGACTAAAGAAAAGAATTTGAAAAAAAGTTTGATCAGTACCTAACTTTGGGTTGTCCTGTAATTTTGCGTTCCTTGTATTTTATTGTGTACAAATATGGAACGACAACACACACACACACACTATTTATTGTTTGTCATTTCATTTTAGGCTGTGAAGAATATCAGTAAATTAGTTTAACTGTGTGCTACTGGGTCTGAAAGAGTAGTTAGAATAGTTGCACTGGAACTTGCCAGACCCACAACTCTATCATGTAGAAACTGTAAGTCCTATTGGAAATTGTCAAAAGCCATGGAGATCTTATGTACACTCTTTGTACATCAAAGAACCATTGGCAGTTGAAAATCAAAAAGAGTACCTGCCTGTTTGAATACCGGGATTCCAAGTTTGGAAGGAATATAAATATTTTGCAGAATAATTAACAAAATTGGGGACCCTGCCTCCACTATTTCCTGTGGCAGTGCATTCCAAGCATTCACCACTCTCTGACTAAAAAAGTATTTCCTCATATCTAATCTGAACCATTCTTTAACTAATTTGTTGCTGTGCCCTCTTGTTCTTGTAGGCGGCTCTATTTTGAAAAACTTGTTATATTCTAATTAATCCTTTTCTTTGATTATCTTTTAAACCTGCATTGTCACCTCATATTCTTCTCTTTATTAGACAATGTAGGCTGGTTTTTCTGAGTCTTTCCTCATAACTGGAATCCCATTATCAGTTTTTTCACCACCTCTTTGTATCCTTTCCAGCATGTTTATATCCCCTCTATGATAAGGAGATAAGTTTAATGAAAAATAAACTGGCCTAGTTTTTTTGACGTGAAGCATTTCAAGTTGTGGATGTCAGTTGTGAAATGCAATGTTATGCCATCACTTTATACATCCTTAACACAAAGCACCATGCCTTAATCATACAGTGTTCAGAGTTTTCTTTTCGTTAAACATATTCAGATAAAAATACTGGCAAAGATTATCCACTCTAATTTATCAAAATATTGTGAACAAATGAAATGATCCTGTTGAATTTTTTTTGTGTGGGTTCGCCTTATTTATCTTTTCCCTATGGTGGTGTGCTTTTATTTTGCCCTTGTTGGCCCAGTGCATCTGACTTCAGCGTGCATTTTATGTAAAGATCTGTTTCCTCCTGCATTTTCTAAGGGTTTGCTTCCACAGGGTAACGGCTGCTACTGTAATAGGGAGCGAACCCAGCACCTTCGGGATGTGAGCCTTGTCACTTAACCACTAGCCCACGCCGTCCCCTTTGTTTTATTTGTAATTCGGAACTTGCTTGTCAGTTTACAGTTTAGGTTTGTGGACATTTTGTACAGTTCTTTAGTCGTTGCTCACACATGTTATAAATCAGCAAAATCTTTGTTTCAGCATCACAACTAACTAAACTTAAAACTTAACTTCTTTATACTGGTTTAGAAAACTCTGCAGTCTGTATACAACCTGTTTCTTTTACATTTCCTTGATCTAAAAACTATGTGCACCCAATTTACTCTTGACTGCATTAATTGACCCTGCCTCCACTATTTCCTGTGGCAGTGCATTCCAAGCATTCATCACTCTCTGACTAAAAAAGTATTTCCCAATGTGTAATCTAGACCTTTTTTTAATTAATTTGTGACTGTGCCCTCTTGTCCATGTAGGCAGTTGTATGTTGAAAAACTATTTATAGTTTAATTTTTTCTTTCCGTTGAATATCCTATAAACCTGTATTAACCTTTACCAGGCTGCACTAAAAAATTGTCGTTATTTCCCCTGCAGTTGCACTAATTTTCACTACGTCATATTTTACTATGGTTGTTGACTATGAAAGCGTGCAGCCTTTTTATTAGTTGATCAATAGATATGATTTTTGTGTGTGTAAAGACATAAATGAATTTTAAAAAACTTGTTGGTTTTTATTATTTTTTGTTGTGTGTGTGTGTGTAAGTTTCTGAGATACAAGAAGATGAATGTGAAAATTTATAAAAACAAAGTACAAACATTTAGACTCACTTTCATATAATCCATGGAAATCTCAAAGAAACACTGTTACTGTTATTTTTAGGATAGGTCTATCTGTTTTTTTTACGAATGTATTTATGACATCTATATCAACAAACTCAACAGGTTGCCACCTCACAAAGATCTACAACTTACCTCACCATCTCCAATAATGGCCAGAGTCCACACTGATTGAAAAACAAGAATATATCCTTTCAAAACTCTGTTTATCAAAGTCTATCTACACTTTCGGGGCTGAAGTCGGTAAAGACAGAAGTAATGGTAGTTTACTATCAGATCAGCTGAATTTTTGTATTGGGCAGCGTTTGTGTTATAAATGATAATATTGCCGCTTGTCAACGTCGGTCAATTTTCAGCCTCCGGTGCGCAGCTTGGTTTTTGTCTGCAAAAATAACAGACTGTAGCTCGGTAAAGGTTAAGTCACCTCAAATTCCTCTTTTTTCTGTGTTTTTCCTCATAACTGGAATTCCACTATCAGTTTTGCCGCCTTTCTTTGTATCCTTTCCAGCTTGTTTATATTCCCTGTACAATGACTCCTCCACACCTGTACACAGTTCTTAAATCTAAGTCGAACTAATGTTTTATACAGTTTGACTATCACTTTCTTGATTGTTAACATTTGTTATGGTTAATTTACATCAATGATTGTTACCCTGCACTAATTGTGTTGATTTCTGTCTAATTACTTATTGTTTTGTTGGACGACGAATGCAGGAATAACGAAACAATAGTCCAGGCCTATATGGTAGTTTGCTCTAGATAATGTGTATCATAACTTTATAAAGTTGTCTTTTATGATGGGCTTGGTAAGCAGCAATAGTGCTGTTCTTAGCTCCCAAATATATTAGTGATTGCTAATGGCACTCATACTTGAGTTAGGTACACATGGCCACTTTCTTTGGTGGCAGGTTTCAGTGGCTCTTCCCGAGACGTACTTGAGATGATGGAACCGTATCCTTCTGGCTCCTCAATAATTGTACCACTATGGGGATTACAGTGCAGATCCGCACCTCATAAGCCAGACTGCCATGAAAGTCTGTTTCCAGGGAGAATTGCTTGGAAGTGAGGTGGGGTCTTGATCACTGTGTTTCACCTGACCCTGACTAACATAGTCTCATCTGTGTGTTTCACCTGACCCTGACTAACATAGTCTCATCTGTGTGTTTCACCTGACCTTGACTAACATAGTCTCATCGGTGTGTTTCACCTGACCTTGACTAACACAGTCTCATCTGTATGTTTCACCTGACCCTGACTAACATAGTCTCATTGGTGTGTTTCACCTGACCCTGACTAACATAGTCTCATTGGTGTGTTTCACCTGACCCTGACTAACATAGTTTCATTGGTGTGTTTCACTTGACCCTGACTAACATAGTCTCATCGGTGTGTTTTACCTGACCCTGACTAACATAGTCTCATTGGTGTGTTTCACCTGACCATGACTAACATAGTCTCATCAGTGTGTTTCACCTGACTCTGACTAACATAGTCTCATCAGTGTGTTGCACCTGACTCTGACTAACATAGTCTCATCAGTGTGTTTCACCTGACTGACTAACAGTCTCATCGGTGTGTTTCACCTGACTCTGACTAACAGTCTCATCGGTGTGTTTCACCTGACCCTGACTAACATAAGTCTTCTTCTTAGGCATTTGCAAAGAGAAGGACTTTGTGTCATAGTTTACAGTGAGGCTGCGATATCTGTGCCTTTTGCCCAGACATATTTGGTTTTAGCAGGCTTATTTGTGTACCAGGTTTGCCTTCCCATTGTGCCCCCTTTTCTCTTAGCCAGATACACTAGCACAGCCTGTTTCCAGGGCCACCACTTGGAAAGAAATCGGGTCTTGGTCAGTTTTGAATCGCTAACTGATGTTCACGCTTTCACTACTGCATTATCGACCCCATTAACATAGTTCAGTGCATTTTGCCTGATACCGAAGACGGATGTGTCAGACCGAAAGGTGCAAATATCGCAGCCCAGCTGTAAACTAGCGACACAATGCAACCCGTTCTTCAGACTACACCCTGCTACTTGCAAAGCCCTGTTCAGGGTTTGGTAGTGAGAGATTGAGAGCGAACACATAAGAAAAAGTGTGTTTTGCCTGACAAGACGTTTGTCTCCTCTCCCCACTGATGCCTGATGGTAAATAGAGGTTTTCTCAATAATTTATGCAGTTTTCTGCATTGAAAAAGTAGAATTTGAAAGATGTGAATCGAATTACAACTATTACAAGGTTTTGTGGGTTTGAGAAGTGAGTGAAGGAAATGTTAAAATATTTTTGGAAAAAAAATGGAAGACAGAAGTCAAATGTGTTGTGACCTATTTTTATTTGTCTGAAGTGTTGTTGTTCGAAGCTTATCGTTCTGAGTTGAGTTAACCATGACCATGTCTCTTTGATAGCTGGTTACAGTGGCTCTTCATACTTCCTGAGGCGAATTTGAGAATTGGACCAGGATTCTCCTTGCTGGAGTGCAATGTGAGGCTCACCACTGTGGGGATTACTGTGTTGATCCCTACCTCATTGTCTGCTTGCTCAGAAATATATAGCAGGTACTCTAACCTGTTTTTAGGAAGATCTGATTCTAGCCACTTATTGAAGCATAGCTCAACACTGAATTTGACTTACTCTAACCAACTTTTAGGAAAGTCTGATTCTAGCCACTTGTTGAAGCATAGTCCAACACTGAAGTAGACTTACCCTAACCAACTTTTAGGAAAGTCTGATTCTAGAAACTTGTTGAAGCATAGGTCCAACACTGAAGTAGACTTACCCTAACCAACTTTTAGGAAAGTCTGATTCTAGAAACTTGTTGAAGCATAGTCCAAAACTGAAGTAGACTTACCCTAACCAACTTTTAGGAAAGTCTGATTCTAGAAACTTGTTGAAGCATAGTTCAACACTGAAGTAGACTTACCCTAACCAACTTTTAGGAAAGTCTGATTCTAGAAACTTGTTGAAGCATAGGTTCAACACTGAAGTAGACTTACCCTAACCAACTTTTAGGAAAGTCTGATTCTAGAAACTTGTTGAAGCATAGTCCAACACTGAATTTGGCTTACCTTAACCAACTTTTAGGAAAGTCTTATTCTAGAAACTTGTTGAAGCAAAGTCCAACACTGAATTTGGTTTACCCTAACCAACTTTTAGGAAAGTCTGATTCTAGAAACTTGTTGAAGCATAGGTTCAACACTGAATTTGGCTTACCCTAACCAACTTTTAGGAAAGTCTGATTCTAGAAACTTGTTGAAGCATAGGTCCAACACTGAAGTAGACTTACCCTAACCAAGTTTTAGGAAAGTCTGATTCTAGCCACTCGTTGAAGCATAGTCCAACACTACAATTGACTTTAAAAAAAGTTGATTCCAGTCATTTGTTGTACGGTGTTGTAGCAATGGTTTTTTGCATAGTGAGCTTGCCATTCCCATGCACAATCTTCTTTAGTCACCTATTTTGCACGCATGGAAGCAAACTGGGGACATATTATGTTTGCCCTGAGAACCACTCGAGTCTGCCTAATGACAAATTTTTTGCAAAATTAGCCAACATATCGTCATTGAATTGTCTCTTTTCCTTGATTAATTGTGGCTTCAGACACATCAGACTTTGGGTTCTTGCCCTTCACCCCAATGCCATATACTGATATATGCATGTGTTTGTTAGTCTTCCATTTACTCCATTTATCTGGTCTTGGAGGAAGAACAAATTTCCTAACATCGTTGAGTGCCTGGCCCTCAATGAGATGATGATCAAGTTTTGTATAGGTGTGTACACAGCTGGCACACTGGAGTGGGTTGTGGTTGGATTATGTTCAGGTGCTTGTTAGGTGGGATGAGTTGGGTTCATATTTGGAAAATGGTGCTTTTTTATTGGTCAAATATTTTCTTCGGGGACATGCAAGCCAGATTCCTTTCAATTTTCTTATTGAATACTTTTCATTGTAATCTACAATTACGTCAGCTCTTGATATGCAGCTTTGAGTTG
Source organism: Ariolimax columbianus (assembly GCA_036924085.1). Lineage (NCBI taxonomy): Eukaryota > Metazoa > Mollusca > Gastropoda > Stylommatophora > Arionidae > Ariolimax > Ariolimax columbianus. The sequence goes on along the minus strand of JAVGWX010000015.1, from coordinate 8,460,980 downwards.
TCTTTCTTGTTTAGTTACGCTGTAGAATAAAGAATAATAGACACATATCCTGTGTGGTTCTTAACCCTACCAGACCGCTGTCCCCAATTTTCGGTAATTTCCTTAACTGCAGCTAAACCGCTGTCCCCAATTTTCGGTAATTTCCTTAACTGCCGCTAAACCGCTGTCCCCATTTTTCGGTAATTTCCTTAACTGCCGCTAAACCGCTGGACCTAATTTTCGGTAATTTGGATAGTGCGTCATAAAATGCGTCAGAATCTAAAAATAACCAACCAATCGTGGTCAATCCTCGTGATTAGTCATTACAAATGGCTGCCCCCGTGTTTGAATTGATTTTGTGGGGTTTAACGTGAACAAATTCGGAAAATTGACAATGAAACGAACGGCTGATGAACCAAGTACTTCAATAGGAAAGCAAAGTAAGTCTAGGCTTATGACAGTCCAACAGGTGATCAATAATTTGGTTGATTCAGACTCTGTTCAAGTGAAACAGACAGTGAGAGCTCGAGTGATGAGATGAAGGCTTTTCTTGGACTGAGGATCTATATGGAATACTCATGTATAAAGCCCAGCTATCAGGATTATTGGACAAATGAGGGCTCTTTGTTGTGTTTACTCCCGGATTTCGAAATGTTTTATGACTCGAGACAGATTCTTTGCCTTTTGCTGGGTGGATTGGCACACAAAGGTGGAATATTGACGCTAGATGAAAGGTAAACCTATTAACTATTTTCTACAATGTCTCCAAGTTACATCTTATTCTAACCAGTTGTTTGCATGTAACTAACATTTTTCTATATCATGTTGGTTTTTTCTCTTTAATGCTCTGGAACCCAGGAATGGGGGACAGTTGGGTTCAGGGCCTTAGGTCTGGTAGGGTTAAGGCATAGAGAAGAATAAAAATAATCTCTTTAGGCAAACATGGCTCGCCGTGTCGATCGTCTGTGACCGTGACTGCTGTTGGAAGTCTATGAGTCATATATTTCTGAAGAGATGAGGGCAATTTGTTGCAACCAGATGCGAGTCATCCTGCCTTCATGTTGGACAAGGTCTTTTCTGTGCTCATTCAGTTGATGCTGTTGTCACAGGTTGTGAGTGGTGTACTACTAGCGTCGTTCAGTTGATGCTGTTGTCACAGGTTGTGAGTGGTGTACTACTAGTGTCGTTCAGTTGATGCTGTTGTCACAGGTTGTGAGTGTTGTACTACTGGTGTTGTTCAGTTGATGCTGTTGTCACAGGTTGTGAGTGTTGTACTACTAGTGTCGTTCAGTTGATGCTGTTGTCACAGGTTGTGAGTGTTGTACTACTAGTGTCGTTCAGTTGATGCTGTTGTGAGTGGTGTACTACTAGTGTCGTTCAGTTGATGCTGTTGTCACAGGTTGTGAGTGTTGTACTACTAGTGTCGTTCAGTTGATGCTGTTGTCACATGTTGATTGAGGGGAGACGACCTAATGTCATTCATCTTTGCTGCTATTGTCCCAAATTGAGCGACAATCACCGAGTACTTTTCGACCACCGGAGTTGTTTCCAGTGCAAACAGAATAAGACCAATTCTTCATTCTATACGTGTCATAACAGGTGACAAAGGAAGGTTGTGTTTTTGGTGTGCAGCATCACCATGGAAAAACCATTGCCACGAAACTGTTCAACAAATGATGAATCACACTTTCCTAAAAGCTGGTTAGGTGCATTAAATGGAATGTTGGACCTTTGTTTCAACAAGAATCAGGCTTTCCTAAAAGCTGGTTAGGTGCATTAAATGGAATGTTGGACCTTTGTTTCAACAAGAATCAGGCTTTCCTAAAAGCTGGTTAAGTGCATTAAATGGAATGTTGGTCCTTTGCTTCAACAAATGATGGATCAGGCTTTCCTGAAAGCTGGTTAGACGCACCAACTGCAGCAACTGTAACATTTTGACTCAAAGGATTTGATTCTTTGGAAGTTTTGGTAATCGTCCATGATTCGCAGCCATAAGCTGCCACAGGAACAACACAGGCTCTCAAGACTTTTACTTTTATCATTCTGTTGGTGCTCCGCCATAATTTCTTCAGGCTGTTCAGTCTCTGCATTGCCATGGCTAGTCTTCTGATTTCTTTCGAGCAGTCGCCATTTTTGTCAATTCTGAAGACCAGATATTCAAAATGTGTAACCTGTTATATTTCCTCACCACCCACTGTAAATTTATGCTGACAATTTGCACACTCGATTACAGGTAAAAATAAAAGGACATCTACACTCGTAGAAGTAGAGGGGCTAAGAAGAAGCGATAGGTGAGCTTGTGGTTGTATAGAAAGTTGTTAGAAAGCCAAATAGACCAGAAATGGGAACACAAGGATTGAATGTGACATTTGTCACGTACTAAATGTAACGCAAATATATTGGAACGTCAGACGTGAACTTTCCACTGGCGCTGCTGGAAAATGCCAGACCCAGAAATCGTTCAGCTACATAATGACGTGATCTGGTTATGTCACAAATGTTTGTTGATTGTGATAGGGGAACCCGTTTAGAACATAAGTGCAGGTAACAATTGACAAATGGTGCTGGATAGGACAGACTCTGCAGAAGGCAGTCCAACATAGCCAGACAAACTCTTACCGGTACCATACATTGGATCCTCAAGGGAAGCGAGTGAGGTAGACCCACAAATACATGGAGAAGAGAAGGAACTAATTTTAAATAATAACACCTGGAAAGGCAGAAAGAGCAGCCCAGTGGGATATTGTCAATGGCCTATGTACTGAGACGAGCGACGGACTTGATTGAACAACCGGCACGCATCAGATAGAAGCAGACAACCAATCAGTAATTACTAAAATTAAATTAATATTTTTGTGAAATGTTAAATTTACTGCCATACTTGAATTAGGCTTCTGTCTCCATTGATTTTCTGCCAGGAACTCTGTATAAGTATTTCAAGCTATTAACGGGATTCGTGGTTTTCTCTACAAAAAACATGCATATTAGGCGCGCAGTAGTTCCCAAACTGTAGCCCGTAGTCTCCCTTCTTAAATGTTTCTGAATACTGAATGTTTAGTTATCCTCCTAGGGACATTTTGTATAGCAGACACGGGATCAAGATGCTGAGCAGCGCAAGAGCTGCAGTGGTCAGCGACCCATAGCTGACTGCTAGCGTCAGGGCCGGAGCTGCCAAGACCCTTCTACACCTCCATGCGGTGATCCTGGATAACAGGCTGCATCAGGGCAGACTGGCTTAGGAGAAGGGATCGAAGAGGGAATGCTAACCCGGTACTCAATAAATGCTTGCTGAAGTCGGATGTGTTGGACCGAAAGGTGCAAATATCGCAGCCAAGCTGTAAACTACGACAAAATGCATTCCGTTCTCTGGACTTCATTCTGCTACTTAAGCCCTTTCAGTATTTGGTAGTGGGAGATTGAGAACGAACGAAGAAGAAGAAGTAGTATAGCAGACACGCCAGACAACGAAATCGTTTTGACTTGAGATGTCTGCATACGCTGATCAGTAGGCAGTACACGTGTCTAACTTATTATTGGTAAGACTAATATATTGAGTATTCATACGCGGCGGAAAAAAGGCCAGATAAGATGGACGCAGACATGATGTTTGCATGCCCGATGAGTGCATCACCAAGCAACTGTGAGCTTAGATCAGACACCATCTCACTAGGAGAACAGAAGAAACAATATTGAAAGTGTCTGTAAAATGCTTCAACATTGATGTCACCTTCTGGAGTTCCTTGCACAGAACCGTTCCACCTGGCGCTTTAGCATCTCCAAAGGTGCTCCGATCGCAGAGCGAAACTGCCATCGCGGAGGCTCGACGTAGGCTGCCGTCTACAAAGGCAGCTGGCAACTCGGGACCCAGTACGCTTGCGTACAGGTTTTCATGGAAGGGCATAGATTGCTACCATGTGCAACTCATTTTGGTATTGTTTGATGGACGGGACTACAATAAGTCTTCCGCTGTCTTGGGCGCTGTGCCGCAGGTACAGAGGTTGGTGATGTCATCTCAGTCTGTTGTGACATCTGCGAAGCCGAAAGATTTTAACTTGATCTCGTCTGGAGAGTTGTGCAGTATACGTCATTTTCTTAATGGCCACTGTTTGAATGTTACTGTTGTGGCTAACAGTTTCTTCGGGGAGAGTCTTATTAGTGTTGTGGTACAGTACTCGCTTGTTAAGGCAACGATACGGGGTTCTTCTTCTTCGTTCGTTCTCAATCTCCCACTACCAAACCCTGAAAGGGCTTAAGTAGCAGAATGTAGTCCAGAGAACGGAATGCGTTGTATCGTAGTTTACAGCTTGGCTGCGATATTTGCACCTTTCGGTCCAACACATCCGACTTCAGCAAGCATTTTTTGACTACCGGGTTAGCATTCCCTCTTCGACCCCTTCTTCTTAGCCAGTCTGCCCTGTTCAGCCTGTTATCCAGGATCACCACGTGGAGGTGTAGAAGGGTCTTGGCAGCTCTGGTTCGCTGGCCCTGACGCCAGCAGTCAGCTATGGGTCGCTGACCACTGCAGCTCATGCGCTGCTCAGCATCTTGATCCCGATACGGGGTTCAACTCAAGCTATGTACACGCTTTAGTCGACCCAGCTGTTCATTTGTAAATTGGAACCTGAGCTATGATTAGAGAAGGAAATTCGCCACCTCATCTCACAAGAAGTGGCTTAGTTAGTACAATAAAGTCTCCAACACTTCGTCCCTGACGGCAATGTCTGATATGGAGCTTATTAAGCCTCTACAGGATAGGTCACCAGCGCCATAGCTCAGGCCTCCTTAGTCGTCTCTCACGACATCTCTGACGGGGTACAGCGTTGCATATCATGGCTCCATTTTCGTGCCCCAGTTAATGCACGGTCATGATGGAATAATCCTCCACGTATACGTCCATTTTGACAGGGTTTTTCCTCTGACGAAATCCGGCAAGCCAGTGAAGCTGATTCCTTGCAGTTTTCTATTGCCCGTCTTGACATAAGGCCACCTTCTGTTTTGGATGGTTGTTGGATTTTGTTCTGGTCAGCTGACTTGTCCGTATTTTGAAAGGTTTTTGTGGCTTAAAATGTCTACAGGATGAGGTTGCAAGTCCCATGCTCAATCCTCCTCAGTTGACAAGCTTGGCAGGTTTAAAATGTTACTATTCTTATCTCGTTATTGTGTGGCATAGAAGACTAACGTCTTGTTATGCAAAACATACTGATCGTATATGATAGTCAGGGTCAGGTAAAACATACTGGTCGTATATGATAGTCAGGGTCAGGTAAAACATACTGGTCGTATATGATAGTCAGCGTCAGGTAAAATATACTGATCGTATATGATAGTCAGGGTCAGGCAAAATATACTGATCGTATATGATAGTCAGGGTCAGGTAAAATATACTATCCAAGACCCAGATGGGGATCGGCGTGATTCATGTAATAGTGAGCGATCCGCAAAATGAAGCCAAGCATAGCACAACCGCCTGGTGGACCACGGTCCACCTTCATCAGCATGCTCGGACTGTGAAGTAAGCTACTATAACCCGCCACTTAACACCATTTGCATGGCACAAAAACGCGTGAACGTACTCATTGTTGGCATTCTACAACATCGACATTAGGGTCCCCTTCTTCTTCATCATCAATCAACTGATGCTGTGCTTCTAGTCCAGTGAGGTTCACGAAGGAGACTGCGTTTCAGGCCTTCGCCGGTCCCCCACAGCTTTTCGAGCATGGTCGCTTCCCCAACCCAGACTGCCTCTCTTTGGTCTGCATAGGTAGGGCATTCTTGCAGAATATATTCTGGTGTTTGCTTAGGTGCTCCACATTTTTTAGGGTCCCCAAAAAATGCTGGTAGTAAATAGCAGTAAAACACTCTCACCAGACAAAGGATCTACGGTTTGTAGTTTGTCTAGCTTACCGGTAGGCCACTTGCTTTTCACAGCGAAAGTTATCGGTACGCTTCTGCCAATCCAGCTGTAAATGAGTACCTGGCTTATTGTTATGGTTGTTGCTGTTTCGAATGCCCACAATGAGTAGGGTACGCTTATGTACGAATTGAAAAGGGCGTTAAGTGATGGGGTTGAATTAGCTTTCCTCACATCTCGAGCGTGCTGATGACATGTAAGGAAAGGTACTGCGACCCGTCACTTGACGCCCTTTTCAGGGCCCACATAAGAGTAACCTGCTCATTGTGGGCATTCGAAACAACAACATCGAAACTGGTAGGGGGGGGGGGTGAAATTAGGTTGCGTCAGTCGTTGGAGTTGGTAGCGTGGTCAAGTTTACAGAGTCACCTGTAGGGCGGTCAAGTTTGCAGAGTCACCTGTAGGGCGGTCAAGTTTGCAGAGTCACCTGTAGGGCGGTCAAGTTTGCAGAGTCACCTGTAGGGCGGTCACGTTTGCAGAGTCACCTGTAGGACGGTCAAGTTTGCAGAGTCACCTGTAGGGCGGTCAAGTTTGCAGAGTAACCTGTAGGGCGGTCAAGTTTGCAGTCACCTGCATATTCGTCCAGGGACATGCAGGTGTCGAAGGGACCGAGAGAGCTGATAGGTTGGTGAGCACAGCTATAGTGGCGGGCCGGAGATCAGTGGACCTAGCCGATATCCTATACGCCGTTAGGGGAATCGGCTGTAAAGATGACACGGGAGTTGATCCAGACTCTACGTCCTTGGCGCGCTTGGTTGAATTGGATGATGTGGAACAAGGGGCGACGAGGAAGGAACACCACACGGGGATTCAAACGTCTGGTTAGCTAGCACAAGACCGAAACTGTCAGTCATCATGTGTTGTCAGACATACTGAGGAAGATATCTGAGCGCGTCAGTCATCACGTGCTGGCAGACATACTGAGGATGCGATCTGAGTGCGTCAGTCATTATGGGCTGGCAGACATACTGAGGATGAGATCTAAGTGCGTCAGTCGTCATTGGCTGGCAGACATACTGAGGATGAGATCTGAGTGCGTCAGTCATCACGTGCTGGCAGACATACTGAGGATGAGATCTGAGTGCGTCAGTCATCATGTGCTGTCAGACATACTGAGGATGAGATCTGTGTGCGTCAGTCATCATGTGCTGGCAGACATACTGAGGATGAGATCTGAGCGCGTCAGTCATCATGTGCTGTCAGACATACTGAGAATGAGATCTGTGTGCGTCAGTCATCATGTGCTGGCAGACATACTGAGGATGAGATCTGAGCGCGTCAGTCATCACGTGATGGCAGACATACTGAGGATGATATCTGAGCGCGTCAGTCATCACGTGCTGGCAGACATACTGAGGATGCGATCTAAGTGCGTCAGTCGTCATTGGCTGGCAGACATACTGAGGATGAGATCTGAGTGCGTCAGTCATCACGTGCTGGCAGACATACTGAGGATGAGATCTGAGTGCGTCAGTCATCATGGGTTGGCAGACATACTGAGGATGAGATCTGTGTGCGTCAGTCATCACGTGCTGGCAGACATACTGAGGATGCGATCTAAGTGCGTCAGTCGTCATTGGCTGGCAGACATACTGAGGATGAGATCTGAGTGCGTCAGTCATCACGTGCTGGCAGACATACTGAGGATGAGATCTGAGTGCGTCAGTCATCATGGGTTGGCAGACATACTGAGGATGAGATCTGTGTGCGTCAGTCATCATGTGCTGGCAGACATACTGAGGATGAGATCTGAGTGCGTCAGTCATCACGTGCTGGCTGACATACTGAGGATGAGATATGAGTGCGTCAGTCATCACGTGCTGGCAGACATACCGAGGATGAGATCTGAGTGCGTCAGTCATCATGTGCTGGCAGACATACTGAGGATGAGATCTGTGTGCGTCAGTCATCATGTGCTGGCAGACATACTGAGGATGAGATCTGAGTGCGTCAGTTATCACTTGCTGGCTGACATACTGAGGATGAGATCTGAGTGCGTCAGTCATCACGTGCTGGCTGACATACTGAGGATGAGATCTGAGTGCGTCAGTTATCACGTGCTGGCAGACATACTGAGGATGAGATCTGAGTGCGTCAGTTATTACTTGCTGGCTGACATACTGAGGATGAGATCTGAGTGCGTCAGTTATCACTTGCTGGCTGACATACTGAGGATGAGATCTGAGCGCGCGTAGACTTGTCCCGAGAGCGATGAAGATGATCCGATGACTAACCAACTGGTCACCCCACCTCATAAAGAAGATATGGCCTCGTACAAGTCTTTAACACTTTATCTACGACAACATTGTCTCCCATGGTCCTACCTTCTGTTTGGGAACGAGGTTCGAGCGGGCTGGGCCTCAAGAGAGTACGGGGTAGGAGTGTGTACAATCAACGATCTGGTGGAAGTTTCCGTATTCCTGCCCCTCGTAATTTACTGAGAGAGACTGAACACCTACGGATATACCCGATGCGCAGTGAAGTCGATTCTTATGAACATGACAGAACAAAGCACAGCGCGTTAAGAAACAAGGTGAACAAGAACAATGCATTTGAGAAGATTGGGACATTTGAACGGGTCTTAGAATCCGAATTTGTAGAATGAATGAGCTGACAGCAGCCATATACTCCCAGCTGACTGCTTGTGTCAGAGTTGGCGAACCATTGCTAGATACCACCATTTACGTCATCCAAGGGAAAGCCTAATCCAAAAAAGTTAAATGCTAAAACCGGATGCGCGATGCCGAAAGACGCAGATACAGCAGCCTCGCTGTTAACTAAGACACACCGTCATTTTTAGGTCGGACGAATAAGAAATAGAAAGGACGTTGACTTGATATGTTTGTGCTGGATATAAGACGTCTTTGGGATCAATCAATCGACTTTATTACTCTCAGTACGCCACCATGGAAAGGCAACCACTGAAGCATGGGCCGTTTAGTAGCAGCTACCCTATATAGTTATTCTTCAGCGTTCTCCCGAATAGGACGTTGTGTCGTAGTTTATAGAGAGGCTGCGATATCTGCGCCTTTCAGTCCGACACATCCGATTTCTGCATGCCAGATTGGGCTCGGTTTTGCCTTCTCCCTTCGATTCCTAACTCTTCACCAGTCTACGTGGTTGCAGTCTGTTTCCAGGGCCACCACTTGAAGACAAAGTTCGGTTCTGGTTAGTTATGTGCCACTGACCCAGATGCAAGCAACCAGTTGTGAGTCGTAGGCTGCAGTCCACTCATTCACTGCTACATCTTAGGCATTGCCAAAAATTACAACTCTACTTGGCTCAATCCTTAGTTGTGAGAGTTTACCACATACAAGAGGTTACAGTACAGATAATGGGTCTGTAAAGACAACTGCCTGATGGCAGTTGGAGTTGCTGTAATTGTTGTGTGTCATTGATTCAGCTTATTCAAGAGCTTGTGGGATCATCGTAGTCAAGAGGTTAAGGCACTCCCCTTTCACAGTGATGAACGGAAACGGTGGGCGATCGAATCCCTGAAGTTTCAAGCGACCCCTGGCCTCGCTGGAGGTAAGACCAGACTGCCTGCATCCTGAGTTACCTCCAGTGGTCTCGACCAATAGTCATGCCCGTGATTCAAGGTATCTCGGGATAAGAGTGAGATTGACGACCAGCGTATTCACTACCTCACTATAATCTAAGTAGAGTACACCTCACATTATTAAGACAAAACGTCTGATGTTATCACCACCTTTGCTTGGGCAGTAACTTTTTGTTTTACTTCTAGAGCTTGAACCTCAGCTATATAGATGGAAAGAATTTATGAACGATTGAACTCATCAATGAGTGGGTTTGTTAAGAGAACGAAGGATAATAATAATAATTAATAATAATAAGAAAAAGGAGAGAGAGATGGACAGAAGGTTAGAAGACGAAGAAAACTTACTAGTGAGAAGGTTTTGTTTAAGGTTCGTCTTTTGGATTCTTCTGACGAAGACACGGTTCTTTCCACCCCAGACCGTAGTCCTTTGGGCGATATCAGGACGTATTAGTCATTGAATTAATGTGTCAGTGAATGCGTGTGTATCTGTTTGTGAAATCTTGCCAATACTTTCTGTACTTGAAGAAGTGGTCGTACCGAGAAAAATCCCCGACACGCCCAGTCAAATACAACCCAAGTTTGGGCTCGATTTACACCCCTGCACAACGCCCCCGCCCCGCTCTCCCCAATTGAGAAGGATTTACACCCCTCCACCAAACGGTCCTCCAATGAGAAGGATTTACACCCCTGCACCACGCGGTCCCCCAATGAGAAGGATTTACACTCCTGCACCACGCGGTCCCCCAATGAGAAAGATTTACACCCCTGCACCACGCGGTCCCCCAATGAGAATGATTTACACCCCTGCACCACGCGGTCCCCCAATGAGAATGATTTACACCCCTGCACCACGCGGTCCCCCAATGAGAATGATTTACACCCCTGCACCACGCGGTCCCCCAATGAGAATGATTTACACCCCTGCACCACGCGGTCCCCCAATGAGAAGGAGTTACACCCCTGCACCACGCGGTCCCCCAATGAGAAGGATTTACACCCCTGCACCACGCGGTCCCCCAATGAGAATGATTTACACCCCTGCACCACGCGGTCCCTTAATGAGAATGATTTATACACCTGCAAAATGCGGTCCCCCAATGAGAATGATTTACACCCCTGCACCACGCGGTCCCCCAATGAGAAGGATTTACACCCCTGCACCATGCGGTCCCCCAATGAGAATGATTTACACCCCTGCACCACGCGGTTCCCCAATGAGAAGGATTTACACCCCTGCACCACGCGGTCCCCCAATGAGAAGGATTTACACCCCTGCACCACGCGGTCCCCCAATGAGAAGGATTTACACCCCTGCACCACGCGGTCCCCCAATGAGAAGGTATATATTGTCCTCAAACATTATATATCATTGTAAAATTGGTCCATACTTTCTTTCTCTCATTACTTGAACGTGTCGTTCGACTTTCCTGCCCCCCCTGATTTTTACCTTGGACCTGGATGACTTAGAAAGAAATAGGAGCTAAATGTAGCAAGCACACCAAACTTTGCAGGCAATGTAATCACGTACAGGATGCCTCGAGCAAACAGCCCAGCACACATTATATTTACACAATGTGTAATAAGCAATGTCAACACGCTAGCAAGAATTTGGGGGCAAGAGTGTCTTCTACGGCTGAGTCATATTTACATAGAATACTCGTTTATAAAACTTATATTTTAGTGTGCGTGCGTGTACAGCCAGGACACCCCACCCCTATCTGTTGCAGAGCGTCCAGCTATATAGGAATACAATGGGAAATCGCTCATAGAACTGACTTCGTTGCACCTGGTCACCGCCATTTGTGCTCAGTTCCTCTTTGATGTTGAAAGTTCTGACGACAGAGCACGAACGGCTACTTCGAAATTTTCCCCGGAATTTAGCCAGGTACCCATTTAATTCTGGGTCGACTGTAAAAAACGGTCATAGCATAGAAAACCTCCACGACATGCCCTGTCTGTCAAACTGAGCGTCACGTGATTCGAACCAGGTACCTGAGGCTACAGAATCGCCCCCATGGAGATAATAAGAGCAACTAAACACGAGTGTTACCGGGACCCGAAAGGTGAGAACAAAAAGCAACACTGTAACCTGCAATGGCATGTTGCAAGAGATGACTTAGAAAGTTGGGCATTGGGCTGGCTCTTCCATCATGTACATACTTTGAGCTACAAAAATGTAAACAGTTAGACATGTCAATGTTTGATGGTTTGGCGTGCATTTGTTGAAGCTATTTTGATTGACTACATCCTGCTCATCACCATCTTACGTCCACTTGTGTTGATAGACGTAGTGGGGAGGTGCAGACTTCTTTCGTGTCGCTGATATTGTTGCGCTTCTTCAGAGTCTCATACCGTTTATCCATCATTTCCTTGATCTTCCTATTGTCTGCAACCCTCTTGACTGGTTGTTGTAGATCCACGCAGCTGACAACTTTGGATGCAATTCTTGACGTGTTTCATTTATTCTCTACCTTTCCATTTATTCCATGTACGATGTTCCACCCTCCCCGCCCCCTCCCCCTTCTGTCTGATTACCTCATTTCACACTCTGTCCAGCCTTATGACTTCCAGCCTGTACACCTCCGTTCGCATACAATGATTTTTTCTTTCTTGTGTCATAGTGAAAGTTCGTGTCTGACATCAGAGAGTCTGTGTGAAAATACTATTTGAAAATGAGAATTGTCAGGTGTTATGTATAATCGTCACTACTGTATGGTGCAGAAACATGGACAATGAATAATAAGTTGGAAAAAAGTATTGAAACCTTCGGAAGGTCGGTACATAGAAGATTGGGTCGCATTTCTTGGAAAGATAAGAAAACAAATTTGGAGGTATTGGAAAAGTTGGAGAATTAACGACCGAAATCAGGGTTGGACAGTTACGTTATTTTGATTATATAATAAAACATATCTCCTTGTCGAAGGCCATCCTGAAGGGTAGGGTGGAAGGTGACAGTTCAAGAGGCAAACAACGTTTTAAGTGGCTAGATAACACCAGACGATAGACTGGAATATTCTCTCAGATTGCACAATTACGGCAAGATATATAGTACACTGGAGATCTATTGCGACCGACCTTCGATACGGAGATGGCACGAACTGAATTGAATAACTGTCTCCACAGGTAAGTGTTGTTAAAATTCCGCCATCAAGTATTGCTACTGAAAAGCGAAACTGTTAGTGGTTTGTACAGTGTTCGTTAGATGTCCTGCCTGTTATCGTATGGTCCGATTCTAAAACCATGTGGGCTACGTGTCATTTCAGTGAAAATATTTGAATATTTCACGACGCCCTGCAAAAGCATTGGTCCCGGAGAGTACAGTTTTAGAACCACTGCCTACATTTGATCAAATAGCGAAGAAACATGGCATGACGTAAGCATCAACAGCGTTTATCTCGCTAGAACATAACCTACATGCCTGCCATGGTTGACACGGACAAAAATGTTTTACTATTTAATGACCGCTTATTGGCCGCTTCTCTCTTGTCGAGTTGTGACTGATTTGAGAACCAGGATAACAATGGCGTCTCTACATGACCTTGGTGGGAAATAGGAAAGTGCATGTGTATGTAACATTGTAAGAGCTTGTTACGGTGCGTATAGTACAACTGACAATACTGCACTCCAGGTAGACAAATAGGTGTTCAGTCTCTTTCAGCAGATGACGAAAGGTGATAGTTCCTCTGGCTCGGTGGTTATACACACTTTCGATCGATCTTTTCACACTTTCCGCCCTGTTCTACTGTTGTTTAATTCCAAACTCCAGCGATTTGAGCACAGCTGCCTCGGAGATTACTGGGGGCGGGGGGGGGGGGGGGTGTGGAACTGCGTCTAATCACTAGCGGGGGACACAACAGCATGATATGTTTTCGCCTTTATCTTTCTAAACACTTTATTTAACTTGATATTACCTTTGCCCGGTTCCATGGACTTCTATTTCTCTCATTTCAAACAACTTCTTGTAGAAAAATGACAACAAATCAGAGAATTAAACCCAAAAAATGTCATATACCACGTCAATGAGATTAAAGACACGTCCCAGACAAAAACAAGAAACACAAGGAGTAACAAGAAATTTGCCACCACATACCCGTTTAAAATGCCAGAAATTCTAACAAACCTAACAGATAATACAACTGAAAGTAATGATCTTGTGAGTCTTATGAAAGCATCACAGAGAACGATTGATATCTACCTAGAAGAATGGATACATGTGTATACTGATGGGTTTGCGTTTAAGGCCACCACTAAAGCGTGATATAGAGTCTACATAGAGTATCCAGACAGAACATCTGATGAGCTGTTTGATGCCTGTGGGGAGATATGTTCAAATTATGAGGCAGAAATAACAGCATTGAAAGTAGCTCTGTACCACATGAGGACTGTATGCTTTCCTATCAAAAGCCAAAATCATGGCAATCGTTAACGACTTTTTAACTGCTCTTCAAGCTCTGGAAGACGGTGGTCATTGTTAGCCTAAACTTATACAATTATCCCTAGATGCCAACCAACTTCTCACATCCCACGAGGTCAGAATAGTTATACAATGGATCACTGGTCACTCAAACGTCTGGCAATGAAAAGCACACAGGCTGGCTAAGAAGAAATCAAGTCAAGAACAACAATACACACCAACAACCCTACAGACAGCCAAACAACTACTGGAGACTGCAAACAAAAAAGTCTGGCTGAATAGATGGGCAATGGGGAATATTGGTAGCCACGACACTGATCCATTGTATGTCCCCGTCAAGAGAACGTTAGGCTCAAGTGTTAACAGAAGTCGTTGTGAGGTGCCATGGGTAAAACGTGTCCTCGTCTTCGGATCGAACAAATACCTGCCACGTTATTACGTCATTAGAAATCGTTTCGTGCCGTCAGGTCGCATTCATTTAAAATGTCTGCCACATTGTATCGCTTCAAGTGCCCCGTCGACCGGCAGGGGCGATTATGTTTCCCCCATTTGCTGTTACTCGTTTGGATTCAGAGGCGTATACATTTTACCCATGTAAACCTCCTAAAAAGTGAATAAAAAATGGTTGTGCATGCGTCTAGCAGCATCTGACTGGACCCATTATACACTTGAACTCCATGTGAAGCATATATTATTACCACATATTTTCCAAGTCATCAACTGTCGACCTACTAATAATATTTATTGGAG